>OX438931.1:16997365-17314387 GCA_949316025.1 Lapara coniferarum | reverse complement strand
TTAAGCCCTTAACGAAACGAGGCCGCGTTATGAGTTAACACTGTCATAGAGAATAAGGGAACAGGGCAGCGTTTTGCTGCAAACGTTTCCGTTACAAACTTATAGAGACGTTTGCAGAGCGTTAGTTATAATTTTGTGCAACAGTCGTGGAATTGTAGTTTAGTTTTGTAGTGTAACTAGGGGGGCTAGGACGTGAAACGAAAAATACGATGGGTCTCCGCTTCGTTTTATTGTGATTGGTTGAGTGGCTGACGTATCGGTATTTTGATGTTTGTGATTGATCGAGAGACCGACACGTCAGTCTCTCAACCAATCACAATAAAACGTAGCGGAGACGCATCGTGTTTTTTTTTCACGTCCTAGCCCCACAGCTGTTCATTAAAGCTGTTCCAGCAAATAACTACTAATGAGTGTAATTTGATGAAAGTTTCAAACAAAAAATAACCAACTAATATTATACTTAAATGCGAAAAGAGATGTCCGCTTTTTGTATGGGTGCTGCCTGCTGGACTTCAAAATCTAACTAAACTCAAAATTTATGGATTTTAATAGGACAAAATATGGGGGATCCTTAAAAAAAATTGTTTAGTTTTTAACCAAAATAAAATTACATAAATCTTACAATCAGAGGATTTTAAAAATACGATTTATTACAATGGTCTTGTTTTTGGGAGTACTATCCAAATATATATAAAGTATCTTAAAATTTTAGGCCTTTTTCGGACATGTCTTTTGGCATATCTATAACCATTTTTTGGATTTACATAAATGTACACTTTACAGGACTAACCAGAAAAATAATATGGACCAAATTAAATACAGAAGTCTCAGATGCCTAGTCATTACACGAGCTACAATGTCTTCCGAACCGTAACGACTTGGATAATTAACAGAAAAATAGACATTAGACAGCATATTATCTACCCTAACTTTCGCATCAACCGTGATAAGTCTATTGTAAGTATTAAGTCATTCCGTATGGCGTATATTTGCAGATACTATAGGCATACTTAGCGTAAAATAAAATGCGAGAATTTATGTACCTAGGCTTTCCTATTCTGTTATACCGTCTGGTAAAAATACTATGGCATATATCTATAGAGAAACTTAGAGCAAAAATCATCAATCCGCTAATTGGCCACATTGGCGCATGTCACAGGCAGTGATTGGCACGCCTAATGATCGCGCCGATTAGCCTCACATTCCGCCTCCTTAATTCATTTCACTGAACGTAATAGCCGTTACGGTCTGGTCACAAAGAACGCGCGGCGCGGCGAGCGACGCGACAGGCGACGCGATGTGCGATGGTACATGTATGCCACAGTGTGACTATTTGCGACGTATTCAGAAATTTTAAAAATGGCGCTAACAAATGTGGCACATTATTGCCTTGAAGTGTTCGTTGATCTAGATATAATTGAGTCAAGATTAGGCACACAATAAATAGTCTCTCGTTTTTGGGTTGACTATAATATAGTCAACCAAAAATCGACAGCCCACTACCAGGAAATACTTCTTTTATTTCGGAGCATATACCTATTTGTGGCATACTTCATACGATTTCCTGCATGTTTATTATCGCCGCCCGCCCGTCACTCATCGCTCATCGCGCCGCAATTCACATCGCGCGTGCCTATGGCCAGGCCGTTAGACCTTGATATTGTTTATCTTCTCTTGAAAGCTTGGGAAAAATTAGAGTTCTTAGTTTGACTCAGAGGAAGTCGATTTGGTGCTGAATTTCATATCGTACTTACGTAGCAAAGACTTTGTATTCCATAGTTTTTTTTAAGAGTGACAATGCCTCTTTAGTATCGAATGGTGGATGTTAATGGGCGATGGAGATTACTCACATTAGACGACAAATCTTTTTTTTTTGTATATTATTATAAGATAAAAAAGTTAGTTAGCCAATCTTGGTGCTTATCAAATGAATAAGTAGAATAATTAGTTATAGCTATTATTGTGATACGCTTCAAGAAATCCATACTAATATTATGAAGCTGAAGAGCTTTTGTTTGAACGCGCTAAACTCAGGAACTTCTGAACCGAAATTCTTTCACTAATAGAAAGCTACTTTATTCTTGAAGGCCATAGGCTACCTCTTGGGAAAATGTTTTTATCCCGGAAAAACTTTTTTCACGCGGGTGGAGCCGCGAGCAAGATTAGTTACTCATAACCAATTTCGAAATAAAGAATAATCTACATTTCCACAACCATCTCATTCCATTAAATCTCAAACGAAACAAAGGAATAAAGAGCAGCACCAAACTTATAAGGTAGTAAAAATTTTACTATGCCACAAATTGAGGCGTTTTATGCCCGCGCTCCGGGCTGAGTTGATTAAATATACAGAATGCTGAAACCTATAATAGGCACTTACTCATTCGTGTCAAATAGATACACATGACCTATAGTACAGTTCATTAGAGAATCAATTCGTATGAATGGCAATAAACGGAAAAATTAAGACGCTTAGATTAAAATAACTTAACTTTTTGTTGGATACACGAAGCTAAAAAAAATCATTTTTGATGGATAAACGCAGGCTGTTCGCTGCTTATGCGTAATATAATAGGTGTAAGATCAAATTCTTAATTTCCCCTTCATCTATTCAAGACATCTGACGGTAGGTCAGATGTCTTGAATAGACAGAAACTGGTGGTATGTCTTTTATATGTAAGAGTCCGTCTGGATTGGTACCACCGCAATGTCTATTTCTACCACCAAGCATCAGTGTGCATGCACTGTTGTGTTTCGGTTTGAAAGACATTTAAGCCAGTGTAACTACAAGACATAATGAGACTTAACATATGTCTCAGGATGACGAGCGCAGTGGAACGCCACACAGTACTTAGTAACTCAAAGTGCTGGATGATGTTTCTACTGTTTATGGGTGGTCGTATAGTGAACTGCATACGCGTCTCATCATTCAATGCAATAAAAAAAAATTTCCTTTTCGGTGAAAATTTTATGTTTGGTAGCATTCATTACTACTATTTCTGGCCGCAAACGGCAGTGTAGTATGCATAATCAGCCATATAAGTACCTACCCGAGAAAATGCAAAGATTCAAATCGTCTATACACTTTTGTGTTTCTACAAAAAAAAGATGTCTTCATAAAAATAAAATAAAAGGGATTTTACTTCACAAAAAAAATATCAGATATATCGCGTATAGACAAATTAGAAATTGTACCTATTTTTCAGCTACGTATATGGCTAAGGATACATTGCGTGTTCCTGTTAGACATTATAACCAGTAGGATTATTAAAATGAAAGCAATTTTAAACCAATGACTGTAGGCAGTCAGAAAGAAGAAAGAAATTAAATTTATTTGCAACAAACGCAAAATACACACGTATTAAATAAAACATACAAAAAACACTTAAACCTATAGGTATTTGTTGCAATTACTTTTTGCCGCCAAAAATCCTCAATTTTGTTTTTTTTTTATTTTGAGGTACCCAGTGTCACTCTCACGGCTAAGACAAATCTATTGACACCACTCACATAAAAATACGACAAGCCATTTAGACTCTAGGGAGGGCCAAAGAAATATACAAACATACATACACTCGAAAAACATAACCCTCCTTCTTTCGCAGTCGGGTAAATAGGCTCCAACTCAGCAATATGCTGGCAGTACCGCCAGCGCTGGTCTTCATATTAATATGATATATCCCGCCAAAATAGAGATGATACGCCATTTAAATCTGGGTTCTAAAACCGGTACCACAAAATATCTTAATGCATGGCTAGTTTACCAATAATTGTATGTTATATCAATATCAATATTTACGAGAGTTTTTATGCCTTATAGTTATAGACTAGATCAAACAGCCGCGGCCAACGTTATTGCCAATAATTTTGTTATAATACAACGCGTCTAAATACTTATAATAAAATTCAAGTGCATAACATGTACATCACGAGAATAATCGTAAATACATACGAAAAGGAAATGTCAAGTTTATTGGAGTTCATAAAGACCAATGACTGTTTAGACAAAACAAAAAACATTAAAGCTGTTGCTATTCAATTTCTTGGCATGAATTATAATATCTCTTTATTCCGCAGTCTTATGATTATTTCGTGTTATAGGGCCTTTTCTTACAGTTGCTGCCTGGATTTAATTTGTTTACATAAAATGTTTCAATCATTATTAATCAATTATTGTTATTATGTTGATGGGAAATCACGGCACGAACACCGGTCCTTTTGGAAGGCTTGCGTGGGGATAAGGATCCAACACGTAGAGGCCCCTTAAGGATACATTACTCTAGTTGGGATGTGTTCACCTTTCAGGTACTCTCTACGTCTGTACTTATAGAGGAAATTAAGTAAAAGAAAGAGCCTGCAAGGTGCAAAGACTATTGCAGAGAAGATGGGAACTATACCGGGTCAATGGATAGAATTTGCTGGACTGGTTGCTGGGCTATTGATTGAGACTACGGGACGCCTGACAATAAACTGTCTCAATCTTTTATATTCAAGACAGACGGTGACTTGCCCCCCACTAGACGGGCATCTCAAAAGCGGCGTATGCCGATGAGGGCGCAACATCGATGAGGGTGGCTATAGGGTGTCGAGAGGTGTGCACCTATTTCACCATCGCGGGTTGCTGAAGCGTCCCGGAGCGGGCTTCCTCGCTATTACGCAGATTTAGCACTTTCACCCTGGAGCTTTTTCTTAGCTCTTGCGACTTCCACCCTAGCCGACCAGTTAAGGCAAGCCAAGGGTCAGGGGTTTCATTTAGCCCCCACGGAATTGGGGTACTTGGTGTAGCCACTCACCGTCGGCTCGCCACAAAGCCGCCCCTGCGGGCTTATTATCATTATTATAATCCATACTTATATCATAAATGCGAAAGCAACGCTGTATGTCGGTCTGTCTGTTGGCTTTCAAGGCTGAAAAACTAAACCGATTTCGATGAAGTTTGATATTTCGAAAACCTGAGAAGGAAACAAGTTTATTTTTTACCCCGGAAAATTAAATAGCGAGACAACTATCCCGGAAAAACTTATTTCACGTGGACGAAGCCGCCTATAGCTAGTAATTAATAAATCACATCTTCATTGTGTTTTCTTGAATTTGTATAAGTTTACTTCTGGCATTGAACAATCTTACCAATACCGCTAGATTTTAAATTACCGCAATGAAAAGTTTTAGCAGTCGATTTCAGGGATGATATTATTGTTTTACATGTTCATTTTCAAGTACCTATAAAGAAATAGTCTACCAATAAACAATGTAAGGTTCACTAAATTAGTCAATCTGTGTTAAGTAAGTGCTTAAATCGAGAACTACTTGACCCATTTTCTGTCACCTTACTGTATCACTAGATGGGAGATAAGTCACAGTACTGGCATGCGCATAGATAACAGAACTTGTGGCTCTCACTAACAGAGTTTGTTTTGAGTGGAGACTTGCTTTATGGCTCGTGTTTGGTTTTATTTATATGTAATGGGAATTTTTTTCTCAGTTTTAGCTCCAAGTCTAGAATTTGTGCCTGATATGGCGATAATTATTTTTTTTCGTCCCTGACTAAACTCTTGTTAGCCTGACGAGGGTCGGCTTATACAAGAACACCGGTCTTTTGGGTGAACGCAGAAGGCGCTCGCAACCCTTAAATTTAAGCGACCACGCTGAGGGCGACCCACTAACGGGTCACGAACCTCGGCTCAGGACGGCCACTGAGAGGATAAGACATCAGCGTTTGGGGAAGATGGTTTTTAACCTAATCCTATTAATGCGTACGTAGTAGTCTTCAGCACGCGGGCCGGAACTGCCGAGAGAGGGCAGGGTTATGGGGAGCGCGACGAGGTCCTCGACGGCGAGGACGGTACAGCGGTCTTGTAGAGTGTAAGAGCTTTAGATGCTCGGTCTTTTCGCGAATGGCCAGAGTGATTTCGTCCTCTGGATCTGTCAGTACTGAACGCGGTCGTCTCCATTTGGCGCGATCAAATGGAGTACCTATATATAGACGCTTTACGGATAAGCGTGTTAGGGTGGTTTACCGCCCTGTCGAAATAGCGTCTGCTGGCGCACTACATAAAGTGCCTGAGGGTTGGCATATTGGTGTCCACGTGGAGGTTGCGATTGCGAACGTACCACGGGGCACCAAGTGCATGTCGATTTTGAAGCACCTGCATTCGCTGAAGGCGACGGGGCGGTAAATGAGCGAACACGGGCGACGCGTATGTCATTATCGGCCGGAATGGCGATAATCTCGCCCTCTATCATATCATGGGACGGAATATGCGCGGCGAAAGGTGGGTGCAATAGTTGAGCCTTTGCCTATTCGTAACTGTACATGCAGATCAGAAAGAAAGAATAGGAACCCACAGCGACAAATCAAAGTGGAATGCAGTCTAACCCCTCTCGTCAACCACACATTCAAACATTCAATAATTTCAGCATTAATCTTACTAATTTTTGGATTAAATTTGACACACGGGTAGATCATGGGCTAGACTAACACATAAGCTATTTTTTATCCCGGTAATTTGCTCGCTTGGAAATATTGGAAGATTTTAATCTGATTTTTAAACAGATGGCGCTGGTGTCGTATAGTGTTTTAGGAAGTTTTGTAGCGGAAAAGGATTCTCACGTGAGTGAAGGCGCTAACAAAACAGAGTAGTAATATTAATAAGAACTAATACTATTATCCACATATCCATATTCTAATAAAACAACTTACACACACACACACATACACACACACACACACACACACGCACGCACGCACGCTCACACGCACGCACGTACGCACGCACGCACGCTCGCACGCCCGCACGCACGCACGCACGCACGCACGCCCGCTCGCACGCACGCACGCACGCTCGCACGCTCGCACACACACACGCACGCACACACGCACGCACACACACACACACACACACATACAGCCACGCCTGTTATCCCCGAAGGGGTAGGCAGAGGCGCAACTAGTGCACCTACTTTTCGTCGTCATTCCGTCCCATGATGTGATAGGGGTCAGCCTATCGCCATATCGGGCACAAATTCTAGACTCCGGGCTGATACTGATTAGTCATCAAAGTGTTTCCGCTATAAATATTTTCTCGGGATAATAAGAAGCCTTTAGCACTCAGGAGTAATGTAGCTTCCCATTAGTGAAAGAATTTTCAAAATCGGTTCAATAGTTCCAAAGATTAGCCCCGACAATTATACAAACTCATAAACTTTTCCTCTTCATTATAATATTAAGTATAAATAAGCGCACTTGAGTTTTGTTGAGGTGCGATGACTATAGTATTAAGCGATCGATTATTGAATCACACAATCAAAAGTATAACGCAGATTTTCCTGTATCTTCTGCTAACACGTTTTGTGACGTCTTGTGATAATTAGGGCCTGTTCCAGTTTAAGGAAAAGACATGTCCAAAAACGGGCTTGAAATTCTAACCACAATTCTTTACTTAATATATTTGATAGTAGGTACTCCCAAAAACTATGCCGTTGCAACAAATAATATAATTTTAAAGTCCTCTGATATTCACATTCATGTCATTTTATGTTGCTAATCACCATTTAAAATGAACGTTTTTAATAAGTTAGTTACTTTTTAATTATTTTTTTTTAACCACATTTGGCTATTGTGTCGATTTTGTGCTGCCACCTATAGTTCGTGCACGTTCCTTACATACTATTATTAGTAGCTACGCGTAAAATAAAAAATATCTCATAGATTATCGAGTATATTTATGCGATGAAATAAATCATTTTTCGCTCAATTCAATTATAAATCTAGCATCGGGAATTCCGTAAAAAATAACACCCTAATGTACGACGTAAGAGGATTTTAAGCGTTTCGTTTACGATGACGAATGACAAATACTTTCATCAGTTCAACACACTCGGAGCCAAGATGGTGCCCTTGAATTTATTTCGGATTACCTCATTTCTGATTCTATTCTTACATTCCCCAGAGACCTACTGTTTTAATTTTTATTTCATTTCTGTGATCACATTTTGGTGCCCTTAAATCTAAGATAAGCCGTAACAAGTAGGATCGTTGGTATTAATTTGTGCAGAAAAAGGAAGGAACATTGTTCACAAAAATGTTTTACTTTTTCGTAATATTTCGCCATGATTCATTAGTTCGATACTGGTTGGCTGTGTACCGTGAGATTTTAATTCCAAATCTAGAAATGTTTTTAGTTCCATTCGCAGGAACGTACATAACACAAAAGGTTGTGTAATTTGCTTTTATTATTTCATTGAAAAATTCGCCCCACAAATTTACAATCGGGTAATTAACACTCCATATTATTACACGAAATAAAATACGAATGGCAAGTTAATACTGTCATAACATATTTTTTGAGCGAATATGGACCTGATAAGTATCAGCGAGATAACCGCCATAATCAACGCATATAAAATGTATACGATGAGATTTTACGGGATTACAAGCTCGTACGCACCACGTGCCTTCAATACACACAATAACCAAGGATCCACATCATAAATCCATGGACATTGTTACACGAATACCAATCCCGCCAAATTGGCAGATTTTTGTATGTTACAGCCCAAACGCTTGTATTGCCAAAATGACACGAGCTCTGCATTCTAAATAGCCCGGTAGATTCTACGGGTGAGTTATCCGTTTTGGAAATGTATAGGATAAGCTGTATTTTCAGTTATATTCATTTCTTCTGATTATAGTATAATAAGAATAAAAAGAAAATTGTACGATTATCAAAATGTATACATATAATTTGCAAGAAGTATTTCTTGAAAATATTGAAACACAATTTATTATTGCAACAGAGTTAAGACAGCTATCGCACCAAAGATGCGAATCCCAAACCCAGTGCTCAAACGATTTAAGTTTGAAGCCATAACTGTCCTTACAGGAAGCCAAATCCCATCCAAATTCAAATTAAGATCATCGTTTATATTCCTCCTGATTTCCAATTCAAATCTATTACATCAGTGAAATTATTAGTGTTAGGAACTGAAGCTATTTTGATTTATATAAAAACGATTTATCACAGATTTTACATAAACACATTTATCACTGATTTTACATAAACACATTTAACAGAAATACTTTTACAAAGATATCAGCAACTAACCGACCAGCTTGAGTCAGTGATAAAACTTACTCAACTGACTACGACTGAGATCGACTGCGAGACTGAGCGCGAATGAATGTGCGCATCTTTTTTTTATCCTGTCTACTGCCAGTAGCCTGACGCGAGTCGGCTTTTCTGGCCTCACCGGTCTGTAGGGTGAACGTTTAAGGCGCTCGCAACCCTTTGAATTAACTGGCCATGCTGAGGGCAACCCACTAATGGGTTAGGAACCTCGGCTCCCGACGGTCACTGAGAGAAGATGAGACATCAACGATTAGGGAAAAGTTGGTTTTGAGGCCTAATCCTATAAACTCGTTTCGTCATCGGCACGCGGGAATGAATGTGCGCATCAATACGGCAGCCTTTTTATACACCCAACTGCCGCTTCCACTATTAGTCTGATATTTCGACTGGTTTTCATAACT
This sequence comes from Lapara coniferarum, assembly GCA_949316025.1. Classification (NCBI taxonomy): domain Eukaryota; kingdom Metazoa; phylum Arthropoda; class Insecta; order Lepidoptera; family Sphingidae; genus Lapara; species Lapara coniferarum. The sequence goes on along the minus strand of OX438931.1, from coordinate 17,304,858 downwards.
GGTCAGTACGCCACAAATACCCTCACAAAACTTTTATCCTAACACTAGGTATTATAGTCTTCTAACCTCTTGGGATGATGACCTGAGTGTTCTGTTATAACTAACGGTCAGCCAATGCTCGAAATTTGACTCTCTTATCCTACTAATATTATAAAGGCGAAAGTTTGTAAGAATGTATGGATGTTTGGATGTATGGATGTTTGTTCCTCGTTCACGCAAAAACTACTGAACGGATTTCGATTTTGGCACTCGGATAGATCATGTTCTGGATAACACAAAGGCTACTTTTTCATCCCGGGAAATTATAAAGCGGGATTTTTATCCAGGAAAAACTTTATAAAGCGGGCGGAGCCGCGAGCAAAAGCTAGTATAATATATTTGTACATATTGAACATAAATTTTATTCCTCTACACACCTGTATATGAACTTTAATTATGCAAAATCTCACACTCGTTTGTGCGTGCAATGTTGTTTATCAAATGTACGAAGTTTTGTCTTTACGTATTAAAATATAGATTGAAAACTGGTGTTGCTAGACTCGAAGCAGGCATCAACTCTTGCCACATACGACCTCAACAAATCTGTAGGAAATAGGCAGTGGTGATGATGGCCGAATTTCTTTATGGAATGATGCTTACAAAAACTACAATTGTATACCATACGTCAAAAAACGCTGCCAAACAAATTGTTCAAAATCGTGTTATTATGTACACCAAAATAAAATCTTTCAACATTTTATCATTCCGGATAGTATAAACTTTAGTTTTCTCAAGATCAGCGCCAATCTTTTCATAAAATACTGGGTCACATCATTTCATACATTTGGCACATTTCTGTCTACACTTTGTCACATCGTTATTGCATGAAAAATTTAATTTTGTTGAGATGAATTCTGAGTACTGTTGAAGGCATGATGTGTGTGTGTGTGTGTGTGTGTGTGTGTGTGTGTGTGTGTGAGTGTGTGTGTGTGTATGAATTCCGAGTACTGTAGCGTCTCCAACTATCAAAATTTCTAGAAAATTATAAAGTGTACTTATTATGTATGAAATTTCTTTAAAGCAAGCTTTCATGTCATCTCATACATTAAAGATATTTTATACATCCTCGTTAAAGTTTTACATCGTTTATGCAGGACCGGTCATTAATACAAAATGTTATTTTCGTTGCATCTATATTACATTTAGTTTCGCCTGTTTGCGCGTTACATTGAAGCTATTTAAACAATTTTATTTAGCAATTCAAAAGCATTCATTGTTTGTGTAAACCATAAAACGAGAGCACATGAAGTTTTTTCAATTTGAAAAACACACCTGTGTTGCTCTGGATTGGAATTTATGTCCGAGATTTGGATCACATCATTGGACGGATGTGAGCTCGGTGAAATGTGGGCGCACTAGTACGGCTTTACCTAACCTTTCAAATACTATCTGAATCTTATATGTGCATATATGTATGTATGCTGTTAAGTGATAAGACTACCTCGGTGGCGTAGATGTATTTATTTTATGCGCCGTACGTTTATAAAGTACGTGCACGTCGTAAGCTCTGCCATCTAGTGGCGCAATCTGAATCTTACACCCTATCAATACTTGGCATTGACGTAAAAGGGATGAAAAATAACATTTAATACAGGACATAATGAGACTTAACATCTTATGTCTCAGGAGGACGAGCGCCGTGCCATGCCAGACAGTAGATACTTTGTAACTCAAGGTGCTGGTTAGTGTTCCTACTGTTTATGGGTGGTCGTATCGCTTACCATCAGGCGAACGGCATGCTCGTCTCGTCATTTGATGCCATAAACAAAAAAGAATTTGATAATATACGTATTGCTGTATATCTGGATGCCCCAAAACATAAAAATAACCAAATCAACACCCACTCACGGCTGGTATCCCCGAAGGGGTAGGCGGGTTTAACGGTGATGTGTGTGTGCATTAGCTTATATAACTAATCTGACTATGTATGCAAAAGACTTGAAAAAAAAATATATAAAGACAAATGATGACAAAAAGTAAGCCCGGAGTTTCTTTCTGCATTTCTTCTTCGGGTAGTCATCGCTTAGGTAGCTAGTGAAAGGCTGGTAGGTTAGCTAGGCTAGGGCCTGTAGTGTCCTCACCGGTGAGGATCGCGACGCGTTCCTCCCATTTTTTTTTTTTTTTGTTAATAAAATTATCTCTTGTTTTATATTGCTTTTCCTGCCAGCCCGAGCTGGCTTCGTACTTTTTATTTTACTCCTAATAAAAATGTCTGTAGTTATTATATAAGTGACTAATAATAATTAATTAAATGTGACTTGACTTATCATAAGTGCAACTATGTTCGTGTACGTGATTAATAAAGTATTTTATCTATTTTAGGCAGAGGCGCAACTAGTGCACCCTCTTTTCGCCATTATTCCGTCCCATGATGTGATAGGGGACGAGCCTATCGCCATATCGGGCACAAATTCCAGACTCCGGGCTGATACTGAATGAAATAACTCAATATCACTGCCCGACCCGGAGATCGAACCCGAGACCTCAGCTTTGCAGTCGTACTGTAATACAACTACGCCACCAAGGCATTCAAACAAAATCAAATGCTGTAAAATTCTATTACATCACTAAGAATAGTAGGTAGGTATCTAAACACTTACATTCCGTGGTCATGTAAAAATCGACAACAATAATAAAAGCTATACAAAACATTCATCAGTATGAGTTCCAAAAAGCTTTATAAATGTCTCGTGTAATTTATAAAAATAAAGAAGTTTGAAGATAACATTCATTACAAACAAATATGTAATCAAAGGAACATAACCTCCTGATAATGTTACTTTAAAACATCAAAATAACTAGCTCCCATTAAAAAAATACATATCTGGCCGCGCTGGGCATCAATAATAATCAGCCGGAACCCATATTTTACCGTTTATGTCATACTAGCTTTTGCTCGCGGCTCCGCCCGCCTTAGAAAGTTTTTCCGGGATAAAAGTCCCGTTTTATGTTTTACCGGGATAAAAAGTAGCCTATGTGTTAATCCAGGACATGATCTACCCTTGTGCCAAATTTCATTGAATTCCGTTCAGTAGTTTTTGCGTGAAAGAGGAACAAACATCCATACATCCAGGCATTCTTACAAACTTTCGTCTTTATATGCCTGTTAAATTTGTTTTTTGTCCACATGTGGCTCTTGTGCCGGTTTTTGCTGCCAACTACAGTTCGGCCACGTTCAGACGAACTGCGGTCTCAGGTTCGTATCCCGATTCGGGCAAAGTGATACTGGATTTGTGTTCAGTATCAGCTCGGAATCTAGAAATATGCCCGGCAAATGGCAAAGTCCCTGCTCCTTATTACATGGGACCTAACATAGCTGGTGAGATTTTGGTGTGTTACACCTCTACAATAAATAATATATTTTAATTGTTAGGTCTTTTTACATTTAGTCGACAGCTAAACAAAGTATAAAATACATTCCCAACAATAATTCACATACGAAGAAACAAGCTCAGGTACATTTAATTAGTACAAAAGACTCTTGCAAACAACTTTTTGTTCGTACTCTTTTATTTGAGATCTAGAATTGTTTGCCTTGTATCAACGTAAATAATTGTTGAAACAAGACGCTACTATTCCTGTTATAAGTAATTTAAAGAGAGCAACTATTTACTTGCTGAGCTTCGCTTAAATATTTTGCTAGAATTCAGAGTAAATTACTTTAGTTTTCCTAGAAACTGCTAATATCATAAGCAGAATCAATTATTACTAATTGCTATATCCATTTGTTTCATCTATATAACTTTTACGATTGTAAGCGCCAGTTCACAGGTTTCAAATTTTATTTGATAGTTATCGTATTAAACAGCTTATGTACATAGTACTCACTTTACTACCATTTATATGAGAATATAGATTAGAGCACGACTATTGTGTTTGTTAGGCTTATACATTAATGTGCCGAGTATCATTTATCAACGAGTCGAGCAGGGAAATCGGCCTTTAACCATCTAGTCTAAACTATGGATTGACTCAACTAAAGTTAAGAATTATATCAAGAAGAGAAGACAAACAGCGTGTAAACCTAAAAACATGAATCATCTGCCTCATAAAAATTCGATACGGTGTGTTCACTCTCCATATATTAATGCAGAGCTACCACTCAGGTGACGTACCTCGCTTACCGTTTCTGCTATAACATTTCCTGAAGTTAAAATAACATCTTTGATGTAAAAGTAACCTCATTTGCAGGCGGTTTGCTAACTAACGAGCCTCTTGGAAATATAAGTTTCAATTGAAATGCAAATTTCAGTAGCACTCGTTCAGCATCATGAATAAATACCGTTTAAATAGAAATACAAAGACAATGTCCGGCTGTTGTGCCTGGGGATGAGTTCTTAACACCAAACATCATGTATTAATCATATCTCTGGATATAAGCCTACTTGGGAATTTGTTGTTTTCTATAAGATTATTAAACAGAGTGAAGTATGGATTGAAAAGCTGTATGAAGAAATTTCACGCTTCCAGTGATACAACTTTGAATTATCGTCGTTTCAAGTAGCTTTCTTGAAGATTTTTTTTAATAATACCATAATACCAACCCTGTATTATATACTGTCTCACTGCTGGACACGGGCTTCCTCTACTACTGAGAGGGTTAAGCCTTAGTTCACCACACTGGCCCAGTGCAGGTTGGTAGACTTCACATACCTTCGAAATTCTTATAAATAACTTCTCTGGTATGCAGATTTCCTCACGATGTTTTCCTTTACCGTTAAAGTAAACGATAATTCACAGAGAATACACAAATAACTTTAAAAAAAAACAGTGTTGCGTGCCCTTGGGTTTTGAACCTGCGGACATTCGTCTCTGCAGTCCGTTCCACTCTCAACTAGGCTACTGCCGCTCTTTTTTTAAGATTTATTTCGAATTCATTATTAAGCATGTTATTTCGTCCGTAGTCAAGTAAAGTTACACTAGACGAGCGCGCAGCGCCTACGCTTGGCTGCGAATTCGCCAGTGTGATAATATATGAGTCTTAACATTACCTGACCACGGCTGAAATAACACGCCCAAATCTGACAGATCTATCAGAATGCCTTCCCCACATACACCAATAACATAAGGCCAATCACGAAAATAACAGTAACAACAAGAATAAAACCTATATTAGAAATGACAGCAGAACTGATTTGCATGATACAAAATAGGTTGAACCGGAAATCACGAAGGCCAATCACGAAAATAACAGTAACAACAAGAATAAAACCTATATTAGAAATGTCAGCAGAACTGATTTGCATGATACAAAATAGGTTGAACCGGAAATCCTTTTTATAGCCATTTGAATTTTATGGCCATTGTACATACGATTCCAAATTAATGCTTACCTAAAGAATCCAGGAGCTGTAAAACGTATACAGCTCACCGATTCTTGAGTATTATATTATTACATGGACATCATTCGCGATTAAAGTGTAACGTATTTTGTTGAAGAAATAGGTATAACAAATGATATTTAAAAAATAATTAATAACAGCAAATTAAGAAAAAACGAAGGAAGTTATTAATCAACCAGACCGAAAAAATCGGTAACTTCGTAATTTAGTACTATCTTCGAGCAAAACTTTTTTGTAGGTTTATTATAGCAAGAGTTCACCAATTCCATTTAAAATCTTGATAGGAGGTAAAAGTAAATTTTCTGACATAACCGAATTTCTCTTTTTGACTTCTCATTGACGGAAGCCATCATCATTCCGACTTGTACTACCAACTTGCAAGGCGTCACCAAAGCGTGCTTTTACCTTATTATATTAAGTTCGTTACACTATTCCTTCGAGTATAAAATATAATATATGGTACCTACTCACCCACCAGCAACAAATCTCTTTAATATTACAGCATAACTTGTTACTTGCAATTAAGATTTCATGAAGATTATCTTATTTAAGAACATTAACATTTTAGAGCACAGCAATTTCAACAAATTTTATACAACGAAAACGTAACAGAATTTATTACATAAAATTGTGGCTGAAATGGCCATAAGTAATCTATGCGCGTACGTTGTCATCCTCCACTACCCTTGTATAATGTGTAATTTCAATGGCCCCATTAAAAATGTAACATATTGTTTTGATAACTTCACATTGAAATTAAACAATTATTACGGATTTTATCGCGGGTTTTTTATTTTATTTTCTCCCGACGTTTCGAAGGCTTTTCAGCACTTCGTGGTCACGGGGCGGACTGAGGTGTAGGTGGTCCGAAAAGTTAATGTAACAAAACTACCTTCAATTTACAATTATACAATATTAAGGTGTTAGTACATTGTTTGCGGTCCGGTCTACGCAGTAAGAGCTCACAATGTCTTGAGGTCTGGCAGTAGGTTGTATGGGGCCCGATTTGATTAGATGTATTACCGGGTCCCAGGCTTGTGCAAGTTTCCAACCATCTTCTCTATTGAAATTGGGATGTTTTTTAATTTCAATAGCCTCGCGAATCATCCTAGGCAGGAATCGGTGTTCTTTGGCAAGGATTTGTGGCTTGTCGAATCTAAGGTAATGGCTGGAGCCTTCTTCTGAGTGTTCAGCTACTGCAGACTTCGTAGAGCGTCGGTGTTTAACGTCAGCTATATGTTCTTTTACGCGGGTCCCTATATGTCTTTTTGTTTGTCCGATATAAGAGAGGCCACAGTCACAATCTATCTTGTATACGCCCGGTTCTTGTAGAGGTATATGGCACTTGACAGGTGGTAAAAATTGACTTATCTTCTTAGGCGGCTTAAAATAAGTTTTTATGGAAGCACGCTTCAGGACGTAGCCAATCTTGTCGGTGACTCCTCTTACATAAGGTAATACAACTGGGACACGATCAACTGTGGCTGGTTTCACTCGGTCTCTGTGACGGCGGCGTGGAATTTGGAGCTTGTTGTCTCGCAGTACTTGCTTGACATGTCGCAGCTCATCGCCCAGGTGTTTCTCGTCACAGATTCCTTGTGCTCTCTGAAACAAAGATTTGCCCACGGTAGCTAACTGTTTTGGATGGTGATGAGATTCACCGTTCAGGTATTTATCAGTATGGGTCGGTTTCCTATATACAGTGTGGCTTAGGGACTGATCAGGATTCCGGATGACTAAAACATCTAAGAAAGCAAGAGAGTTATCCTGTTCCAACTCCATGGTAAATTGAATTTTATTATTAATGGAGTTGAGATGATTTAAAAATGCAGTTACTTTGTCAGATGGTAATATTGTGAAAGTATCATCTACGTACCGTTTGTAAAACCTTGGTGAGACCGGGTATAAAAACCGGTATAAAATAAAAAACCCGCGATAAAATCCGTAATAATTGTTTAATTTCAATGTCTAACATTCGCGTAAACATAAGGAATCATAACTTCACATGTTTTTCTATATACGTCATAATATGCAGTAATTTTAATCCAAGTATTCTAAATAACATTTTCTTAGGTTTGTCTTCATAGACTCAAACCGACTCCGAAAGCTAATCCAAACGATAATTTTCAATATGACTGTGATTTATTACATTCGTCACGATTCGTTAGCTCTCACCCTTGACCTTGGGGGGCAACAAAGCACTATTGGCTGTACATATCTGCATAAAGTAACATAATAGGATTCTTCCCATACAAAAGAAAAGCGTGGTCATCCTTATCAGGGTTGGCATGTTGGAGATTTCGTATAGCTGTTTTTTTTTCTGTGAAATAAATTGAAATTATTTTGGCTTTAGCTTATGGTTGAATGAAAATGAATATAATAAAAGTTTTCAATTATTATGGTATTTGGTTTTCCTTTATAATTTAACCGTTTATATGTTTACGCTAGTGAAACCACAGGCTAATAATATTTCTCGTTATGACAACTCAACTGATTTTTACATGTAATCTTAACATTATATTTTGAAGGTATGTGGAGTCTCCCAACCCGCACTAGACCAGTGTGGTAGACTAAGGCCTAAACCCTCTCAGTTGCAGAGAAGGCCCGTGCTCAGCAGAGGGTAGTATATAATACATGGCTCGTATAGTATGGATAACATGTTATTAAATTGTTAACTAATTTTTTTCTGCAAGCTCTAGCAGCCCTGGGCTACAGCCATCAATCTAGCTGACCCGTACACTCGTTTGAGGTTTGGAAGATAATTAATTGTTTTTTGTTAGACAGGTTTATCGGACTTTCTCCTGATGGCCAGTTTTATCGTTACATGACAATGTTCAATAATGGTTTTATCTTGCGATTTATTTTTAATACCAAATCATCAATTTTTGTTTATTGAGTATTGACAATGAAAGTGATTTATCAGAATAATTGTGATTTTTTATAGACCAGTAAATTAATAACCGCAACGAATGGAAGATGTAGAAAGAGGCCTACACCAAAAAAAGTTGAAAAAGTGTAATGAAGAAGAAGAAATTAGTAACTTTTTGGGATATTAATATTTATGTTGATGCATACATATAGACCCACGCCTTTTTATACCAGAAGGGTTAGGCAGAGGCACAACTAGTGCACCCTTTTTGGTCATGCATACTCCGTGCCATGATGTGATAGGGGGCGACCCTATCGTCAAATCGGGCACAATTACCAGTCTCCGGGCTGATACAGAGTAGAAAAACTCAACATCACTTTGCCCGACCCGGGGATCGAACCCGAGACCTTGATATTGCAGTCGTACCGTAATAAAACTACGCCACGAAGGCAGTCAATGTTGATACATATTTTTTTAAATGTATAGGTACAGTTAAAAATAATGTTATGGACCTTAATGTAGTAGTTGTAGAAATATATCTCGCACCTTTAGAACGAAAACGACACAATTCAAAAAATATAAAATTGAGTTGTCATTTTTAAATGACCAAAAACCAGTCCCTTATTCATAAAAATATAATAAAAAAGGGACCGATATAACAGATTTGTCCTTTTCCTGCTTGAATATGGCTATGTTTGAACTATTGTTGTATTGAAAACTTCATTTTAAGTAATTTTATGACGATAACTAAATATTCTGTTATTTTGAATTGTGTCGTTTTCATCCTAATGGTGCGATCTATTGCTTTTATTTGTCTATGTACCTACTACTGCTACGAGTACAAATTGTCGTGTATTTTCTTACAAAGAATAAAATAATATTTATTTTATTTTATTCGTAAATATGTAACAGTGTCAGTATAGCAATATTATGTGGTTAGTAAAATACATAATATAACTATTACATAGTTTAAAGTAGATGTACACAAAAACTTAATCTAGTTTATCGTCGTCCGGCATTCAGTACCGCGAATGTAAAATTGGGGCACTTTACAGGAGAGACAAAAAACTGATTTTATTATAATGTACACTTTGCCTTCTGCTAAACTATTGTTTTAGAATGCTAAATAACAATAGTTTAGAATGCTAAATAACAATAGTTTAGCAGAAGGTAAAGTGTACATTATAATAAAATCAGTTTTTTGTCTCTCCTGTAAAGTGCCCCAATTTTACATTCGCGGTACTGAATGCCGGACGACGTTATGCTATATCTCTTGTAAAATGAATTGTTAATTGTTTTGATAATAGTAATAAATAAAAAAAAAAAAAAAAAAAAAAAAAGCTGATATTGTACTTAATATAATTTATACTATATTTTAATAATAAGAGTGGCTCAAGAAATTCAGCTTACATAAATATCATACCCATGTGTTGGAATAATATATCTGGTATTGTATATGTTCATTGGCGGCTGTGATCACTTATCATCTAGTGAACCGTATGCTCGTTTTCCAGCTAGGTATATCAAAAAAGAATTATAGAAATTTATTTTATGTGGCCAGTAACGGGCAATTAAACATTTCTATGATTTTTTTCTTAATTGAAAATATTTTTACCATTCGAAAATTAATTTTCTAGAATCTAGTGTATAAACTGTGAAATTGTTTACATTATTATTTCACTTACCTATTAAAATTCTTAAACCATTACTAATCACAATATATAATGGACACACACAAGTACAACAAAACCTTTTCAAGTTTTATTAAGTTTAAAACACTGGCCGATTTTAAAAACAAAACATTTCAAGCGTCATACACATATTCCAAATTTGAACTAGTTCGACAGATCCGCGGGGTAATATGGGAGCGGGCGACGCGTCCTCAACATTCGACATCTGGGTGGAAACTGGCGGGAAAACTCTGAGATAAATCTGCTGGAGGTAAACGCTCAAGTTCACGTATTAATAAAGTCGACTTTATAAACAAAATATGCTTTATCCTACATGTGCTAATCATATACCGTGTTGAATGTAAAATTAATGCATGTTTGTGTGTTTACATGAATAATATATTATTATACTATGGTCATTGATGTATTGGGTTTTTAATACATCAATGACTATGGTATATCAAAAGGGACTAAATAATATTATATATTATGTAATATAATATACTAATAGACGACTGCCTCGGTGGCGTAGTTGTATTATGGTACGACTGCAATGCTGAAGTCTCGGGGTCGATCCCCGGGTCGGGCAAAGTGATATTGAGTTTTTCTATTCAGTATCAGCTTGGAGTCTGGAATTTGTGCCCGATATGGCGATAGGTTCGCCCCCTATCACATCATGGGACGGAATAACGGCGAAAAGTGGGTGCACTAGTTGTGCCTCTGCCTACCCCTTCGGGAATGAAAGGCATGAGTGTGTGCGTGTGTGTGTGTGTGTGTATACTAATAGCTTATTTTTGCGCAATCTAGTATTTCAAACTAAAATATCAAACAAACTTTCTTGATAAATGAGCTGTCAAACAATTAACTACTGTCTTTGAAATAGCGTGAGCAATATTTTTTTTTTTCAACATTTTGTTTGTCATGTATTTATTATGTATAAAACAAAATACTATTACACGCTTTCAAAATGAAGCAGTTAATTTATTCTGAAAAGAATCATCCATTGCCACGGATGAAACATCTGTTATATGAATGAAAAAAAAATATATTATGGTGATTTGTACGAAGAAAACCCACAAAAGTTTATCCCACCAAAAACATAAATGTAAAAAAGGAGAGCTAAGTTCAATATAAACATTATGCTTGGCTGTGAGCTTCGCCGCAAAAAGAATGGAGATCTAAATGAGTGCCAAGTTTTATGCAAAATCCAAATATGTATTTATAGGAACAAAATAACATTATGAACAAGTATTAAACTCTATTTCTTTGCTTTACGCGTTGGCCGGTTGTTTAGCGCGTATTACAAGTTTTTTGTATGGGGACACCACTTATTTTTTGACTTAACTTTATTTTTAGATTTCTGTTACTATGCAAATATAACAATACATATAACAATATATTGGGATATTTTCAAATATCTGCTTGTATCGGTTCGAACGCTACAATTCTTTTTTTGTTTTATTTTTGTATGGGGACCCCGCCTATTTTTAACTTGTTTTTATTTTTAGATTTTTTCCTACGCTTACACGTAATTACCGAGCTGGATTCCAAATTTCATCCTTCTAGGTCATCTGGAAGTAGGTTAGTTCTAGGTACTATATGTCAGTCAGTCAGTCTTAAAATTTACGACTTTTGAACCTTCATATCTTTATAACCGTTTGAACTAGCTTCATGAAATTTGGGCTTCTAGATGTCCTTATAGATATAATTAAACACACGTAGTTTTATGTGTTTACGTTTTTTTTTTTTGTCCCTGACTATACCCTTGTTAGCCTGACGAGAGTCGGCTTATACAAGCACACCGGTCTTTTGGGTGAGTGCAGAAGGCGCTCGCAACCCTTAAATTTAAGCGACCACACTGAGGGCGACCCACTAACGGGTCACGAACCTCGGCTCAGGACGGCCACTGAGAGGATAAGACATCAGCGTTTGGGGAAGATGGTTTTAACCTAATCCTATTTAACGTGTTGATCGTAGTCTTCGGCACGCGGGCCGGAACTGCTAAGAGAGGGCAGGGTGATGGGGAACGCGACGAGGTCCTCGGCGGCGAGGACGGTACAGCGGTCTTGTAGAGAGTGTTTACGTTAAATAGGTTTTGAGTTATAGTAGGGTGAAAAGTGGCACCAAGTGGTTCGTGTAATATTACACTAGGCGCTGGCTAGCCAGTTCCTTTGCTTGAACTTGGTTTGACACGCTGCCGTGTGTGTAGATACAAAATTTGTATTCATGTTTCGAATACTAGTCCTTGTATAAGTGTATTTCGTTATTATATTAAGAATGTACCGCTTATTATTTCCACTATTATTTTGAGTAATGTATAGTGTACAATTAATAATAATTGTTTTCAAAACATATGACATTATAACATAACAAAGATTTTATTTAATTCATGTGTACTATTGAGCGCCCAGCTAAAACATTATTATTAGGCACATAAATGATTTAACGATCTTTTATTGATCAATATTTTTGAGTCTATAAAATATTTGTTATATGTATATGTATTTTATAGAGCCATTATAAGTCATTTAATAATACGTTGTGTTTTTTATATAGTAATTTTAGTTACTTTTAATAAAATATTGTTAAATTTATCAGACACGCATAATATGATAGATTATATAACAAACACATTACACCATATTATTTTATTACATATGCATTTATTTCTTTAATACAATATAGAAAATAGCGCAAGTTTCTAGTAATAAAACGCTACTAAGGTACATTTATACTAATCGAAAAAGCAATAGGATGCGAAAATATGTAACATTGTTAACCTACTATTATCAGTAAAATGGACGTTATTCACGCCATTCACGAAATAAAGCACCGCAACAAAGATGTTTTAATAGTTCTCTTCTATGTCGTAGCATTAGAATCTACATTCTTTTGTGTTTTCATCCGCCGTAGCCAAGACGCCATCCCATAATCACTAATGTTAACAGAAGAGAAAGATGTATGGAAATGACATATCGTAGCGATATAATAGACTTTTCGATCGGATATGTCATCCCTATATTGTTTTGTACTTTTATAGGGATACGTTTTACGTTACGACATAATCTTAAAAAAAATGTTTACAAAACTACAACTAAGCCTAAAATAGCTTTTCAAAATAGGGTCAGTCGAGTAGGTATAAACTCCAAACCAGGTCTCTTGACGCCAATTTGGTGATATCTATCATAATTGGTAACTAGCAATTTAACCCATAAAAAGTATATTTCATGGATTTAAGTATATTTGTAACATGATCGAATTATTGATGTAATTAATTCGATTATAACGAAATTTCTGAAAACAATTTTAGGACAAAGTACACTGGGAGACTATGTGAAAAACGTAATTTAGAAATTAGTAATCCAGTTAGTTTTCGGATGTTTTATGCGAAATAACTGTAGGTACCTATTTATTTCATAGCACGTAGTTCAAAACAACGTTCCTTACTATCAAGTTTAATATGAATACTTAAAACTCACAAATTAACTCTACGAAATCTACCTACCATCTCACAATGTCTGAGAATCCCTTAGCTCATCCGTATTCTCGTCTGGAAGATGTGAACATCAAGCTAAATGCACCTGCAATAAACTATGTGCCTGTGAATTTAATAAGAGAGCTGTTTGGCAAAAGATCAACTATCTTTATTTTGTGGCGCTAAAATGTTATCGTACTGCGATTACTACACAAGTACGTACGTTCTTTTTGTTTTTTCTTTCCAACGGCGCATTGGGGACGGCTGTGGGCTTCCTCTGACGGAAATGTCTAAGTTGTCCGCAACCGCCCCTGCGCGATGCCGCTTTATGCAGCCCGTTTCCTGTTTATGGGGAGGGGGGGTGATTAACGAAGGATAGGCCCATACCGACCGCCCGTGACCCCCAGATGGCCCCTATTAGTCACCTCCTACGACAGGCAGGGGATACTGTGGTGGAATTCTCCAAACGCCCCCAAGCCACAGGGCGGGATACGACACAATTTGGTGCTTACCTACTGCAATTTCAAGCTTAATTCGCCTTCGTCAGAATCTTAATTTAGGCTTATGGTACTACGTCACTAGACACGAACCCAAAATAACACCAGAATATGCCATGAGAAAGTCATCACGAATCTTTCGTTCCATCGAAGCAGTTTCTTGCAAACTTTTCAACTTTTTTTATGGAATTAGCAAATGTCTTCGAACAATAGTAATTAATAAAACTCACTCTAGGATGAAGATCCGTACGTCGCGAAGAATATCAGATCATTAATTAGTCTTTCTATATTTAGCTCCGCATTGAGTATTTGAAAGACTACTATAAAAAGGAATTTATTCTTAAAGCATCTATTTCTTAAATATTACAATGGAAATATTTTATTTCTTTTAAAAATAGACGAATAGATACAAGTTCTAAGTGATCACATTAAAAACACATAACAAAATTTCATATAAACATTATTTTTATCTCCATACTTAACTGGCGCCATAAAGACATATCGTCACCATCAGTTGGCCATATTTATGTGCCTGCAAATCTCTTAGCCAATAAATATTTATCAAGCGAACATTAACAAAAACACCAAAATATATTATACACTAGCTTTTGCCCGCGGCTCCGCCCGCTTTAAAAAGTTTTTCCGGGATAAAAGTCCCGCTTTATATTTTCCCGGGATAAAAAGTAGCCTATGTGTTAATCCAGGACATGATCTACCCGTGTGCCAAATTTCATCGAAATCCGTTCAGTAGTTTTTGCGTGAAAGAGGAACAAACATCCTTACATCCAAACATCCAAACATCCAAACATCTAAACATCCAAACATCCATACATTCTTACAAACTTTCGCCTTTATAATATTAGTAGGATAGTAGGATTATCTTCGAACACTATTCAGTATTTATTTTTTTGCAAAACTCTCAATATTAAAATTCTTATTTGAGTTGGATTTTATAAATTCCAAAATTCCTTATTTATTTCAGTAAATATAATAAAGCGTCGTCTTAAACCTGTGAATATGTGAACTTATTGTCGCTTATTCGTCAATTCGCATTAAACGACGTCATTGTTGAGTACTCCTCTAATGCAATATCTTGCACTTAGACACGTGATCTTACCGTCTACAGTTGTGATATTAACTCTAACACACTTGAAACAGCTGTCACGTTAATAGCTCTTGTAATTATTTTAGATTATTATTATTATATAAAATATTGAGTTCAGTATTAGCCCGGAGTCTGGAATTTGTGCCTGATATGGCGATAGGCTCGCCCCCTATCACATTATGGGACGGATTACACATGGCGTAGAGTGGGTGCACCAGTTGTACCTCTACCTACCCTTTCGGGGATAAAGAGTGTGAGTGTGCGTATGTAAGTATTTATATAAAAAAAACATTACAATACAATACAAATACTCTTTATTGTTACCATTTTTAAGCAAAAATATAACAAATTATAAGGTTGATACAATTTCCTTAAGTCTATGGTGTACAATGGGCAGCCTTATCGCTATGAAGGAGGTGGAGGCCAAGAGGGCCTCCTTACGGCGAGCCGCCGTGGAGGAGTGGCGTCTCAGGCTGGAGGCCCCGTCGTGGGGGCACAGGGTCGTAGAGGCAGTGCGTCCGGTCTTTGCCGAATGGCTGTACAGGCGCCACGGAGCGGCAACATACCGCCTGACGCAGGTGCTCACTGGGCATGACTTCCTGTCATGACTTCGGTGAGTTCCTGTTTCGGGTGGTGGGCATAGAGGAGTCGGCCGTGTGTCACTATTGTGACAACTGCCCAACGGACACGGCCCAACACACGTTGGAGTTTTGCCCAGCCTGGGATGAAGAATGCAGCGTTCTTAGAGCAGTCATGGGAGGAGACCTCTCGCTGCCGGCCGTGGTCGCTTCCATGGTCGGCGGTCGGGAGGCCTGGCAGGCGGTGGCCCACTTCTGCGAGGCCGTCCTCTCGCGGAAGGAGAGTGCCGAGAGGGATCGCCAGCGCAGTGGTGATCCCTCCCGCCGCCAGACGAGACGTAGGAGGCGTCGGGTGGACGACTGACCGACGTCTCCCGCCCTGTGGATTGGGGGCGTTTGGAGAATTCCACCACGGTATCCCCTGCCTGTCGTAACAGGCGACTAATAGGGGCCTCCGGGGGTCACGGGTGGGCGGGAGGGGCCGTCCACCTATTAGTCTAGCCAACTTCTGTGACCCCCGTGATGGACGGCAGCGTGTCTCACGCTGCCTCGGACGCCAAAGGCGTCCTTCGGTGTACGGGGGCTTCTGAGCCCCCGCAACAACAGGAGAAGGACCGCAACAGCGGTACGCGCAGGGGCGGTTGCGGACGACAACTTAGACGTGAGTCGGAGGAAGCCCGCAGCCGTCCCTAATGCGCCGAAGATGGCCACCGCGGAGTTTTAGTTGGTATGCCATACGGTGTACATAGGTTAGGGACTCGGCCCGGCGGTCGCCCGACGTTTTCCATCTTTCCGGGCGGCTCAACGTCGGGTCGTAAGGCACGGTAAACCCAACATAACCGCTCAGTCGTTCCCCTTGAACACTGGGCGGTAGTAATAAGTCACTTTCTCCGCGTCAACAAAAAAAAAAAAGCCTTATCGCTGTAAGCGATCTCTTCCAGGCAACCTTTCTGTGGAAAGAAACTATAATCATACTTAGACAGCGGAGTACATCAAGAGGAAAAAAAATTATTACGACTGTATCTAATTTAAATGCGTCTTTATGTTTTCTATCTTCATTTCTTTGATGTTTTACAATATAAAACATATTGTATTTAAATTGTCAGCAAGTAGTTCGTCCCGGTTTTTATGTCATTGAATCATATTCCTTGTTTTTATATAGAAATCTTGTGTAGAGTTTCTATTAATATTTTTAACCTGATTCTTTAAGTAGATGGCGCTTTAGAGAAAGGCTTTTTACGCGGGCGAAGCCGCAAACAACACCTAGTTATTTTATTAGTTACTTAAACCTACTTAAGGGGATATGTCACTGGACTGACTCCCCTCCAAGACAAGAAACATGTACAACCGTTTGCTGAATGTTAAAAAGAAAACAGATTGCAATAATACATATAGTAAAAAAAACCTACTTAATCATCCATAGTAGAAGCTAGCTCGGGAGTGAGCCATATTTAAAAGACAAATAAATTAATAATTGCGTTTAATCATACAAATCATTGAACAGTAAGTTCTTAGACATAGCTCGTTAAATTATAATTGGTTATTGTCGGGATCTATACAATTACTAGATAACATCGCCTATCTTAGTAGTTAGTTATTAAGTTTGAATCATTGTTAAATTTAAATTAAGTTCCATATTCAATGCTGGTGTAGTCTCTATTTTATTGCAAACACAAAGTTCCTATCTACATCATACAAATTTCTTCACTTCTTCTTCACAGATTTCTTCGAGATAATTTAGGATTGATCTGGGCGTGCTATATATCGCACCTTTAGAACGAAAACGACACAATTCAAAAAATAGAAAATTGAGTTGTCATTTTTAAATGACCAAAAACTAGTCCCTAATTTATAAAAATATAATAAATCAGGGACCGATATAACAGTTTTGTCCTTTTCCTGCTTGAATATGTCTGTGTTTGAACTATTATTGTATTGAAAACTTCGTTTTAAGTAATTTTATGACGACAGCTCAATTTTCTATCTTTTTGAATTGTGTCGTTTTCATCCTAAAGGTGCGATATATCGTCTGTAAACAATACTTCACTAATAGGAAGCTACATTACTACTGAGTGCTATAGGCTACTTTGATCCTAGGAAAATATTTTTATCCCGGAAAAACTTTTTCACGCGGGCGGAGCTGCGAGTATGACTTAGTAATAAATGTATGCTTAGAACTTTGTTCACAGAAAGATGGGTATAGCAATATAGGCAAATTTCCCGACCAACGATGTGTCACAAATATCACGTTAAGTGTAGACCTCGAGGACATGGGAGACTACCATAAAACGCATAACAAACAACAAGTTGCAAGTGTTGCAACACATTTAACAATTTTTTTTCCAAATTGAATTTGAGTTAGAATCTTTTCAGACTTGTTTATATTCTTAAATTGCGAACGAATTCAAGTCAGGTTGAAATGTACGTTTTTTTGTCACGAGCGCTGGAGCACGTTCGTTAAGTTTTGGCAACTTGCAGAAACAATTTAAACATTTTTATTATTGTCACCTTAATTGGAATGCTATGGATTTGCATTGCAAGTATGTAATTGTAAGGAAAACTTTCGATGCAGACGCATTTAGAATCAACAATTTATCTTATTAATAAAATTCGTCTGTGTTTTGCTCTTTAAGATAGCAATTTTTTTTAAATAAATGTGAGATTACGAGTATACTGGTGGTAGGTCTCTCATATGTAAGAGTCGGTCTGGATGGGTACCATCGCAATGTCTATTTCTGCAATGCTGAGGTCTTGGGTACGATCCCCGGGTCGAGCAGTGCGTATGCAAGTGCGTGCGCGTGTGCATGTGTGTGTGTGTGCCAACCCTAACAAGCCAGCGTGATGGACTAAGGCTTGAACTCTCTCTCTCTCAGTAGTAGAGGAGGCTCGTTCTCAGCAGTGGGCAGTATATAATACAGGGCTGATATGGTGGTGGTAGTTTCACCGACCGGACATACTCGACGTGGCACTTGTACGGAACGTAAGCCTTAGCGTGCGTTCCATGCAAGTGTTACAAGAATTACACTCTGACCACAGACCTGTGATCCTCGATCTAGTCCCCGAAAACAGTCCATCAGACACAGGTCCTAATATACCGATGAAGGTGAAAACGAATTGGCGTCTTTTAGGCACCAAGCTCGCAGACACCTCATCCACTGATCTTTCCGCGATCCCGGCTAACATCGTGACTCCTGAGGAAACGACCAGCGCGATACGCGTCTTCACCAACCACCTTCAGAACGTTTTGAGCGAAAGCTCCGAGAGGGTGCCAGAGACTGTTCACAGTCACTGGCAACTTCCCGAAGACGTTCGGTGGTGGGTGAGGTTGCGTAACGCTACGCTCAAAGCCTCCGCGACGAAACCCACCCCGGAACGACGACATCTTGCGCGCTACCTCCAACGTGAGGTTAGACGTCGCGTAAAAGAGGTCGTCGATTCGAGGTGGGACACTCGCCTTGCCGACATCGATCCGACACACCAGGCCTTTTGGCAACTGGTTCGTCACGTGGTGGCCACCGCCAGTCTCTATATCGCGACCGTTATACGACAACGTCGACCCGCCGCCCGATCCCCTTGCGCCGGTGACGATCGAAGAAGTCACCACTCTGATCAAGGCACTCAAACGTAGGAAAGCCCCGGGGGCGATCTAATCCCTAGTCGTATGATTTAGATGCTCCCGGAGCATCTAGTACAAATCTTAACCTCCATTTATGACGCCGCGTTTCGTAACTGCCTCTTCCCAGAGGTCTGGAAAGAGGCAGTTGTGATAGGTATCCACAAACCGGGGAAACCCGCTTTCGAACCCTCCTCTTATAGGCCCATCAGTCTGCTCAGTACTCTGGACAAAATCTACGAGCGGATCGTCCTCGACCGCCTTAAAATAGTAGCCCATAACCAAAATTTGATCCCTCCGGAACAGTTTGGCTTTCGCGCTAGACACAGTTGTGTCAACCAGGTGCTCCGCATCACGGAGTACGTTCACGAACAATTCCGCAAAGGAATGCCTACCGGTGCTATTTTCTTCGATAACGAAAAAGCATTCGACAGGATGTGGCACAACGGCTTGCTTTTCAAGCTGTACACTCTCAACGTGCCTACACAACTCGTGCACATCATACGAGATTTCCTGTCGAATCGCGGTTTCAGATATCGCGTGGAGGGAACTCTCTCTTCCCGACACACCATCACGGCCGGAGTCCCGCAAGGCTCCGCCCTGTCCCCTTTTCTATTCTCGCTGTACACGAGCGACATCCCCAGACCACAAAACGCCCATCGGGCACTATTCGCGGATGATACCGCAATCTACGCCTCACGTAGAGACCCCGAAGAAGTGGTGCGCACTTTGCAAACCGCCGCCGACGAACTCGGCGGGTGGTTCCGCAAATGGCGAATCACCGTCAATCCCACCAAAAGCCAGGCTATCTTTTTCACTCGGAAAAGGAAAGTCCATGTCCCTCACTTTTCAGTCCGCATGTCCGACCAGGTAATCCCCTGGAAGGGCCAAGCCAAATATTTAGGAGTAACCCTTGATCAGAGGTTGACCTTCATCCCACACGTAAATGCGGTACGCGCGCGAGCCGCATTCGCGATAAGCCAGCTCCACTGGCTCTAAAACAAAAATAGTAAAATGTCAATCCGCAACAAGATTAGGATCTTTAAAACATGCATCCGTCCGATAATGACACACGCGTAGCCCGTATTCGCTCATTTACCGCCCCGTCACCTTCAGCGAATGCAGGTGCTTCAAAATCGATTCTTACGACATGCACTTGGTGCCCCGTGGTACGTTCGCAAGCGCAACCTCCACGTGGACACCAATATGCCGACCATCAGGCACTTTATGCAGTGCGCCAGTAGACGCTATTCCGACAGGGCGGCAAACCACCCAAACACGCTTATCCGTAAAGCGTCTATATATACGTCCGTAGCCGTCGAGGACCTCGTCGCGTCACCCTGCCCTCTCTTAGCAGTTCCGGCCCGCGTGCCGAAGACTACGATCAACACCATAAATAGGATTAGGTTAAAACCATGTTTCCCCAAACGATAATGTCTTATCCTCTCAGTGGCCGCCCTGAGCCGAGGTTCGTGACCCGTTAGTGGGTCGCCCTCAGCGTGGTCACTTAAATTTAAGGGTTGCGAGCGCCTTCTGCACTCACCGAAAAGACCGGTGTGCCTTCATAAGCCGACCCTCGCCAGGCTAGAAAGAGTAGTCAGGGACAAAAAGGTGGTGGTAGTGGTCGAACTAAGTAGTCCATAAATAATTTAGACGCAGCCCTAAATACCTGGGAGACCACTGACCAAGTGGGAACCTAGGACAGGTGTTTTGATCACTTAATTACTAGGAATTAGTAGACTTGTTCGATATTCCCAAATTTATCTAATACAACCCATCCTTAGTATTTATTGCCTATGGGACGCGCAGTGAAATGATTTATTAATCTGTAAAAACCTATACCTATCTATAAATTGACATTGAAGCTGGATAGTTCAGTTAATTCTCTCTAACAAAAGCTGAATGGCGTTATCGTTTACAGACTAGAAACTCAATAGGTACCTGTGTCGTAATTCATATCGGGTGTGAGTATCCAATTAACGCAATAATTATGTATCCGCCAGGTGCGCCTCTAGTCACTGCGAGGGTAGGTAATTTAGATTGATTCGCGCCAAAATTATGCTAACAAATTGTAATTGTCGGCGAAGTTGGGTTATGTTTATAATTTGCTTTGGAAGTTAGATATTCAGGAGAATGTGTCTTCGGCGGTTTATTAAGTTTTCTTTCACTCTGAGTTACTGAATTCGTTAACCAAATTAGCCAATAGAAATTATGGGTTTTTGAAATCAAAAATATGTGCGAACTAAAGAATTATGTTTCGGAAACAGTTCTGTATGTTAAATTTTAATTTAAGTATGTGCTCAACATTTGATTATATTTATTGACACTCTTTAGGTACGTAGGTATCGTATGCTCCTATTACATAATAGGAAAGAAATAAACTAAATGATCATTAAATGCATGTACTGGGCAAGGAATAAGCAACACTTTAATTCAAAATATTAAAATTAATTATATTATGTTTTTCTGTAATCATATGAAAGTGCATCACTTCGCCTCCCACACGTAAGTCTACTGTTACTCCAAATATTTAAAAGAAGCACGTAACAGTCACTTTCATCCCTACCTATAAATAACGTATAAAACATCGTTTCCCATCATTCCCATATTAACGAGAAGTTTATATTCATAATAAACATTAAATAAAACAGCGGACCTTCCAAATTAATTGTCTTCCCGAAAGGAAATTTGACAATATTCCCGCTAAAGTTTCTTTTACGCTGTCAGAGAACGAGGGTCCCTCATAATTTGCACTTTATTCCTTGCAATAAACGTAAATAAGGGAGCCTAGCCGGGTAATACTGTGACAAAGACTTCTAAAACAACAGCGACGATTGAAATTGACCCTTTTTCTAAGCTTTTTTTAAACTGTGCAAATGAAGATTTTTTGCGGTCACAGCCATGTATTCAGTCTGTGTTTTCATTACAGGTCTAGGGTTAGACTTTATTAGATTCTATTCAGCTTTCATTAAATAGTTGGAGGAATTGTGAATTAATTTCTTATGAGACTATAGCCATAGCAATTAGCGACCACATTTACCATGGTAAAATCTGTTTGTTTCGTCGTGGTCAAAATCAGGCTAAAATAAAAAATACGTTAGGAACAAATAAAAACGATGATAGTGGCTTGCTACAGTGCGTCGTATTACGTGCTAATTAGACATCGGATTATATGCATTTGAATAAACATTATAAATAGTTATTCTATATTTTAGTACCTTTTCATTGATTAGAGTATTGTTACTTATTTCAGTTGAAAAACACCGGACAAATGCGAGTTGGACTCGCGCACTGAGGGTTACGTATACGTACCAACTTATAGGTACACCCCAGGTATTTTTTTATTGCATCGAATGACGAGACGAGCATGCCGTTCACCTGATGGTAAGCGATACAACCCCCATATACAGTTGCAACACCATCCAGCACCATGAGTTACAAAGTAGGTACTGTGTGGCATCCCATTGCGCTCGTCATCCTTAGATATAAGACTTAATATGTCCAGTAGTTACAGTAAAAGGTTAATAATTAGGTAACTACTAAATTTCATAGGTAGATAGATACGAACATTAAGAAACTTGGCAAATTCAATCCCTAGACACAGCTATCACACCAACCGCAAATAATAAGTTGATGCCTAATAGTAAATTCGATTTGATGTTTAAGTACATATCTACGGATTTCTGAATTTTTCATTTATATGTGCTGTAAGTCCTTAGTTCTTGCCGAATTTTATAATTTTAGCTCAACGGGAAGTATAGGTTTTTAATTCCCTTGCGAAATCGCAAAATATGCGAAAAAATGCGACATGAACGATCAGAGACTGTAGACCCGAGTATTTGATATAAGTTTCAATCTGATATCTCTACGCGTTCTAGAGAAAAATGTCTTGACAGACAGACAGACAGACAATCGGACAATTAAGTGATCTTATAAGGATTCCTTCTTTTGAGCTACGGAACCCTAAAATAATGGAAAGGTCAGTGGCAAACTAACTTCTGATACACACCTCTAAAATAAAACCGGGTCTTGAAGTAATAAATATGTTAATGCATTTATACATGGCACCAAACTCTGTATAAAGGTATTACAGAATTGCACAAAATTTCAAGACCTAAAAATGCGGGCCGACACAACTCGAAAATAGACGAAATTCGCATGTAACTTTAGGGGCCCACTTTAATTAGGGGCACTGAAGACAAGCATTAGATCACCGCCCACAGCCAAACAATCGATTACTGAGACAAATGTTTTCTAAATTGTAAGCAATAACTTAAGATGGCATTGAATTCTAATGTGTATTTGCGCAATAAAACAAAATATATCTCCCAAATATTAATGATTTAGACTCGTTCATTATTCTCGTGGTTAATAAAATTTTGTTTAATCTATAAAGTTGGGTGCCCACTGAGAATTGGGTAAAAAATTACATTGAATAGATACGCTATAGAAAGCCATTAAATCTAAATCTAATCAAAAACGAAAGCTAAATTCATTCTCTATGTCTAAGACTAAGGCAATACTAAAACCGATATGGACATATGGCATCCAATTATGGGGAACAGCATCTCACTCAAACATTGAAATACTACAAAGGTTTCAAAATAAAGTATTACGAATGTTGACCAATGCCCCTTGGTTTGTTCCAAACGAACTACTACACAAAGATCTACATGTCCCTACGGTTAGACAGGAAATACAGCGATACATCAAATCATCCAGAGAACGTATAATAAATCACCCTAATGCCCTAGCTCAGACATTGATGAACAACGAAGAACTTACCCGTCGCCTCAAGCGTAGAATACCCCAAGACCTATTCAACCTATGATCCAGGCATAAATAAATTAAAGGGTGTGTGACAAGGGCCACACTCCCAACAAGCCAATCAAAATAAGTCCCACATACTTCTGAATGTCCCAAAAAAGGAGACAGATTGTAGTAAAAAGTTAATAAAAAAAAAAAAAGAATGTCTAAGACAGGCAACAGTATCCTACTGATATTATAAAGGCGAAAGTTTGTAAGAATGTATGGATTTTTGTTACTATCTCACGCAAAAACTACTGAACGGATTTCGATGAAATTTGGCGCACGGGTAGATCATGCCTTGCTAGTTTTTATCCCGGGAAAATATAAAGCGGGACTTTTATCCCGGAAAAACTTTTTAAAGCGGGCGGAGCTGCGGGCAAAAGCTAGTATTAAAATATTTTTGTTGTGATCTATCGATTACATCAACATGTGAGAATTACATACGCTTATTTAAGCTTGCGCTTTCTTTTTTCGTTCCTTAATTAAGTTCTAGTAAAGGCAAACTACCTGCAATCACAGACGGCCGCTCTCGTTGCGTACCCACCTTTAAAAGCCTTTTGTAAAGGTAAATGAAATTGTAACTGCTTCATTTTCCACTCACGCGTACTCAATCTCATATACACAAAACCTATTTAATCCCTCGTTTGTTTTCAATACAGATCATACGAACCTAACATTACTTTGATTCGATTAGATATCGTATTTTTATATTCAGCAATTGGATATTTTTAATGGGTAAATGCTTAAAATTACTTGCGATCGAGAATTCATCCAACTCATGTCTTAAAATAATCTGAATATTGAATTGTCATGTCGTTGATTGCCATGTCGGTATAATATCATAGCGCCCTATTCCGTCTACGGGGGCGAATCCGTCTTTTTGCAATTACGGGCCTTCTAATCGAAGAATCTCCTTTACCAATAATCATCATCATCATCATCAGCCTTTATCAGTCCACTGCTGGACATAGGCCTCCCCTAATGAGCGCCATAGCGCCCTGTCTTCAGCTTGCCGCATCCAGCATCTGCCTGCAGTCTTTCGCAGATCGTCATCCCACCTGGCCGGAGGGCGTCCTACACTACATTTGCCCAGTCGCGGTCTCCACTCAAGAACACGTTTACCCCAGCGGTTGTCGGTTCTTCGCGAGATATGGCCAGCCCACTGCCACTTCAGCTTGCTAATTCTTTGAGCTATGTCGATAACTTTGGTTCTCTGTCGGATGTATTCGTTGCGAATCCTATCCTTCAGAGAAACTCCGAGCATAGCTCTCTCCATAGCCCGCTGAGCGACTTTAAACTGGTGGACCAACCCTACCGTGAGTGTCCATGTCTCGGCTCCGTAGGTCATGACGGGTAGGACGCACTGATATTGAAAACTTTCGTTTTCAAACATTGCGGTATGGATGACGAAAAGACTCGACGTAGTTTTCCAAACGCTGCCCAGCCTAGCTGGATCCTCCTCTTGGTCTCCTTCTCAAAATTGTTTTTACCCAACTGCAGAATCTGCCCGCGGTAAGTATGCTCGGAAACAATTTCAAGAAGGTGGCCATGTACGACCACCGGTCCCGGATCAATGTGGCCATTGATCATGATTTTGGTTTTATCCAAATTCATGCCAAGACCGATGCGTCGCGAGGCTGAAGCTAAGCCGTCCAGCATCCGGTTCAGCTCCTACAGCGACTCCGCCATTAAGACTATGTCGTCTGCGAATCGAAGGTGTGAGATGTGATCGCCGTTTATGTTAATGCCCATACCTTTCCAGTCTAGCGTCTTGAACATATCTTCCAACGCGCTCGTGAATACCAATACCTTACTTACTTACTCCTTTACCAATACGACTATGAAAGTAGTCCTTTGATTATAATTTGCGTAATTGAAGAAAGACGGATATACCCCGGTAGACGGAATACCTGGCCTCTTGACCTTAATGCAATTTTTCTAAAACATAAATATAGTTAATAAACAATGCATTTTCACTGAAACCTTTATTAAAGAAATAAGGTATTGCAACCATCACATTTCATGTTATTTTAGGCATAGATTTTAGGTATTTACTACAGTACAAAGCCCGTGTTGAAAATTGTTTTAGTTTCAGTAAGAATGGGATCTATCATCAATTTTGATTGAAAAAGACTACAAGTTTGAGTCTTCGTACAACAAGATTTTAGAAACAGACGTTAGAACTTGGGGGATAGATTGAAATTAAAAAAAGATATGAAAAATCTGGCTCGTTTATTCCATTAGTGTCGAAAATAGTCTTTCCGATGACGTATTATAAATTATTCAGATCAGATTATTTTTTAAATAATCACGATGAAGAGATGACTGAAATAGTCGAAATTTTAGAACGGCCTCGTAAGGAAAGGGCCAGGAGCCTAGGAGGGCGCTAAAATCGCCATCTTATACCATTAATAGCGCCATCTAGTATCAAAAGTACGAATCTGCAAAATAATTATACCTAATCAAGAAGATTATACAGTTCTTGTACTTAATTGTATTGTAATCGTTTTGAAGTATCGCTGCGCTCATTTAATAGCTTTCATTATTCGGACTAAAGACTTATAAAGACCAGGGTTATATTCACAGTTTAGGCAGTTTGTTTATGCAGCACGCTGCTCTCCTGAAGGTAAGCTAATGGCATTTAGCTAATGTCACTTACAGAACGAGATTAAAAAGACTATAATATGACTATCACGAATGTGTAAACCGTTTACAAGTAAGGCATAATGGTAAATACCTTTAACAATTTTACAAAGGATTTTAAGTCTAGTAATTATAGGCAGTAAATATAGCTACAAGTACAACATCCTTTCAAGCCTAAACACAGTATTATTTACTGCTGCACCTGAAAAAGCAAATAGATGTAATGCTACAGAATAAAACAACAGATAAATCTGAATCATTGTAATTCACCACAGTTGCTGATAACCACTTTGGCTGAAACGGAGCCGCCTTTGCTTCCATACCGCTCCATCTTCTTGACTACATCCATGCCTGCGATAACGTGACCGAATACTACATGTTTCCCGTCCAACCATTCAGTCCTGGAATTGAAACATTTTAATATAAGTCTTACTCTTCATCATCATCATCATCATCATCATCATCATCATCATCATCATCATCAGCCTCATGATGTCCGTTGCTGATCATAGGCCTCCCCTAAAGATTTTCAGACGAACCCGTCAAAAGCGGCCTGCATCCAGTGTGTTCCGTCTTACTCTTACACATAATAAATGCGAATGTTAGTTGAAATATTATTATGGATGTTTGTTAGAAGTAAACGCAATAACCGCTGAACTAATTTGGATGAAATTTGCCACCCGGATAGACAAGATCTGCATTAATATGTTGAAGAAAATATTTAAATTTATTATCTGATTTTTAGTAAATGCTAGCGTTGTAGTGATAGATAGCGCTAAGGATAGCTTCAGTGGTTTAGACATTTTTTCAGCAGGACATTTATTATTTGGGTAAGACGTTTATAACCCTTAAATGCTAGTAAGGATTTTATCCTTTAGCATATCCAGTGTAATAAATAATCTACATTTTCCTTTTTAAGTTAGAATGTAAAAACTTTACTGTTGTAAAATATAAGCAAATATTGCCACAACATGAGTAGTAGAGTTACTTTGAATTTCATCAAAATTACATAGGATGGAAGCAATGATGCACTTACTTGGCAGTACAAAGAAAGAACTGCGATCCATTTGTATTGGGGCCAGAGTTGGCCATACTCAAAATCCCAGGCCCTGTGTGTTTTAGCGTGAAGTTTTCATCTTCAAATTTGTTTCCGTATATAGATTTCCCTCCTGTTCCATTGTGATTCGTAAAATCTCCACCTTGACACATCTAGAGATAGCTAAGGATATTAATTATATTAAGGATATTTGATAAATAAAAACCATTCAATAAATATAAATTAACAAAGAATTTAGTATCGCACATCATTCTACCGAACATGATGCTTCAGTATATAAAATATTAGATACTTAAGGCCTGTTTTACAGGTTTCAAGTAAGTTTTATTAGAATATTAATGTATTAAACATTGATGTAGATAGTAATAATTTGATTCTAATATTTATATGGGAGCATAGATTAGAGTGACTATTGTATTTGGTCTATTTATATGATAAGAAGCATTATTAGCAAGTGGTGAAATCTGCCCTCAGTCTCATTCACTCAGAAATTAATGGCTATGCCTTCAAATTACGGCACTGGCATTTTTCTATACAGCATAAATAACGCAGCTCGATTAGGGTAGTAACAACAAACTTATGCTTGTGTCCCCAAAGTGGTAGCTTTCACTATGTTTTTCCATCCTATCATGTGATAGAGGCGACATTATGGCCATATTGGACACGAATTCCAGACTTTGGGCTAATATTTACTGGAAAAACCCAATATCACTTTACCCAAACTGGGTATCAAACCCAAGACCTCAGAATAGTAGTTGTACTGTTTCTGAAATACAACTACTACAAACTATTTATATAAGCATAATATCAAGACCAGCAATCCATTTTCTGGAATTGTTTATTCATTAGCCAACCTATAACTATATATTAAAGTATGTATTATAAGTGTTCATAACATAAAAGGATACAAATTCTGGAATAATCCTGTGAAAACTGCTATCCTGGTACCCAAAGCCTTTTTCATGCGTACACAGGGCCCTAAAATTCTCTGCAGTCCTGGGCACTATGTCTGCTCTCAGCATCATTATTATACGGCCAATCTCTTGTCTGTTCACTGTTATATCAAAGTACACTTGAGGATTCCGCTTCTCTGCTGGTTTTGCTGGAATTCCCTGGAAATTATTATTTATAAATAAAATGCGTTTTCTTGACTCTATCTACAAATTAATTAAGGCTTTTCCTAGAATACATTGTCACCGTGCATTTTCTACCAAAAAGCAAACCTATATTTTAATCCTGGGGATAGTCTTAATTCATCCAAATTCATTCAGCAGCTTACCTTCCTAAAAAATCCAAAAATCTACACTACCTTGCTTTCTTACCCCACTGCAAAAGGAGGAGGGTTATTTATAAAATTAGATGGACGTACCAAATAAAATAGGTAATGTTGAATATTGTATTTGAGAACATCCTTTAGTTGATATCTATCTAATACTAATGTCTGTGTGCTTTTCCACCACATACAGGTCCCCTTTCAGAATATAAAATAACCTAAACAATCAAATACATTCTAGTTGTCTAATGTGCGAATTGGTGAATATAGAAAATTTATAACCAATCATCACATATTTATTTTTAAATTACAATCTTATAATCCATATGTGTAATAAACATAAAGTTCAAATCAAAGTGATGACCACATAGCAAAGGCATTTCTTTTATAAATGTGATTCTTAAGCCTTATTGTATTTTCACTTACATTTGAACTGGCTTCAGTTTTTTCACCGTCAGCATCATCTGCAGCATCTTTATCTAGTTTCAATGTCTCTCCAGCGTGTTTCTGAAGCCAGCTGTCGTCAGACCAGACAGGGCGGGTGGAGCCCTCCTTAATCCGCTGAGGTGCTGCAATGTTCACTCTTATAGTACGGCCAAAAAGCTCGGAGTCATTCTGGAATCATTAGTTTTAAATTAATATGTAATAATAGCCTTACTTTGATGTTAATAATACACTATAATGCCACTGTTTTATTATTTACTATGACTGATCTTGTGTGAGTTTCAAACTTACCAATTTCAAGTATATGTTTAATCTGTAATGGTGCTGAAGTTACTTTATACTTTTAAGTATGTATAAAATGACTGGTAGCCAATACATAAGATTTTAATGTTAATAGCACTTGTTGCTTAAATTCTATACACATATTAGAAGCAAATTAAATCATTACCAGCTATAAATACAGCCTTCATTGTAATACGAAGAAAAACCTAACCAAACATAAAATTAGTTTCTACATAACTTACCATGTTGTCGATAGCAGCAGCAGCATCTTCGGCGTTCTCAAATTCAATAAAAGCGAACCCCCGGTGCTTTTCTGTTTCATAATCCAAAGGTATTTGTACATCCACCAAATCGCCGAATGGTACAAATGCTGCATTTAAAACTTTTTCATCAACTTCCTCGGCTAAACCACCCACGTATATCGTTCTTTTAGAGTTTGGTTTGCTAGTCATTATTGTTTATAATTAATGTTATAAGAGAAAATACTAAAACAATATTCGTTTTTATATTTTGTTTGTGTAATTTATAACCTTTTAACGTAGTGTCAAACCTCGAAAAGTCAAAACAAAGTAGTGATGCGACTCAAATCCTGTTTTTTCTCGAGTAACTCGAGATCCCTCAAGTGAATTTAAACTCGTACTCGAGTATAAAAGTATTAAATCGAGTCTGCTCTTGAATTATAATATTACATGCTTTGACTATTGGCGCACCAGCCGATTTTAGAAGTTCTGTCGTGATTCCATTCTCGCCGGCCACCTTGTTTTTGAGTTGTTCAAGTACCATCCTAATTTTGCAGAGAATAAGTCCTGGATTAATATTATGTGATAAGTTTTATACCAATGCATGGACCGCCTCGGTGGCGTAGTTGCATAACAGTAGACTGCAATGCTGACGTCTCGGGTTTGATCCCCGGGTCGGGCAAAGTGATATTGGGTTTTTCTATTCAGTATCAGCCCGTAGTCTGAAATTTGTGCCCGATATGCTCGCCCCCTATCACATCATAGGACGCAGTACGCACGTCGAAAAGTGGGTGCTCTAGTTGCGCCTCGACCAACCCCTTTGGGGGATAAAAGGCGTGAGTGTGTGTGTGTGTGTGTGTTTTATCCCAATCTTTTCATCGGTTCCATAAACATCCAACATAAATGCGTGACTTTAAGCCTAAACATATTTTTTTAGGTAAATACTTTATTTAGCTTCGCTGGATTTATCCAAGATTCCGAGATATCAACATTTCATACAGGAAAGACAGAGATAAATAGATAGCTGATTAGATACCCTTGTGAAATTGAGTTTCGAAGAAAAGTTGACTTTATTCTAGTTTGTACAACTTGTCTAACCGACACTGCATGAAATAAATAATCGTTATAAGAACCTAATTATAAGATCGTACTTCCTACTATCCTACTAATATTATAAAAGCGAAAGTTTGTAAGATTGTATGGATGTATGGATGTTTGGATGTATGGATGTTTGTTACTCATTCACGCAAAACTACTGAACGAATTTCGATGAAATTTGGCACACGGGTAGATCATGTCTTAGATTAACACATAGGCTACTTTTTATGCCGGGAAAACATAAAGCGGGACTTTTATCCCGGAAAAACTTATTAACGCGGGCGGAGCCGCGGGCAAAAGCTAGTATACAATAATACAAAGCAGTTACCTATATCGTAATATTAAGAAATAGTAAATAGTAAAATATGTCTATAAATTATTACACAATTTTAAAATAATACAATTTACAACCCAAAATCGATGTAAATTTGTTCAAAATTATATCGATTCTGCATAACAATCGGTTTAATTTTACATCGATTATTACTACCCATGTCTATTATTCTTAGAATTGTCATTTGTCTTCTGTCAAAGCTCTTCGTAAAGCATTGAAGAAAGAAAGTAATAGTCGTAAAGTTACCGGAGTATAGAGCTACACCCCGTCACTACTCTTTTAGCATCTTTTACTGATTTAGCATTCTTATTTTTGATAAACTCATTACAATCTAGATAATATAATGTATCGCCCTAAATATGCGTGTTTAAGATATAAACCAAAAAAAAACCTCCCTGCTGAACATTATTGAGCTCAATCGTGTAACAAAAGAAACGTACTGCATGTTCTCTAGAAAAGTTTTAATTTTTTTCTGAAGTTCCAGGGATGCTTGTGTGGTCACAGTTAAAATCCAATACTAAGAATGGCAATCATAACTTTAAAGGCTACGGTCCTAATGAGAATTGCCACAATAAAACGAGCTTTCAAGCAGTTTTCCAACATGAGGTTCCAACAACCTCATTACCTATAATAATAGCTTGTGATTTTAATAACTGGGATTCGCTCATGTAAAATTTAAAGATCACGTCATTTATAATCGTTTTTGACCCATATCATATTACTTAACTATTGCTAATCATTGGCTTCACGCTTAGGCCGAGTACCTAAGTAACTGGCAAATAAGATTCAATTATTACTTTTCCCGCTCGCTTCCGCGTTTCCAATTACGTATCGATATGTTTTTCAAGCATCCCCGTCAATGAGAGCAGTAAGTCTAAGGATGCCTGTGTAATCGATTCCACTTTTTTCTTAGGGCAACCAACTTAATTATCCCACTTCTACAAAAGGTGTAGTCGTTTCAATTATAACCCGAGATATTGACCTTTAAATTAAATGTAAACAAAGGTACCTGGCATAATAATTCTGTAACACTAATCACTGGGATTTTAAAGACAAAAATGCTCGACATTATTATGAATAAATGCACAGATAGCTGTTTGATAAATTAATAAGCTGTAAATTGACCATCATAGAGATCATGGGAATCCCACTCACGGATGCTCTGCGACAGGCACAAGACAGGGTGGAGTGGAAGCAACTCGTCAGCGCCACCACCAAGGCTTACGAAAGCGGACAGATCTTCAGTATGAAGAAAACGACAAAGAAGAAGAAGATATTAACTGACTAAATGTTAAGTATGTAAAGATCAAAACTGAAACTAGGTACACAATATTTTCTAAATTATACCCTAGAGATAAATTCTTAATATCATATCTCTTATATAAAATATTTCGACAGTGTATTTCAGAATGGTGAATATACTTAAAGTTTGTTTACACATTGCGTGATACACCACATCCCCGACTATACGTGTAAGCTTTACTGCAAGTATGAGGATCATATCAGAGACAGATCTAGTCGACGGAAGACAACTAGTTTAGTTGTCGGATGTTGACGAGTGCGTTTACTTCAATTAACCGTTGGGTACAGCTTTTTGCCTTTTTGCTCTACATGTACAATCCTCGATAAAAGTGGTTTACTACCTTATAAACACAATACTAGAAAAAATATTTGACGTAAACTCTTAAACCAATTACTATAAAATAATGTAACTTTAAATTGATAAATTGGATACGGTAAAACAATACAGTTATACTTGGAATAGCGAAACTCAATTAAATTCAATAACTCACTCTATCATTAAGTTGGTATATATTCGCACTCGCGTGCCACTTATAATCATGTTCAATAACCCGCACTTGAGACAATTTCAAACAATCTGGAGAAAGGAAATACAGAAGTAACTAACGCCATACATTAAACCAACGGTGCGGAATTTACATTCCTACTCAATATATCTGTACTTTAATCTTATTTTGAACAAGTCTAAGGTTATTATCCTATAACAGATACATGTACGGTCTACGGATATTTAGACGGATGACTGCCTCGGTGGCGTAGTTGTATTGCGTACGCGCTACGAGCACGATTTGCGCGCTGAAGTCCTGGGTTCGAATCCCGGGTCGAGCCAAAAACATTGTGACTGGGTTTTTCCATCTTAAAAATTACTCACTCGCAGCTCGCAGTCAGGAAGTTGGAGGTGTGATAACCCGCGCCTCGGAAAGCACATAAAGCCGTTGGTCCTGCGCCTGATCGTTCTCCCGTCGTGTCGGATTGCCGTCTCACCGGACTATGTGAGTGAAAGAATAGCGAGTGCACCTGTGTAATGCGCACACACTTGTGCAGTATAACATCTGCGTACCTTTCTGATCTCCGTTGAGATTGGCCGCCGTGGCCGAAACTGACTAGGAGGATTACATTCAGACGGTATCCTGGTGGATGGATTTCTGATTCTTGGTTAAGTTTTTAGCTAGTGTTTCACTTTGGTAAAGTGAAATACAATAGTTTTATTGAAGCATTAGACATTACTACAACCTTATTCATAACAGTTTATAAACCTATTTAAGTTATAAAATCTTTTATCTTCTTCCTTCAAATTCAGTTCAAATTTAATTAAATCTATAACAAAGTAAATTAGGTTTATAAACTTGTTTATAAATAAGGCCGTTAAAATATAATTGTCTGATAACTCACCGACGCGATAATTCATTTGATATTACATATTATGTTTATGAATCGCGATTACGAACGACCAGCTGTTGACCCATTAGCTCATTTACTACAAAATATGCTCAATCAGAACACCTCCATAAAATTTGGCTTTAACGTTAACTTTGTTAGAGCAGAGTAAATTACAATATGCGGGTGCTGGGAACTATGTTATTGTCTCTGAATTTGTCAATGACCTCCGTCCATTGATGTGCTACTCAAACCACCAAAATCATTTGAAAATTTAAAAGCGGCACAACATGAATATTCATGTAATTTCGCATGAGATGCGGTTTACTTAATTTAAAAAAATAACCAAGCAATATACTTTGCCATAACTTATGTGCACGTCAGTACACCCACATCCCCGTTAACATCACTATGTTACACAAGCATTAAACAAGATTGTGTACGACTGTTCTTATAATATAATAATTTTAACACTGACTGTACTTCAGGATGGTACGTTTCCGGTTAGTTTAACGGTCCGTATGCTAAATAAACTTGGGTATCTCTGGTTGCTAATTATTGTGAATAAAAATTTTGTGTCTGTGGTAGGCCTTGCGGCGCCGAGGGCTAGGTTTTTGCCCCTTACAATAATTATAAGTGTAATTGGCCCTTGCTTAACTTAAAACTACATATTAAGGACTAGCTTTTCTCACGGCTCTGCCCGCGTTAACCGCTATTTAAAATCCCTAGGGGATAATTTCGCAAAGTTACCAGCCGTTTCAGCTGTGCGTTGATTCATCAGCCACCCAGTCAGTTTCTTCTTTGTATGTATCGATAGTAAAGTATGAGAATAATTTAGGCTTTGCATAATATAAACTATAGTTTATATTACTAAACCTCAATGTTTTACTTGTGATGACACTAAAATCTAATGGAATTAATTAAAATAGCATTAATCAGAACAGACCATACTATTCTATGTAAGCAGCAATATATCGCGATCATTTAGCAACGGCATTCATTGTGGCATTACCATGGAAGTAAAAAGCATAATTACTCATATTTTCTATGTGACGCAGTAATTTTACGTCTAATTTATTTCGTAATCGGCATTAACATCAGGGCTCAGTGTAGCTCCAGCGTATCATGAACATTATTTGATGCATCTAAACAACAAAACGATGTAGACGTCACAAGAGAAGAGTTTTGTAATATACATTGTTACAAAGTTAAATCAGCAGGCATTTATGTAGTTGTTCTAATGCCATTTTCATCCTGCAGAAATTCCTAAGAGCGGCAACTGTGTTGATGTTCCGAGCCGCCTTAGGCAGCGAGCTGCGAAGGTAATCTTAATTTACCCTCCCAAGATAATTGCAGCTCACACGTCTGATGCTTATATAATAACTCGGGATTATTCAAATTATTTTATCTAACCAAGCTCCGATCCCGACCTCTAATTACGCGTTAATGGTTAGAATAAACCAATATAGTCATCTGTTAATATGCCTAACTTTATTCCGATTTACGCTTTGAATCCTACACTAGCGGTTAGGATTGTTTATGGAAATAGCCACAGAACAATAGGATTTCAAATCGTAAAATTTACAACTTTGGTTTTTGAGGAAATTCTATTGAGGAAATTCCAGTTACATTAATGTTTTTGCAATGCATGACGAGACGAGCATGCCGTTCGCCTGATGGTAAGCGATACGGCAACCCATAAACACTAGCAACACCATCCAGCACCTTGACTTACAAAGTACTTTGGCATTCCACTGCGCTCGTCATCCTGAGACATAAGATGTTAAGTCTCATTATGTCCAGTAGTCACACTAGCTACAATGTCCTTCAAACCGAAACACAACATTGCATGCACACTTATCTTCTTTATGCGAATGTTTGTGAAATTGTTTGGATGTTTTTTAGAAGCTAACGTGGAAACCGCTGAACGGATGTGTATTAAATTGTGTACACTGATAAACCATGTCACCGATTTAAATATAGGCTACTTTTTGCCTGAGTTATTTGCTTCCATGGAAAATATTGGAATTTTTATCAGTTTTTTAAATAGGTGGCGCTGACGTCGCGTCGTGCAGATGGTGTTTTGGATTGCTACAGTGATTTAATAACTTTTAAGCTCGATAGTCCTCAAAAGCGGTTATTGTGCTTAAAATACAAAATATTAGATTTTTAGTGCCTCAGTGAGCACAAGTTGCAGGTCTCAGCGGCGGATAATTAATTAATTATATGTCAGGAACTATCCGTACCCAGCGCTCCTACCATACTGCTAGACAGCTGTCCAGAAACTTATGACAGGGTGAAGGAGGACAACAAAAAGTTATATGAAATGTCTCACAAGTTGTATTATGAAGGATACAACTTGTGCGACATTTGATATCACAAGGATATGTCTAGGTAATGGAGTCAATATGTTATACGATATAGGTAATAGAGATTTAGTATTTTCGGATCCTATTCAATGCAAACAAACAAGATGGCGGGACGACTTGCACAAGAGGGCCGGCAGCAACTAGATGCGTAAAACAGTAGACCGGGCTCTGTGACGTATCTTAGGAGAGGCCTATGTCCAGCAGTGGACTGCAACGGGGCTGATGATGGTGATGATGATGGAACAATCAAATCTTTCCTCTTTATAATATTAGTACAAATAGTACATCTTGAAAATAGCTCTCAAAGCCTCTCCTGCCATTTCCCTGTTTTACCATGTCACCAAGTCTTGTCAGTTGTCATTTCATGGTATGCAATATATCAATATGACAACATTCCCATATAACATCAAAAGCGCCGACCTACCGATGGTCTATTCACACGTCCCAGGACATGTCAATACAAAGTTTCCGACAACTATTATTCTATAAAAGGTTAATTCTTCGACTATAGCGTCAATGTCTCCTTAAAAGGAAGGTTCCCTATTGAATTGCATAAATGTATTTGTAATAATATTGTTACGTATCTTAGATTTAAGCTTAAATATCAATGTGCATAATAATCATCACGCATAATTGTTTTAGCATAAAATAAAAAAGCATAAATACAAAAAGCATAACCATCAGAACGACTAACGTCAAATAGCGTAAGTAACAAAAGTCATAAAAATAAATAAGCATCATTCATGTTTGGTTTTGTCTGAGTTGGAAACGCCCTGAAGTCGGTTCTGGCACTCGCCGGACGCTGCCGCGGCACGCTCGCTTCGCTCATGGTTCATATGCACCTAACACGCTCGTCGCTTCGCTCCTCGCTCACCGAATTTATTGTAAATACATATTATGCAAAATGTGTATTAGCCTAATACAAATTAGTCAAGCTAAAATTATTCCAATAGCTTATTATAACAAAAAAGTAGTAGGCCAAAATATTACTATGCGATATTACTATTATGTCAATACATATTATGCAAAGTCAAATATGCGAAAAAATAATAGTTTAAAAAAACATAGGCGAATCAACGGTATCCCTAAAAGGAACACCATACATTACTCACATACAATCTGTTTAAAAATAATAATCGTAATTTATGTATATTCCCTATCCAATTCAAAAGGGTTGGAGCGATTTTGATTAATTTTTTTTTTCAAAAGCAAAGCTACGAATCCACGTCGATTTTAATTGAGCTTTTAGGAGACAAGGATGTCACCATACGCAGTTCAGGAAATATAATGTTCATCGCAACAATATAGCGTCACACTTCAATCTATACGTATTTAAGAACACAAAACATAACACTTTGGTCTTATCAGCCCATTCATGCTGTAGAGTATAGGTGTTGCAGCATTGTTGCACTATTTACTTACATTGTATTTTTTAATCCTAGCATCATTGAATAGCATGTGTATTTTGCCACATGCATTTGCCTGTGTAATGATGAGTGTGGATTTAGTTATTGCAATACAGTTTGCGCGAATCTTAAACTCTACGAACTCTAGAAAACTTTACACAAAAAAGCAACTACGTAGTACGTAAAGTGTAAGCTTGAACTCCAGTGAGTGTGTCAATTATCCTCATATCTGATATTCAAAATGTCGGACACGTTGTCAATCTTCAGACTGGTTCAAGTAGACTTATCAAACGTTGGCCTAATATGTCTGGACAGACCACCCAGTTCCAAACGAGTTGCGGAGAGAGCCACATCATTCTTAGACTATGGCTGAATCGTTAGAATAATGATTGTTGAATATTCATAGTTTTGCATCTGACAAACAATAACGGTTTACCACAATCAAAGCTGTGCATCGATTGACATACATGTTTTGTTCTTCGTAAATTCCCAGCGGTATTCTTACGGCCATTTGTAGTTTATTAATAAGGCTTTATTTGGAAGACAAAATATTATCATCAGTTTCTATGGAATAAGGTGATAATAAGAATAATAATATTATTAAACCAAACCTATTTTTTCGTGTTATTTCAATAACGTTCGTGTTGATGGGTAGAATTAAACGAATGTAAACGAGGCAATAAATAATACCATTGTACCGTAATACAACTACATACAAAGCAGTCAGCTCGGTGCTGAGGTGTCGGATTCGATCCCCGGGTCGGGCAAAGTGATATTGGATTTTTCGATTCAGTATCAGCCCGGAGTCTGGAAATTGTGCCCGATATGGCTATGGGCTCGCCCTCTATCACATCACGGGATGGAATGCGCACGGCGAAAAGTGGGTGCATTAGTTGCTCCTCTGCCTACCCCTTCGGGGATAAAAGGCGTGAGTGTGTGTGTGTGGGCAATAAATAACACGCAGTCATTGCACACAGTACAAAACAGTCCATGCGCATCTAATTGTCTTTGGAGACGGCTAAAGCTATATCACCCACATATAACATTTAACATTCAACATACTCTTGAAGGCTCAAGTATAATAGAAAAACTTAAAAAAAAACATAAACATACTTAATTTTGCTATTCCACTCAGCGAAAGTAAAAAACCACAACAAATGTTTAAATATGACAGTAGACTATACATAGTTAGGTACATTCACAAATCATTAGTTGTGTAAGGAGGATACTGTACCGTTTTTAAGACGACTAAACTGTAATGGTCTTTTTGTGCATACTATAATGGTGATTATAGTATGCACAAAAGACCATAGTATGTAGTGTCGACGATAGCCTAGTTGGGAATGGAACGGTCTGCCGAGACAATGTCCGGAGGTTCAAAATCCAAGGCAACACCACACCCAAGGCACACCACACACCTTTGACTTTTCGTAGTTATGTGTGTATTGTTTATCAATTAACCTACACACCTGAGAATTCTCCATAAGAATTTTGAGGGTATATGAAGTCTGCCAACCCGCACTAGGCCGGCGTGGTGGACTTAAGACCTAACCCCACTCAGTAGTAAAGGAGGCCCGTGCTTAGCAGTGGGCAGTATATAATACAGGGCTGATTGCATAATGGTGATTATAATTACCAAAACTATTCGGCGTATAGTTTCATACGTTAATCTCCTTGGCCATAGAACTGCAACGCGAAACTTGTAAAGGGGTCATCTTATTATACAAACCATCGTTCAACCGGTCGATCCCAATCGTTTTATGTTCTTATCTATTTATATTTTTATATAAAGCATGTAAGTATTCCATAATATGGGAAAACGTCAAGGTATTTATGAGATTTCCGATATAAATAAAGTGATTCATTGTTTTACATACTATGAACGAAATGACGGCGCAAAATAAAGTTAAAGAACAACGACCACTGAGAGAGAACTTTTTATATGTTTTACGTACTCATCAACCTAAAAAACTTGGTAAATAGGTATGCTCTGGTTAATCTCGAAACAATCCATCCAAATCAAAGTGAATTACCAGTTATGCAATATTCCGCATACAAGATTATGGGGACTGTAATTAAATCATTAGATAATCAAGAAGACGGTGGTAAAATGCGAACGAGGAATATTAATGTAAAAAGTAACCAGCCTGGTCGGACATAGCGCAGTCCCTTTCCGTTGTGCCTATTTCCAGCGAGGTGGAGAGGTTCAGTGTAAGCTGGATATTGGATAGTCTATGTGATACACACGGCTGTTGTGTGCAATCAACTTATTCTGGCTGTCATGTTCGAAAATAGTTGAATGTATTTGAAAATGTTCATACTTAAGATAAGACTATGTGGGATACAATCGACGATCTAGTGAGCAGGACTAAGAAACATTTTTTTTTAATTTGAAGACTAAAGTAGAATTTGAGAATGACAAAGGCGCAAACAAATAATTGAAGATTAGAAGCAAAACTTTATCGGATTGACTCGATAAATAAAAACATGCATATAAAGAGTTGCAAAAAAGACATCTATTTTCAAGATCCTATTACGACCATTAATATCTCGGTTATACCCTATTGTTAGAAAGTTAGAAACAGAAGCGATTTTGATTTAAATAAAAACGATTTATTGCTGATTTTACATAACACATTTATCACTGATTTTACATAAACACTTTTATTATAAGAAATACTTTTACACAGATAGGTATCAATAACTAACCGACCAGTATGAAAATCAATGTTCAACTTACGCAACCGAGATCGAGGATGAGACTGAGCTCGAATGAGCGTCTGAGCACGAATGAATCCAAATGGCGGTACGGCACCATTTTTATACACATAACTGTCATTACTTTGACGTCTCGACTGGTTTTCATAACTGGCAACCCGCTACAAATACAAAACAAAACTTTTATCCGAACACGGCCTCTCCTGACAGGAGTCCGTCCTCGGGCTCCATCTTCTAGCTCTGAAGATCAGTCTCCAGAACTGACGATGAAGTCGTCAAAATTTCTTCACTCGCCATGACGCTGGATGATGCAGCAGGCTCTTCAATGCAGCTCTGCGTCCACGACGTGCTTGATTGATGCTCACCGTCGCCACCAGGCGTTTCTTTTTCAGAAGGCTGTGCGACGCTAGGAGAGTCAGCCTCCTCAAGTTCATCATTTGCATCTGCGTACAAAAATAAAACAAAGCACAAAAACATGTCCAAAAGATAACAAAATAAAGTAAGACAGCTCATATGACTTGAGCAAAAATTACTCAACAGTTTAATGTAATAAAATCTAAGCACCACAGATATAAAACACTTTGATATCTGTACCAATTACCCGTGGCAGTTCCCCTCATAATAAAATCTAAGCACATCGGATACGAAAAATCTTGATATCTGTACCAATCACCCGTGGTAGTTCCCGTCATAATAAAATCTAAGCACAGTGGATATGAAACATCTTAATATCTGTACCAATCACCCGAGGCAGTTCCCGTCGGGGGAGTGCCTCTCACGACTCGTTAGAGATCTACGTAAACATACGTGAGACATAGCTTTGCGTTGTGAATCGGTCCCACATAAAAACATGTTTCCACCCAACCTTTCAGAACCAACCATTTAAGACAAACAGTGTTTGCCAAACAAATACATCACACGCCAGAAGCCCGTCCATGATACAACCCTGCGTGTACTACGGGCTCCAAGACCACATGTCTGAGCAATCCTCGACAGTGTCCGAGCACACAACCACATAAAGTACGTCCCATATACTAGGATCGCATGCCCGAGCGCAGTCGAAAGCAGCATCCAATAATATGAAACCGTACCTCACTTGAAGTGTATCCGTCGATCAGGATAGCATGCCTGACATAAGACAAGAACTATACCGACCGCAAGACTAAACTTCCCTTAAACGTGTTCACCCCCTTAGGAAACGTTAACAAAATGTGTTCACCCCCTTAGGAAACTTTAACAAAATGTGTTCACCCCCTTAGGAAACTTTAACAAAATGTGTTCACCCCCTTAGGAAACTTTAACAAAATGTGTTCACCCCCTTAGGAAACTTTAACAAAATGTGTTCACCCCCTTAGGAAACTTTAACAAAATGTGTTCATCCACTTAGGAAACCTTAACAGAATGTGTTCACCCCTTAAGAAACTTTAAAAACTTTTCCATAAAAACTTTAGCTTTATAAAATATACAGCACCCAATGCGCTTTTCCGCAATCACCTGATATCCATGCCACTTGAAGCATGATGGAGCACGTTGTTCCGCATTCGCGCAGTTCAGCAGCGCAAGGAGCGCGCAGTTCAGCAGCGCAAGGAGCGCGCAGTTCAGCAGCGCAAGGAGCGCGCAGTTCGGCAGCGCACCGCATCACCAGGAGCGCGCAGTTCGGCAGCGCACTGCATCACCAGGAGCGCGCAGTTCGGCAGCGCACCGCATCACCAGGAGCGCGCAGTTCAGCAACGCACCGCATCGGCAGGAGCGATTTTCAATTACTGCAAACATAAAATATACGCAGCAGCATCACATCGCTCGGCCTATTCTGACATTACACTAAATCCTACACTACTACAATTTACGTCATTAACTACCCATCACACTGTAAATAGTCCACATGTAAACTGAAGTTATGGTTATAGACAATGCATGTGATGTAACCACACAACTATGGTATGTGTAATGTTTGTCCTCGCAGCGGCACTTTTTCCAGTACCCTCAATATCGAATTAAAAATCACATACGTTTAATTAAGAAAGAATTTAAATAGGAAACTTTTTATGCCGAGTAGGTTAAATTATTTAGTACCGTCGCAACTATCAAAAGGTTTTACCCATTGCGAGCCATGTACAATTTTTTTTTTTACTTAAGCCAAATAACTGAAAATATTTGGACCACACATGAGTACTTAACTCTAACACTACGGCTGTTACATCCGAACAAACATCTCATTGTTATTACAAGCAGGTCCACTTACGAAAAGATAACATGTATCGGCCAGTTACAACACGAATAGTTAATTAATCAATGTCTGTACATGCCTCATTTAACAAGGTCTCAAAATTCGTTAAGAGTACTAAAAAATAAAAGAAGCCATAAGTTGAACTAAGGTAGAACTTCTCTTTAAGGAATCTTTGTGCCAAGTAGTTGAAACTATTTAGTATCATCCATTAAAATTAAAAGTTTTTTAAACTGCCATTTAACGGAAAATATTTGAACCCCGTAAGTATTCAACTCAAAAGTCAAATATCACTGCCATTATATCTGGTCAGCATTCTCATTGCCACAAACACACATCCACTATGCGATTTACACATGAAAATGACTATACTTTTTTCTTTTTACAGTATACGGTACTTGACTTACATCCACAAATCGATTATTACGTCCAAAATCTAGGTACATGACTAGTAAACAAAATCCCCAATGTTTTTAGAGATTACCAGAAATAATAAAGGAAACCATAACCTTCAAATAAGGATTATGGGTCATACGATACCAAACTTCCTTTACAGTCATCGATGATCATTCTCTGTGCTGGAGCAGTTTGCTTCAACCGCCAGTTGCCACCCGCGCAGTGACTTTGCCCAGGACGCCAACCGTGACACCATACGCAGCACATCTACCGGAACACTTGCACACCAACAGGAACACTTGCACACCAACAGGAACGTTTGCACGCCAACAGGAACGTTTGCACGCCAACAGGAACGTTTCAACACCAAAAACAACGCTTGAGCACGAACAGTTCAATCGTGGTACACGGACACACTTGTTTATTCGAAGTCGTATACACATGACGTCATCACAAATTTGTACACCACA
The DNA here is from genome assembly GCA_949316025.1 of Lapara coniferarum. NCBI lineage: Eukaryota > Metazoa > Arthropoda > Insecta > Lepidoptera > Sphingidae > Lapara > Lapara coniferarum. The sequence continues at coordinate 17,261,229 of OX438931.1, read as the reverse complement.
CGACTAGTTTTATTTCACATTGCAGTCTAATTTTTATCCCGATATTACTCAGCGCCATTTGTTTTTCTTCACGTAAATTGCGGGTAGTCAAATATCTCGATCGTACCATGTATGGATTCCACATAGCGTACATATGTATTGAACACAATCCACTTCTATGGACATCGATTAATTATTCCGGTATTCTTCAGTGCACTTAATTGTTCTCCGCGTTATATACATACGGGCACTAAATATCTATGCAGTAGTAGCATATAGCGTAGGTATGTAATGCACACAATCCACTTGTATGGACATCGATTGCTTATCCAGGTATTTTTCAGTGCAATCAATTGTTCGCCGCGTTATATGCGGGTAATGAAATATCTCCACAGTCGTATTGATGGCACATAGCGTAGGTACCTATGTAATGCACACAATCCACTTGTATGGGCATAGATTACGATCTCACTTCTGATGTTAGAAAGTTAGAAACAGAAGCGATTTTGATTTAAATAAAAACGATTTATTGCTGATTTTACATAACACATTTATCACTGATTTTACATAAACACTTTTATTATAAGAAATACTTTTACACAGATAGGTATCAATAACTAACCGACCAGTATGAAAATCAATGTTCAACTTACGCAACCGAGATCGAGGATGAGACTGAGCTCGAATGAGCGTCTGAGCACGAATGAATCCAAATGGCGGTACGGCACCATTTTTATACACATAACTGTCATTACTTTGACGTCTCGACTGGTTTTCATAACTGGCAACCCGCTACAAATACAAAACAAAACTTTTATCCGAACACTATATATATATATATATAAATGTATTTTGTATGACTAACCACGACTTTCACTGATACAGCAATAAAATAATACTTCATTGGCGGCTGTATTTCAACAAAGCACATGTCCAAAAACGGGCTTAAAATTCTAAACAAGACAGTTTATATATATTTGGATAGAACTCTTAAAAACAAGTCTTTTACAATAAACCGTCTGATTTTAAATACCTCCGATTAGACATTTACATAATTTTATTTTGATTCAAAACTACACTTAATATGAACGTTTTTAAAAAAGTTACTTATAAGTTGAGGGGTCTAAATACATGTTTTATTGTATTCAAGATCCATATTTTGCCCCTTTAATAACCATAAAGTTTGAGTCTGGTTAGATTTTGAGACCCAGCACCCATACAAAAAGCGGACATCTCCTTTTCATAAGTAACTATTGATTGATAGAACATTACTGACACGTGCATGAACACACCCAACTTTACGTTTTCACGCCCAAACACACATGACCATACCTTATACCATAAACACAACGTCGTCCGGCATTCAGTACCGCGAATGTAAAATTGGGGCACTTTACAGGAGAGACAAAAAACTGATTTTATTATAATGTACACTTTACCTTCTGCTAAACTATTGTTTTAGAATGCTAAATAACAATAGTTTAGAATGCTAAATAACAATAGTTTAGCAGAAGGTAAAGTGTACATTATAATAAAAAAAGTTTTTTGTCTCTCCTGTAAAGTGCCCCAATTTTACATTCGCGGTACTGAATGCCGGACGACGACAATTAATTTTATTCATCTAATACGCGACATAAAACAGTTAACATCATATATAACGGTAAAGATGCAAACGTTGCACAAAATGAAATCAAGAAATCTAAGAATAAAACTATCGTAATTTAAAAAAAAAATGTTGATTAATTAGTAAATTAATTGTAGACAGGTGTACTGAATAACATACAAGAGATTTATCATCCGAACATGAAAACAATGTGTATGTAGGACAAAGCGGGTATAAAACGAGTAGGAGCCGCTGATTCGCGTCTACTCGCTGGCCACAAGGTCAAGAGCGAGCGTCAGAGTCATTGCTCCTCGCGTACCATCGTACCATTCCGTGTAGTGCTTGGTGTTCTATCCACGGTGAGTTGACTCTGTTTATCTGATAATTATAATGAATTGAGTAATTGAAACCATTGCAAAAGTTTGTGGTACTTTAAATTAAATAATGGGTTAAATGAAATTAGCATTTAATGTTTTTTTGCAAGTAAATAAAGTTATGAATTAGTAAGAATTTTGTACTTAGAATATCGCTTAAAACCAACTTGTGAGATGTGTGTTGTGACATCTTCATGTTGTATCAAGATAAAAACCTTTTTACCAAAAAATTTTACCGCCTTCAAAAAAACTAAAAACAAAACAAATATTTAACATTACCTATATTCCGTAACTAATTTCAATTTCTAACTAAGCTAGATAAGGTTTTTATTTTTTGCTTTTTTGTGTTAGTAAGAAATATACCGCCTCGATAGCGTAGTTGTATTGCGCACGCGGTACTACTATCGCGCTGAGGTGTTCGCCTCTGCCTACCCCTGAGAACGTGAAAGGGCGTGATGCTATTTTTATATGCATGTAAAAAATATCCCGAACAAAATCCAACGCGAAAACACCAATGAAAAACTCACAGAAAAAGAAAATTCGCAATTTCGTATACTCGGACAGTATATTTTTTCAGTTATTTTGCTTTTAAAACCTAACTGTTCAACCGATTGTGATAAAAGTTCTATGGGACCAATCTGGAAGTGTATTCTTTGTAATGAAAGAAGAATTTTTCAAATCAGTCAATAAGTGACGGAGTTCTGAGGTAACAAACATAAAAAAAAAATACCCGTCGAATTGAGAACCTCCTCTTTTTTTAAAGTCGGGTAAAAGTTCATAAATGCAAGTTTTAATGGCGGTTTTATTTATTTATTATAATATACAAATTTTAATATAATTTCTGTACTTATAAACATTGACGTGAAAATTGATCTCTATTAACACAAAATTCTTAGAATTATTATTCACAAAAAAATAAACAGCAAGGAAGTTTTTAATTAAACTTCATTTTACACAAAATTTTAGTTAGTACAAAATTATCCAAAACTTAACTTTAAGTAAACTTTTACAATGATCGAGACATTCAAAATATAAAATCATCGTATTAGTCGTACATTGACATAAACATAACAATTGATTCGTCGTCAAAACTTCAACAACAATCAGCAGACAAAAAAAATTGATGTAATGCTAAAGATACAAAACATTTCCTTCGATAAATGCAATCTGAAAAAGCAAATAAAAGAAAGCAACTCGATTCGCAAAAACACAAAGAACTAACAATTGTCAAAAAGCACCTTTTTATCAACAAACACGTTACATTTCATTTATTGGAATGATTTTGCAAAACATTACTAAGAAAGTTTTTATCAATTTATCGTTTTTAAAAACGATTGAATGCCATTTCGACTGTCAGATATGCTAGCACTAAAATTCATTCAAGCATTCAAAACAGCTTTTAATATAACTTTTTTTGTAAATCACGAAGATGAAATTAAAAAACATAATGACAAAGTCGATTACAATACTCAGAAAGACCAAAAATACGTCGTCATAATTGAGTATTCTTTATGAGCTTACGGCATTATGTGAGTTTCAAGTATGTAAAATAAATAAATAATAATATTACAAGCCCTGTATTATTATACTGCCTACTGCTGAGTACGGGCCTCCTCTAATGAGGGGGTTTAGGCCTTAGTCCACCACGCTGGCTAAGTGCGGGTTGGTAGACTTCACATACCTTCGAAATTCTTATAAGGAACTTCTTAGGTATGCAGGTTTCCTCACGATGTTTTCCTTCACCGTTAAAGCGAACGATAATTGATAAACAATACACACGTAACTTCGAAAAGTCAGAGGTGTGTGCCTTGGGTTCGAACCTCTGGACATTGTCTCGGCAGACCGTCCCATTCCCAACTAGGCTATCGTCCACTTCAAGTATGTACTGCATTGTTAATTTATTATAAGCGAACTGTATACCTGTGTTCTTAAAGTCTTATTTACCGTCTCTCGCGTATATCAACAATATTCATACCATGTTTTGGACATCTTCAATATACTTGATTAACTTTAATTACATTTTGCTCGCGGGTTCGCCCGCTTGAAAGAGTTTTCCGGAATAAAGTTTCCCATACATATTTCTCGGGATAAAAAACTATCTCCATACCAAATTTCATAGAATTCCGTTTGGTAGTTTTTGAGTTAAATCGCGTTTAGACAGACAGACACAGCGGGGGAATTTGTTTTATAATATCTAACGATGTAATTCCTTATACACTTCATAAATCACTCGAAATCATGTGAGCATATTATAATCATAAACACACCGTGTTGTCTTAGATATAGCCTGTCTTTAAAACTTTAAGCCTCGGTGATTACTACGAAAGTTGTGCGTGTAAATTACTCGATTAATCATTTTAATTCAATGATCATCATTCATAACTGAACTTAAAGTTGTAGTCAGAGCTTTAACATGTGCAATTATCGGAAAAACAACAACAATAAATTTGCTATGTATGTTTAATGCATTATGTATACTCTTACGGTTAACAAAACTGATTCGACAAGTTAAATGTGATAGCAAGCAAAGGACATGTCCAAAAATGGGCCTGTAAATCTAAACAAGACAGTTTATGCACATTTGGATAGAACTCCTGAAAACTAGCTTTTTGCAATAAATCGTTTAATTTTAAAGGCCTCCGATTATGAGATGCATGTAATTCTGTTTGGCTTAAAAACTACACTTAATATGAATGTTTTAAAAAAAGTTGGCTATGAATGGAGGGCTCTAAAAATTTTCGTAATGGATCTAAGTTCCATTTGTTGCCCCTTTAATATCCCTAAAGTTTGAGCATGTTTAGATTTTAGACCCAGTACCCACCCAGAAAAAGCGGACGTCTCATTTCCAGTAATTTAACAATTATTACAGTACAAGCTTTTGCCGCGGCTCCGATCGCGTGAAAAGTTCCGTTTTGGGGATAAAAGTTCCGCTTTGTCCTTTCTAGTGTTTCACAGTATCTCCATACCAAATATCATCGAAACCCGTTTAGTAGTTTAGAAGATGTGCAGTAACAAACAAACAGAAAAACAGACCGACAAGTTTGATAAACTATACACACGTAACTTCAAAAGTCAAAGGTTCAAAGTCAAAGCCTTGGGTCTGGGTTTTGGAACCACGAGCATTCATCTCGGCAGTCTGTTTCAATCCTAACTGAGCTATCGTGTACTTGTCTTATCGTTACATGTGTCATATTCATCAATTATCGTTCACTTTAACGTGGAAAAAGAACATCGTGAATAAACCTACATGAGTAATAATTCTCCATAAGAATTTCGAGGATTAGTGAAGTCTGCCAACGCGCACCAGGCCAAAGTCGTGGAATAACCCTCTCAGTAGTAGAGGAGGTCCTAGCTTATCAGTGGGCAGTATATCACACGACTTGGTATTATTACTCCCAGCTGGACATAGTGTATCATTTTGTACGATGCCAGAAAAATATGGGAATTATAAAAAAAACATGAACTAAATAATTTGAGGCAAGCAAAGGACACTCGATGTCCCAAGACTGAATGCAAAGGAAAGATAAATAAAGATGCCGTATAATGGTGTGGCATTAAGAATTAAGCATCTCAGTGACCGTCCTGAGCCGAGGTTCGTAACCCGTTAGTGGGTTGCCCTCAGCATGGTCACTTAATTTAATAGGTTGCGAGCGCCTTAAGCGTTCACCTTAAAGACCGATGTGGCTAGAAAAGCCGACCCTTGTAAGGCTACTGACAGAATAGCCCGCGACAAAAAAAATGAAATTAATAATTTCGATCGATCAAATTGAACTAGGGTGATTTGTATAGCTTCGAACCGTAGTTTAAACAAAGTGTTTTTGTATTCATTATCCATAAATTATCATCGACACTACTTAAATCAATAACCAAATGAACCCGTTATTTACTTTGTAATACGACGTGAACACTCAACTACTTAGCTACTGCGGAAGTTATAAAAACAACCGCACTGCAATCCATCTTCATCGAGTAAAAACATCAACAAATAGTTACGTACGTGATCGATTCTTATTTACAAACGCAAGTCCGATCATTTCTATCAAACCGTTCACATTTTTTTCGATTATACTCGGAATAAGTATTTAGTTCATGGTAATGAAGTTCTTTTTCACCATCTTTCGTTTGCTTTTTGCGATCGTGGTCTATAATTTCTAGGCAGGTGTTTGCAAACTGCGTTTCTATGAGTAAATGGTAGCATTTTTTCTTCTTATTTTTTCGTTACGTAAATTGGAACGTAATATCTTCCATACAAACAAATAGTTGAAACATGTTTTTTTATTCGTTTCCAATGTGCTTGTTAAGCCTATAACATCTTAAAGTTCTTATATAAATGTATACCAGAGTAGTCCAAATTATGTATTGTATCCCGTAGATTCTGTAGATTAGTGGACGATAGCCTGGTTGTGAATGGAACGGTCTGCCGAGACAATGTCCGGAGGTTCAAAACCCAAGGCACACACCTCTGACTTTTCGAAGTTATGTGTGTATTCTTTATCAATTATCGTTCGCTTTAACGGTGAAGGAAAATATCGTGAGGAAACCTACATACCTAAGAAGTTCTTTATAAGAATTTTGAAGGTATGTGAAGTCTACCAACCCGCACTAGGCCAGCGTGGTGGACTAAGGCCTAAACCCTCTCAGTAGTGGAGGAGGCCCGTGTCCAGCAGTGGGACAGCATTTAATACAGGGCTGGTATTATTATTATTATTATATCCCGTAGATTTATAGTAAGTAACTGTATCTCGAGTATTACATACTCTTAAGATATTTAGGAGTAAGTACATCTGTGTAGGTTAAATATGGGCCGGACAGTGGGCAAATACAAATTTAGGAATATCTATGGTAGAAAAATATAATTTCAATTGGATGAAATTTGGAAACCTACGTCTATGGATCATCTTTACTTCAGAATCGCAAGACTGTAATCTCATAACTTTTGATCGTTATGAACCAAGACATCGAACTGTTCAGATTCACTAGTGGATTAATTTACAAGTTCGATGATGCTCAGCGTAATATGTCGTACAAATATTAGAGACAAATGAAAATTAAAATATTATGAATATAAATCATCCACCAGAAAATCTAAGCCAACAACTTTATACGTAGGACTTGCAAGCGAAAGTTAATCTAGGAATGCGCTTTGGGACCGGCCCGTGGTAGAGTCAAGAACGCGTTTAAGTCGAATGTATGGACTAAATTAGTGCAAATTACTAGAAATTAGGTGAAAATTATATTTATACACGACATGATTACTAAACGTAGTAAATTCATAACTAATCTGTATTGTGTGTATTAATCCATCTTGGTATAAGTTTTCAAGTGTATATAAATAATAGTGAATGTTGTGATAAAACCATAATAAGTAGAGTGAAACAAATCTACTATAACATTTCTGGTTCGAATGTGTGATCAGGTCGATAGACTTCTTCTTTTATATTTCTTTCTATTACACTCTAGATGACTGCCTCGGTAGTTTAGTTGTACTACGGTTCGACTGCAATGCTGAGGTCTCGGGTTCGATCCCCGAGTCGGGCAAAGTGATATTGGGTTTTCTACCCATTATCAGCCAGGAGTCTGAAATTTGTCCCCGATATGGCGATAGGCTCGCCCCCCATCACATCATGGGACAGAATACACGGCAAAAAGTGGATACACTAGTAGCGTCTCTGTCTACCCTTCGGGGATAAAAGGCGTGAGAGTATGTATGTATTGTACTCAAGATATTTTGATCATTTTTTAAAAGTCTTTATGCTATCATATGAACTTTACTTTACGGTACCTTAGGCAAAAGTATTTATAGGTTTAAGAGCCAGGAAGAACCTGAAACATGTAGAGCTAAGAATAAAATGCAATGTTGTTCCATTGTTCACACCGGCCTTTCAACAACAAATTGCGAAGCCACGACATTATGTTTCTAAGTTCAAATGTCGACAATCGGAAGCGTGACCATGTAATTTTATTCAAACGGCATATGAAAAACGTTCGGCAGGGTCCGTTATTTTAATTGCAAACAAAAAAGCAACAAGTATTGTACGTAAAGTGAGCATGGCTGATTAGGAATAATTGACTGTATATTTTGAATAAAAACGCTAGTCGTTTATTTTCAGAGATTTCTTTTTGATTTCCCAAATTAACTAAATTGCACTTCATGGTTACAATGTAGTTCAAAAATTGAACGTTGAAAAGCATTTAAACCTGACTCTTAATTTGCAAATAATAACGAACGAATTCGATGAGATTAATTTAAATAAAATCAATCATTGTGTTTTTGGAACGAGATCTCGTAATCTAGATTTAAACACGCTAGATTTTGATAATTGGTTACTAGTCATTAATCTACCTACTCGGATGCTAGCACACAGACTCAAGTAAAGGTCAAAAACGAAACACGCTTAATCACTAATTGCTTTCTAGATTTTTTTACCTTCGTTATTATGTAGTATGGTCAGCAAAAAACGCGTTAAACCTAATCAATTTTCAATCACACCAACAAAAAAACCTCAACTCACCCGAGACAATAGCTAAACTTGAACTGTGGACTGACGATGGGAATACATAATAGTTACCATAACGGTGATAGTCATTTCACTTCGCAGCCACTTTTTCTCGCGTGTATAAAAATACAGTCCACCACACTCCCACTGATTATGTTTTGTGTTGTGTGGTAATAATTTGTGTTGATGACTGTACTTTGAATTTTAATATGCCTTTTTGAATGAGTTGGATAAGTATACCGTAATGAACGAAGTGAAGATATGGAAAGTATATGAAAGAGTTTGTTCATGGCATTTTTAATTTTATTATCCTACTAATATTATAAAGGCGAAAGTTTGTAAGTATGTATGGATGTTTGTTTTTCTTTCACGCAAAAACTGCTGAACGGATTTCTATAAATTTGGCACACGGGTAGATCATATCCTGGATTAACACATAGGCTACATTATATCCCGGCAAAATAAAAAGCGGGACTTTTATCCCGGAAAAACTTCTTAACGCGGTCGGAGCCGCGGGCAAAACCTAGTCTTTGATAACTATAGGATTCATAATCGTTGTTCAGTATAATAAAATAGTGCATGTTTCCTTCTCAGTCTAGAAATCTTTGAAAACAACTGAAAAAATTTCATGATTTTTATTCCGCTATAAAAGTCTTTAAAAAACACTAATGATTTATAGCGCCACCGTACGGCACAAGCGCCATTTACTTAAGGAACCACATTAAAAATATCCATTATTTCCCATGGGAGCAAACACCGGGATAAATATTAGTCTGTGTGTTAATCCACGACATGATCTACCCGTATGCCAAATTTCGTCCCAATCCATTTAGTTGTTTCTGCGTTTACTTCTTACAAACATACAAACATTTTTACAAACTTTCGCATTTATTATATTAATAAATTATTTAATTATTAATAAGAAGTGCTAACCCGCACTAGGCCAGCGTAGTGGACTAAGGCCTAACCCCTCTCACTAGTAGAGTTGACCCGTGCTTAGCAGTAGGTAGTATATAATACAGAGCTGATTGCATTGCATTGCATAATAAGAAGTAAGATATACATACTACCTTTGCACCCATTGTCATGAAAAATAAGAACAAATATTTAAACCAAACTATGTAATCTCCTTTAGAATGCAAGAACTACAAATTTAGCTCTTACTTCGATTAAGCAATTTCACGATAAGGTAACCTATCCATTATTTCTCCAACGATGTTTCTGCCCATCAATTGTTGCAGCCTAGGGCTGGAAAAACTCTTGTATAGCGTCCAGTATTCGGACTTGAAAATACTGGTATACCTTGTCTAACAACCCATAAATGTCCGAGAAAGGCGTTGATAAAATGGAGAAGTATAGGGTAGAGTTTGGTGAAATTATAGCGTACCGTGCTCGTGAGATTTAGATGTGATAGAAAATATCAACCAATAGAACTGTACAAAATTGATCACCTCGTCTTATCATCATCTTATACACTCACACCTTTAATCCCCGAGGGGATTTGTAGAAGCGCAACTAGTGCACCCACTTTTCGCCACGCATATATGTTATCGTGGTGAATTTTATGTTGTACTTTGTTTGTTTTTTTTTATGTATCACGTGTACCGCGGCAATAAATTATTCTTTCTTACTTTCTTTCTTCTTTCATATTCTATCACATGATAGGCGGCGAGCTTATCGCCATATCGGACAAGAATTCCAGACTCCGGGCTTGTATTGAGTGAAAAAACCAAAAGTCGTACCGTAATGTATAATATAAAAATGAATCGCAAATGTGTTGGTAAGCGCATAACTCAACAACGCCTGGACTAATTTGGCCAATTCTTTTTTTTAATGTTCGTTGAAGTTAAAGGATGGTTTTTACGGCGAGAAAAAATCGAATAATTGCCGGAAAAACCCTAAAAACAGCCCTTTTCTTTTTCCCATACAAACGTTTGTTTGTTCCTAACGTCTATATAAAAGAAAGTCGTGTTAGTTAAACTATTTATAACTCAAGAACGGCTGAACCGATTTGGCTGAAAATTGGTGGGGAGGTAGCTTAGAACCCAGGAGAGGGACATAGGATACTGTTTTTATCCTGTTCGCCCGCGTTACCGTGTGACGTGACATAAAACGTCAAAGAGAATCAGTGTAGCCAACTTAGGAGTTTTCCTCCCAAATTTAGGGGGGCAAAATTGGTAAGGGTTTTTAGAGGGGGGGGTGTTTAAGGCTTTTAAAATTTCATTAAATGAGGACTCATTTGTTGGCAGGGAGGTATTTTTTTTTGCAAGAAAATTGCGCGGAAAATTAAAAAAATTAAGAATACTTAACCACCATATTAAAGCTACTGTACTCCTCCTAAACGGCTGCATCGATTTTAATGATTTTTTTTTGGGTCTTCAGGTGGATTCGAGAATAGTTCTGATTAACAATTGGATCCGGTAGGTGTCGCTGAACTCGGGTTCTAGAATTTCATTTCCTTTTTAGGGCAGGACAATGTCTGTCGGGGCCGCTAGAACTAAATAGGTGTGGACCACTTTTGCGTTTTATTTTGTTATTTGTGCGATTGTTTTTAAGCATTTATTCACCATCTTACTTCTATGACACGGTACAGTTTATTGAATTCTGAGATAATCCATGTAATTAGAACAAAATTAATAATAAATAGAAGAACAAATAAAGTAATTTAAAGGTACTTTTGCATTCTACGTACCATAACAAAAAATTACGATTAAATTGATCGATGGTTTCATTTATCTTACCTCTCCTAGAAACTGCGCCATATGATTTAAAAAGTTTTGCCAATATCAACGCTGTAGTTGTTATAAGTCAGTGACCCACTTTTAGGCACACGTTTACATCGATTGACGCTGTAGAATTCTTATAATCTTCGCCTCTCGCCGGCGGAAATAATAATTACTGTGAATCTGCCAAAACGATTCCAGCATTTCCTTACGCCAATATTTATAACAGTAAACGTTTTATGTGTTTTGTCTAATTGATTCATGGAAACGAATGTAGCATTCAAATAACAGTTATGCTCACTTGATGCCGCCTGGTCCCATACAACGGGATCAGTGCGGACCTTTACAATTCGCGGATACATCAGTATGGCATTTAATTTTAATGATTTTTATCGCAATCACCTGTGTGCAAACTGTGATATTAAACGCCTTCATTTTAGAAGTTTAATGTTTACTGGTTTAAGTATTATGAAGAAATGTACTGACTGGGCATATTTTATCTCCCGTCAAGCCCGACTCGGTTACATTGGCCCGGTACGTCATCTGTCAACAAGCGAAAATCGACCTTATATGCACCCACATAAGGTCGATGTGGGTGCGTATAAGGTCGATTTTCGCTTGTTGACAGATGACGTACCGGGCCAATGTAAACGAGCGGGGCTCGACGGGTTGTATACTGATCATATAGAGGAAAGATTTGTGTGTTTGTAAAGAATGAACTCAAAACGATGGGCTGATTTTAAAAATTTTTCCACCAATATAAAGCCACATTATCAGAAAATAGCACAGGCCAGGACTTTTGTCTTGGAAAAGTTTATTCACACGGGCGGAGGCGCGATCAAATTTCTACTTATATAACGTACAATGCGATTCAAATAAGAATAGTAACGTCAATGACCTTTATGTGTCAAATCTCACTTGAAAATTACAAAATTTGCATAGGAACTTATTAGCATATCAATAACGGTTTATTTTATTTTGTCTAATTGACTCCATTATCAAATTGAAATAAAAACGTTATTGCTAAATTAGCTTAATATACTAATTAATTATTTAGATGTCACAATATGGCGCAAAGTCGATCCTATTCTTACTTGAATCGCACTGTACTAACTATAAGCAGAAACAAGTAGGTAAGTAAAACTTGGTTAAAAATCAAAATGTTGTCGCTCTGAGAGAAAAATTCGAATTTTCAAAAATTGTCTTCCTAGGACTTTGAATACTTTATTATGGTTACAAGGGAACATGTTACATGACTATGTGTAAATTTTATAATTTAATAAATAAGAGCCACAAATATTTAAACTTATTATACGTAATATAAATATGTAAAAGCAACATTAAAATATCTTTCCCGCGCGCTGTTTGACGAATAGTTCCGTTCAGAAGTTACTTTATTATAGGTACGTAATTCTCTTCGGCACAAAAACAATAACATGTCGAACTAAATGCCAAACAACGAAAAGGTTAGTCCAACACAACGAGCCATGAACAGTTATAATTGCAGCTTGTTCAAGAACATCACATCAAGATTGTTGGCATAAAATATGAGAAATTGTTATTGTTTTAAACTTAAGTTCGACGAGCGACCGATTAAAACAAAATCCCACGATAAAGTCTCAATGGAAACAGCTAGGGTGGTGATTTTGTAGCAAATTATATGGATTCACTGAGGTTTACACACACATTATAATTAACCTCAAACTCAAAATTTTCTTTATTCATAAGATCTTGTGAATCGTCATGAATCTACCACCGCTTCGGGACCTGTTATCGCTGTGAAGAAGAAGCGGTGCAATTTGGATTCTTCTAAGATTACTCCTCCTAATCAATTAATCAAAAGTAACTTATATAAAAAATGCAGAAATTTTCGTGATGTTTATTCATTTGGATGTTTGGTGATGGATTTCATAAAAGTCAAAACTGCAACAAAATTTGAAATACTCAGTTTGATGGAAATTCGACAGATGGAGTCAGTTTCAGGAGATCGAAATAACCGAACTCTTATTTCGGAAAAGGACACAGATAGAACCGCGGGTGCAATCTATGCCTAATAAAGTAAAAGTTGATAATTAAATTTCAAAAAGGTTTGCCAGCCATAAAAATATCAATAAAGAGCATTTCAAAGCTATTCTAGAAAATATGTACGTAGCGACTATTGACTCTGATTGTTATAAAATCTTCTATAAATTTCATTATCAGATTTCATAAATAATGTAAAATATTTATAACCTGTACGCTCCCCTTATAATCCCTATCATAATATGAGCAATTATTAAAAAATAATACATATCCTCAATTCACCATCCACGGCTGCTCTAGTATAGCGAGGTAATTGTGCCGTTCGTACCAAGCAATCAATGTAATCGGGAACACGTTTTCCCATAATCAGCTGCCGATGGCATATTCAATTAAGAATAAAGCTTGTATAACAAGGATATTAAACAGTATAGTTATAATGTATAGACCACACAACTGAACGATTATGAAAGCACTAGCTTTTGCCCGCGGCTCCGCCCGCGTGAATGAGTTTTTCCGCGATAACAGTCCCGCTTTATATTTTCCCGAGATAAAAAGTAGCCTATGTGTTAATCCAGGGCATGATCTACCCGTGTGCCAAATTTTATCGAAATCCGTTCAGTAGTTTTTGCGTGAAAGAGTAAAAGAGTAACAAATATCCATACATCCAGACATTCTTACAAACTTTCGCCTTTATAATATTAGTAGGATTGGTATACGTTCAGTTGGTAAGTATGTAGCTTGATTCTTTCCTGCTTTCGTCGAATCATTATGACGGAACCACCATACACTATCAACGATTTTGGGTGCTTTACACCAGTCATGATGACAAGGTTCGTCGTCAGCTGATGTAGAGTTGCTGTAGACAGTGCTTCCAAATCGTCCATTCTTCTTTCATTATCATATTATTGTGAATCATTTCAAATCTTTAAAAGTTTTCATTAGTCTAGTAGCAGCTTGCTTAGCTTGTGAACCGTGAGGGCCTGGGGTAGATGCCCATATCAAGTAAGAAAAGTTTGCTGGTATTGGAATTTATACCTGATATGCGGAAGGGATCCCTATTCGCACATCACAGGTTAGAGAGCTCGACGAAGTGTAGATGCACTAGTTTGGCTTAGATAAGTTTATATACCAATTTTCATAATTTACTTCGGACATAGTATTTTGACATTTGAGACATTTGTAGATAGTAAGCTCGGATAACGACCATCGTACACAAGGTCGAAAACCATAGTGGGTATGCTATGTTCAGGGATCAGCCTGTTTATTAGTTTCAAACTGAGCGGCATAATTGTGTCGAATACTCGATACTAAGTACCATTCGCAATCATTTTTAAAAAGTAATCGACAATTTGTCTTAAAACTAATTTGAGGATAGCGTTGTGGGCTACACATTATTTATTTGTAGCATTAACATGTAATTTATAAGATTTAATACATATTGTGTAACTGTTTGTTGTCCCATTATCTATACTTAATATTATAAAGCTGAAGAGTTTGTTTGTTTGTTTGTTTGTTTGAACGCGCTAATCTCAGGAACTACTAAACCGATTTTTAATTTTTTTTCACTAATAGGAAGCTACTTTACTCCTGAGTGCTATAGGCTTTTTATCCCGGGAAAATATTTTTATCCCGGAAAAAAATTTTCACGCGAGCGGAGCCGCGAGCACTACTAGTTATAAAAGAAACAGACTACCGACTCTCGGCAGTCGAGTCTTTCTAGATCCTACTAGTACCGTCAGATGCAGTGGGTCACTTGGTTGTGCCCGTATAAATGAAAATCCTCCTAGCCAGTTTCGGCCACGGCGGCCAATCTCAACGGAGATCAGCCAGGTACGCAGGAGATATTATAGTGCACAAGTGTGTGCGCAATACACAGGTGCACTCGCTATTCCTTCACTCTCATAGTCCGGTGAGACGGCAATCCGACATGACCGGAGAGAGATCAGGCGCAGGACCAACGGCTTTACGTGCCCGTATAAAAAAACATATATGAAAAAACAATGTAACAACAAGACCAAGATTCAAAAGTCATCTATCATCTAAAACAAACGATAAATAATAACTCTTTCTGTACCCACACTTAGTAATCCCATAATTATCTACCCATGGTATTAAGTCGATGTCGCGCCAATAACCCATGCCATACATACTAATTTTCTCATGATTACAGAAAAAATCCCACTTAACTGCTCAATCTCTATAGATCTAGTTTAAGTTAATGCTACATTGTGCTGAGATAGTTTGTACCGATAAAACTGGCGATCGTCGGACGGATCCAGGAATTTATTGTGGGGGGAAATTTGAAGTACTTAAAATGAAACATTTGAATATAAGTACCTACGGAGATTTATTTATGAATTTCATGTTTTCTTTTCGGTGTCATTCTAGGGTACTGCCTAGAAATTATTAATGCATTGATGTTTGCGAAGATGTTAGGATGTTTGTTAGCTGTTACACAATAAACGCGAAACGAAATTGGGCGAAATTTGACACAAAGATAAATCATGGCCTGGGCTTTTTGTACCGAATGGCTCAGCAAAGTAACCTCACTTCACCGGATGTTAAGTGAAATGAATGTATGAAAAATAAATGATAACGTTGGGTAGAGTCGCGAGCAAAACCTACTTCTAACATAATATAAACTATGTTAGCATACAAAAGACAACATCCGAAAACCGTCATTATAAATTCTCATTTACCTTTGAAAATACTACGGTTATCCTAAGCCTGTCGAGTTTAGTTCAGAAGATACAGATTTCACATGATGCTGTTAAATTTCCAAGAGTTGAAACTATAATTTTAAACATGTACACGCAATGTAATATACTACATCCCACGTAATGATTCATTGTGTCGATGACCGGCGCCAACGTCTTTTAAATATCCTAATTAGCTCTATTAGGCAGAACATTAATCTTGGATTTGATTCCTTTTAAAGTAAAAGCATCTAACAACGGTTAAGTTTTAGTGTCAATTTCGGCTGCGGTAATTATTTCGCGATACTACTGTTCTCTGAAACTGGGCTCCTATTACATACTCAGGTGGCTAGAGGCTTCTCTGCTCAGTATAAGCCTGGATTATGGGTGGAACCAAAGCCACAATAGTGACATAACGATTATTTTAATTGACTAGCATTACGTAATCTACTATCCCTGGGGGTCTATGCCCACAGTCTGTGTTCCAGATTCTCCGTTCATAGTTGTTAGTACCGCACGAGTAACGAGTGTACCATAAAATTGAAATAGCTTATTGTATGATTGGGTTACGGATTGTTTCGCCGACTAATGCCTCAGGTTTTGTGATTTGTATGTACTAAAATATCTATTGCGGTTTATTGTTATTTTTATGGTTTAGTCGTTAGAAATATTTAAGTTTATGAGCAAATCTTGGATTAAATAAAATACTAATATGAAAACGCATCCGTTGATAGGAAATTACAACCCTAGGTTACTTATGTACATACCGTGATATCTGACATCTGTTCTACAGTTTATTATGATGATTTAAATAACGTTGATGTAATGAGATATATTGAGAACCAATATTCAAACAAAACACGCATATTATTATTAAAACAAGACGAATTTATATTGGTAAAACTATTTACCTCTTAAATATCATATTATTATCATAAACTGCGGTTTTAGCGCTGTAATGTTTTAATATTTTTTCACGATATATTTATCAAATTCTGTTTTTTACATAGACCCTTCCTTACTGACTGCCTCGGTGGCGTAGTTGTATTATGGTACGACTGCAATGCTGAGGTCGGGCGGGCGGGTCGGGCAAAGTGATATTGAGTTTTTCTATTCAGTATCAGCTCGGAGTCTGGAATTTGTGCCCGATATGGCGATAGGCTCGCCCCCTATCACATCATGGGACGGAATAACGGCGAGAAGTGGGTGCACTAGTTGCGCCTCTGCCTACCCCTTCGGGGATAAAGGCGTGAGTGTATATGTATGTATATGTACCCTTCCTTAATCTCGCAAAGGTCTGCAATAAATAGAACAGTAGTGGCTATAAATACAATAACGTTCAAAAACTCTTCCGGTTTACGTTAAAATAACTCAACTTGTTCATGTTGTATCTGCAACGTCATCGGGTTGGACATAACGTTTTAAATTCACTGCCTAGAAACATTTTATAGCATTCTTCACGAGGAAAGGTATTATTTAATGTGGTGTTTATTTTAAGTTGCGACGTTTTATTACGATATTAATAACTTTATATTTATGTTGTATACTTTGTTTTATGCTTTTTTCGTGCCTGGAGTAAATTTAGACATAAATCAGAATGATACAAACATAAAACACAATAACAAGATTTACTATAAACAAAAACTTAAAAAAATGGTAGTGTAAAACACATTTTATACCTACTACTTTTTAAGTTATATCGGAAAAGAGCGACTTTACCCACCTAATGGATTTGTGTCTTTTATAGTATCTAGGAAAGAATAGAAAGAAAGATTCGCATTAATCGACTCTCGATATTTTTATTGTATGAGAAATACAGAACTCACAAAACAACGAATAGCATAAGGATAAAATCATGAATAATTATGAAAAAAATATAACGAATTATTTTTACCGCATACGTTTTTATCTGTACAGTATTAACAGTTCTTTGATTATGCCATCAATTTCGTGGAGCTCAAAAATATAAAACACTAGACTTCTTCTCGTGGCTCCGCCCGCGTGAAAAAGTTTTACTGGGATAAAAGTAGCCTATAGGACCCAGGAGTAATGTAGCTTCATATTAGTGAAAGAATTTTCAAAATCGGTCAAGTAGTTTTTGAGTTTATCTATTACAAACAAACATAATGTCTTTGCTCTTTGTAATATTACTAGTATAGAAACAGCTTCAACGGCAGTAAATCTGAATCTTTTCATCTTATTTCAAGTCGACTACCACTTGCATACAAATGTTAAGACTTTCGCGATGTGCACTAAAATAATGAAATCTGAGTCCATGGCAGCAATTCTCAGAAAAAAAAAACAAACAATGCCAAATAACATTCCATCTCCAAGGCAGATGGTGTATGTAAGAGTAAGAAAAATGTCGGAGGCACCAACGCTCATTACGCAAGTGGCAGATGCGCGCATACCTGCGAGCAAGGCCGGGGGGCCGTTGACCGCGACTACCAGCCTGTGTTCTTATAGGGTGGCACTTCACATTGGCTTTTAATATTTATAGAAGAGGGCTAAGGATCTACTTAGCTATTACTGGTCTGGTTCTGCTTTGCTTCTACGAGAATTAAATTACATAGGTATATTTCAGAGCTGATCTATTTCTGCTCATTTGATTTGATATTGTTCCGGTTCATTATTGATGTCTCACATTAAGTGGAAGTCTCGTTATGACTTATTACAATAGACAACTAAGTTGCATTCATTATGGAAGTTCTCAATAACCAATACTGAATTGTTGAACTATTCCCGCTGGCTTTTGATAAACGTGGGATGCGAGAAACGAAGGCAATCTAATTGATTATTAGTACTCACTAAATGTTCTGATCGCCTGCTACATTGTTGCAAGACAAGATGAACTATGAACTAACCTTTCCCATCATTATTGTTACTTATTAGTTATTTGTCAATTAAGATTCAATTAGCCCAATTATGAGATAGTTATTCAGTAGCTTTAAAGAAACTCCACAAATAACGTTTCTGTACTTAAAAAAAAAGATCTGCCTTATTGAATTATTTGTCGTCAACTTCTCATGCGATTTATTTTCTATAATTACTAATAGATATTATAATACTTATACATATGTATTATTTAGGTCATATATAGTATATACTATAATAATACTTATCTGTATCATTCAGCTCAACAACGTCGGAAAATCTGTTGTAAATTACACGTAAGGTCTTTATCATCTACGCCATCTTTTCCTGCTGTTCATTATCAGCGTAATGAACACCATAGCATACACCTAAACCTGTGCTGATAAAACATTATTTTATTTGGGAATTATTGATCTGATACTTTAGTTGAAAATCGATAAGTACAAATAAAGCAATATTATACCTAAGGCGTGTGGTGCGGTCAGCTGAATGTCCACGTGGTTTCCGATAATACTTCGTTAGGTATTTACTAGACACTACAGTCTTCTACTTAACCATTAATGTCGTTGGTACTGTTGAATGGAAGTAAGTTCGTAACGGAATTGAATGTAAGTTCTATGGTGGACTATGTCGTTTCTAATTTAAAGAAACTTTTATGTTCGTAAAATTGCACCGAGATTAACATGAAATCTTAAATCATACATTATTATTGTTTACTAGATAATTGTTGCAGCTCCGCCCGCGTGAAAAAGTTTTTCCGGCGTGAAAAGTAGCCTATAGCACTTAGGAGTAATGTAGCTTCCTATTAGAGTAAGAATTTTCAAAATCGGTTCAGTAGTTCCTGAGTTTATAGCACGTTCAACCAAACAAACAAACTCGCCAGGCTTATAATATTACTATAGATTTATAAGTAGTAACAAATGTCCTAATCAATATCAAAATATAACCTTAGAATCTAAATGATAAGAATACTTGATTACATTTAAATCCAGGTGTTAGAGACTAATATGACAAATCTATTTGCATCCCTACCCAATGCAATTCCAAGTAGAACTCTTAAACGATGCACGTAACCAATCAAGAATTCTTTGCAATATAATAATCTCGTAGAAATTTTACAAACAAAAAACCAGCTCATTCGGTTATATTATCTCACAACAATTACTGTTATGATAATAATAATAGGTGATTATTACGGCGCGTTTCCAGTGTCCAAGTTTATCATTATAATTATTCCAATAGGCCATAATTACTTGCATTATATAGAAACCAATTTGGATTTATAAAACTCAGAGCGACGTTTACGCGTAAATTGTGTCTGCGTCGGCGATAATTTTGTCTGTTATCTTGGATGTAACAGAACTTGTAGTTGGTTATACCAGAATATTCCCTTCTTTAGATAATTTGATATTTATCAGACCACCTTTCTTTATGATTAATTCGAATTGCTGTTGGAATTGAGGTAATTGCTTACTCTAAAACTTTGAAATTGTTGAAAGGTAAGTATGTAGTAATTGATGAAACTGATGAATTCAAAATTAAACGTAATTATCCCTTAAAATTTGAATTATATGCCAAAATATCCTACGTTACTATAGTGAATCTAGATTATGAACGTAAAGCTCAAAAAACTCATTATAAATATAGCTTTAATTTTAAACAAGAAAACAGGTCTTGTAATATGTCCATACATAATACCATTTCATACTTAAATCTTTTTTAATGTCGCAATGCAAAGCCTCGCAAATCGCCCATCATAAACTTACAATCTCATGAGAACCGATGAATAACAATTGCTAATAATATTGTTTGCTCAAAATTACGTGCAGTCATCAAGCATAACAAAGTTAGCGGGCGCGCAATTTACTTCATACATTAGTTGAAATGTAACGGTTACATTGGCACAGGCTGGCCACCTCTGATGTTAACGAACTGCTCGCGATGGATTCATTTTACCATATAGACGCCTATGTCTATAGAAGTGAACATGGCTAGAGATAGAAATATGTGGTTTATATTGATAAAAATAAAAAGACATTCGTGAGTGCTGGAGAGAAGTAACAGATTAATATTATTTCTTTGTCTGCAATTATTAATCAGTGTAGTATATTTTAAAACATTTTATATAAACGACATGTCCGAAAACAGGCTTCAAATTCTAACCAATAGGTATACTTTACATATATTTGAATAGTAACTTCTCGTAAAAACTATGCCTTTACAACAAATCGTATAATTTTAAAGTCCTCTGATTTTGAGACTTATGGAATTTGATTTTGCTTAAAAACTACACTTAAAATCAACGTTTTTAAAAAAGTTAATTATAAATGAGGGGTCTAAATGTTTTTTTAATCGATCCAAGATCCATATTTTCGGACCTTTAATATCCATAAAGTTTGAGCCTGGTTAGATTTTGATGTCTAGCCGTTTCCAAAAGCGGACATCTCCTTTCTTCTATTTATTTCTAGATCGACGTCAGATGGAATTCTAAAGAAATCATAATATTATCACAAAAAAATTGTAGTACAAAAAAAGAAGTATTTTTAATTAAGTTCAATGAACTCAATACTGATGATTGTAAAAGGTTTTTTATAATAAGTACATTATCTTTAGTATCGAAGCAGCATTACTCCTAAGCCATATTGTCGGGAGTGCCGGGTAACTTCACGGAAAGCTTCCGCTGAATTCGCTATGGATAATAATATTATTATCACTTAATTTTCTATGTAGAAGGGGGTACAAAAGTGCAAGTCAGTCAGAGAAGGATAAGCATAAGGCCGACATTATTCTAGCAATCGTATGTGTTAGTCTAAGATCGTATGATATCGGACGAAGAACGTAGGTATCTTGTTAATTATATTTAGGAACGGTCTGCTGAGACAATGTCCGAAGGTTCAAAAATCAAACCCCAAGGCACACACCTCTGACTTTTCAAAGTTAGGTTAGGTGGTTTATCAATTATCGTTCGCTTTAACGGTGTAGAAAAACATTGCGAGGAAACCTACGTTCCAGAGCATTCTTCATAAGTATCTCGAGCGTATGTGAAGTCTGCCAACCCGCACTATGCCAGCGTGGTGGACTAAGACCTAAACCCTCTCAGATGTAGAGGAGGGCCATGCTCATGTCAGCAGTAGGCAGTACTTATATAATACAGGGCTGATTGCTTTGAATTACATACTCATAAATTAAGTTTTTGGTTATTATATCTATACTAATATTATAAAGCTGAAGAGTTTGTTTGTTTGTTTGTTTGTTTGAACGCGCTAATCTCAGGAACTACTGAACCGATTTTGAAAATTCTTTTACTAATAGGAAGCTATAACTCCTGAGTTCTATAGGCTACTTTTTATCCCGGGAAAATATTTTTGTCCCGGAAAAACTTTTTCACGCGGGCGGAGCCGCGAGCACTACTAATTGAATATATAACAAGAAGCCATTATGTTTTAACTCCATGTAATCATTACCGAATTCATTTTACATTGTTTTTTATCTGCCAACAGTAACAAGATGCAGAAACATCTTTTATTGACGTTGCTGGTGTGCGCCGCCGCGAGGGCTCTCGACAGTGGAGATAACAAGTTCATAAAAGAATATGCTTTGCTAAAGGTGAGTAAAAATATATAAAAAAAAACTTTATTTGACGACAGAAAAATATTTCGCAGTCGGTAGGATTCGAACCTACGCTCCCAGAGGGAATCTGATTTCTAGTCAGACGCCTTAACCGCTCGGCCACGACTGCATGCTATTGAGTAGCGAAATTATAAATTAATTGTTAGTTGCATTAATTATGTTTGTATTATTTAAAATTTTTGTATAACAAAGAAACATATTTTGTATAAGTACTTCAAAAAAAAATATAATAAATTAAAAACTATTCTTACAACTTAAATTTACGTAAAAATCACATTAATTTACATTATCAAACATCACACACTTAGATTTTCGTAATCATATTTTTGTTTCCAGATTTACGAAAGTTGTTTTGGTGCCACCTTGCTACAGCAAATAGCCAAAGAGCTGAGCGACGCGTACGTAAAGTGCTCAGCAACGCCATCTATGCCTGAACCACCAAAACCACCAATGCAACCAATGTTCTTAGATAGACTGCCACCCGGCTTCCCCATGGACTTGAACACGCAAAGCATAAACAAACCGATAGATGGCGCTATAGTAAATCAAGAAAATGAAAACATAAAACAAGACCTGCCACAAAAACCTCTAGGAGGAGTTTTATCGTTCAGGCCGCCTGGTGTAAGTATTTAATATTTTAAAATAAAAAAGGAAGTTATAAAAAATGGATTGTACTATAATGCCTCCTGTGAGGATTGAACTCACGACCCCTGGTTTACGAGACCAGTGCTCTACCACTGAGCTAAAGAGGCCATGTGGTGAATGTTGAAATTTTGTATTAGTTTCTTTAAGTTGGTATAACATTTCATATTTTCTCTACGAAAAATCCAACAATGTAAATAATAATTAATTGAAATACCTTCGGTTTTTAACCGATTTCAAAGAAGGACATGCTAGTCGTAGTGAAAAAACAATGTCCATCGATAAGTGATCCGATTAAAATAATTATTTTTGCGTAGATTTCGTATAGTTTCGGAACGTTTCCATATAATTTCATTGATAGGATTTTGGAATTTGAATATACAGAGGGCAAATGTTCTAAATAAAATGGGATGAGTCGAAATCTTTTGTGTTGCGTACAATTACATGTGTTTTATTTATAACTAACAAAAAATGAAAACATTAAAATAAAAAGAATCGGAAAAGTGCGCTTTAGACTCGCGTACCGAGGATTCCGACAAACTTGTAGGTTAGTATAAAGTTCAATCGTTCGCCAAAATTAATTAATAAATTTTAAGGATTTGTAAATTCGCTTTTTTTGTTATTAAAGTACCAATTTTCGGTTTTCATGTGCTGTAAGACCTTGCTTCTTGCCAAATTTCATGATTCTAGTTCAACGGGAAGTACTCACTCTATAGGTTTTAATACCCTTGAGAAATCGCAAAATCTACCATATAAACGGTCACATCTTTTAATCACGTTGGCTTACAAGTTCGATTTTTTCACAGCTGAAAGAGACTGTAGACCCGAGTATTCGATAGTCAAATCTAACCTGCTTTAAGATCTCACATTTTTAAATAGCAGCAATTGTTATAGGTATACAATAAAGCAAAGAAAAAGAGTTTAATACATGTTCATAATGTTATTTTGTTCCTATAAATACGTATTTGGATTTTGCATAGAACTTGGCACTTATTTAGATCTCCATTCTTTTTGAGGCGAAGCCCACAGCCAAGCATAATTTTTGTATTGAACTTGGCTCTCCTTTTTTACATTTATGTTTTTGATGGGATATTACTTACTGGTTAAGTTTGATAGGCCTTAATGTTTAGTTTTCTTATGGATTGGTCGTTATTGTTTTGTTAGACTTTAGGAGGGTTAAATTGCTATGTATGGGAATCGACAAAATATTATAAAATACTCAGAATAATGAAAAAGATTTAAAAAAAATAATTAAATAGTTGACATTAGACCTCGGTGTCTAATTCAGATTATTACCACAGGCAGACGAAGATCTAAGGAAATTATGTGTTATTAAAAATTATTTATGACGTGCAAAATGGCATTCGGCAGTCGGCACCCGATGGGCACTCGTGACATTTAAAATGAAGCAAATATGCCATTATATGTGTCGATCACTTGAGTGTGGGTGTGTGTGTATTCAACAAGGAAGGCGCTAGTTTTGCCTTCGACTATTGTTTCGTGTCTTTTCAGAGTCCGTTCCCGCAGCCCGGGATCTCTCCGTTCATGATGCAAACGACGCCTCAGTTGCGTTTCTACGGGCCGACAGCGCCTCTCTACCAGTTCCCGTACTCAGGATACATGCCGCAAGTGCCCTACAACCCTTACTACTCACCATACCAGCAAGTTTACCAGCAGCCGTTCTACGGATCTAGCAGGATGTCGGTTAGTCTACACTGATTTATAAATAGAAAAGATTTGTATTTTTGTATGTTTGTAACAAATAAACTCAAAAACTAACTGATTTTAAAAATTCCTTCATCAAGAAAGCTAATTATCAGCGACTAATATAGGCTACTTTTTATCCCGGGAAATATAAAGCGGGACCTGTATCCCAAAGCAGCCGCGAGCAAAATTCTAGTAAGATTATACTAGATTTTTGCTTGACTAATACAGCTGTTATCAAATGGAATATGTATGGTAACTGGTAAATAAGTTGAGAAAATAACCTTTGTATTACAGCTGATGTTAGAAGTACAATAAAGATTGTATTCATATTTTGTATATGGTGTGGTGTATTGTGTACGTTTCTGTCAGATCACGACTTTTATAATAGTGACTCAGTTATAAGTGGTACAGAAGGAGACTACTGATGCGTAAGATACTCAACTTATGTTGAATAAACGTCACCTAGAAAAAATATAGCATACTGAATATCGTTACATTTTTGTAATTTTACACGAAAAAATCGGGGGTTATAAATAAAATATAACATTATTATTCTGCAGCGCCAGATGGGTTTCCGTGGCCGCATTGGGTTCAAACACCCGCGTGGTCCTAACGGGTACAACGTCACCTGCGTCATGAGAGAGATTGACTACATCGATCAGAACTACGAGCCGAACTACGAGAGCATCAGGCAACGCGTCAGTCGGCTGCCGGTCTCTGACGACCTCAAGTCCAACATTCAAGATGGCCTTCAGTTCTGTCAGAAGTTCTCGGTGAGTTTAGGTTTCACACGTTTTATAAAAAGCTTTGTAAAGACAACATCGATCAGAACTCATAGCTGGAATAAGAACGTATTAAAATAAAAAGACTGAATCACTTAATCTAAGTTCAATAATTAAGCAATTTGAGATGTTTCTTGATGTTGTTTCAAGTGTTCGGGCGAAGCATAGGTATGTTAAGTTCTTATGGGAAAAAGTAGGTCGACTGATATTCATTTATGTTTATACTATTTTACATAGGTAATATCTTAAGTAAGAAACGAATAAAATAAAATATGAGCACTATGTGCCTCCTGTGAGGATTGAACTACCAAGCCCGGGTTTACGAGGCCAGTGCTCTGCCACTGTAATAAGAGGCTATTGGATGTGTTCCACTGTATGCCGTTGGCAAAGAAGACCCAAACCGTCTTATATGAAAGGCCTAGCACCTAGACTTTGTTACAATGACTTATTGCAAAATTTCTTTAAATGCTTTTTTCTCGAATTAATGGCACCTTTTTGTGTTTGCGTCATTGTAAGTAATTCTAGCGGCGCGATGGTCCATTAGTTACTTCCGAAAACAAACTATATAATTATATTTCTTACCAGCAATGCATACCCGAGGAAAATCGCGACATGAAACCCCACACCCAAGATCAGATCAGGTCTAGCTTCTTCTTCCGCTGCTACAAGGTAAAGATGCCGTTTACATCAATATTACTTAATTAAAATACTGCTTACGTCATAAGGTCAAATTCAAAACTTCAAAAAGCCTTTACAGGTTTTTGTTCTTATCGATTTTCTTTTAAATAAAAAACCGCGATAAAACCCGTTACAGCAATTTAATTTGAATGTCTAACATTCGCGTAAACGTAAGGAATCATTATGACAATATTAATCTTAGAGATTTACAGAAAGAGAGATTTAGAAATAAAGTCACGTCGATATGGTATAAAAATTAAGTACCTAATTATAATAAATTTCGTTTCCAGCACAAGAAACTCGAGGCATGCATCATGAAGGATATCGCCGAACACTTCCCCAAGGATTACGCATTTGATGATACATTAGGTCTTGCGTAAGTATTAGACATTATAACATACGTTAATATTTCAGGGCGACGAGGACAGTGCAATGCCACGTAGTGCTTTGCAATTCAAAGTTTGGGCTATGGTGCCTACTACTGGAGGTGTCGCCTAGATCCTTCTCTACAAGCGTTAACTCTAATAGAAGACAAAAAAAATACGCGAATATATCCGATCGATAAGTCTTTCGCACGGATACCCTACGTCATTCCCATATTTTCGCGCATTGCGAAAGGGGGCTAGACGGAAAAAATAAGACCAAAAGTTGTAACGACATTTTTTTTTAATACTTGCCCTGTGAAATCATCCAGTAACAATAAAAAACTGGCCGTAAAAGTGGCATTCAAAATTTAAATAAAAAAAGACATTTTAAATGCTTTTTTGAGTAGATTTTTTTTTCAAGACATTTAAATAAAATAGAATCCCAAACATATGTTTCCTTGTTCAGTTACCACAAGCCAATTATTACTAAAATTGAGCCTACTAATTAAGTTAATATTACATTATATTTGTTAATAATAAAACAAATATTATTATAACTTAAAAGAAATATAATTTTATTACAATTCCTTCACTAATTAATCGAGAGGAGCTTCGTTCCATACGGGTGTCCCTTGACACCTCTCATTTTTGGTTTGTATTGGCGCTGACGATTGTAGAAAGGGGATTTGGCTACAGCCTCTGTCAATGACTAATCATATCGCGTACCATCATTGAATTCCAAAGACATGTTAGTTATACACCTGACATCAGGACAAATTTTTCATCCAAGTGTTAGCAATTGGTAATAAGTCGCTGTCTTATCTGACACGTTCGTGTAACAAGATGTCTCGGTATGCTTAAATTTTGTATAGAAAACAATATTTTGGAAGGACAAATTTACGAATTACATCGTATCAAAGTATGTTCTAATGCATTTTACATAGGTGTTTTTCTATTTCACGGTAGATTGAGTTACTGACAAAAGGGCTCAAAAATGTTGTATGACAATTTTTCCAATGTCCGCTCCATAGCATTTTAAAATTCTCTGTTGATTTCTATAAAAAAATAACCTCCTTCCATTCTAGCAAACACTCTCGCTCAAGCCGTTCGATCCGTGACACGCCTCTGCGGGATCCCAGCATGGAGGCGCTTGAGGAGATGGAGGTATACCTCTACGACTACCTCAGCGGCGGCGGCGCCTTCGACTTCGACCTCTACATTTAGAAGACTGTACTAGATTTATGATTTTCATTCAGTCAATATAGGTGTAATGTTCATAGGGTATAATCTGTAAGGCCAACTAAAATAAGTCTAAATCAGTTCCGTATTGTTTATGCAAAGTTTTCATAAAATGGTGTGATGTATTGTCGCTTTTTGGAACAAAACCGCGTGAACATATTAGTATTATAATTTTTATGTTATTTTTTTCTTCGGATTTATGCTTACCCGAAGTTGGCTTTATAAATGCCAGCCTTAGTCTACAATTAAAAACGTCTTACAGAATTCTATGGTGTCGTCCGCGTCATCTTAGTATCTCTGTGATTTCAAATGAGTACTATTTCAATCAAAATACATTTCAAAATCCTCCAAACTATAAGAAAAGTCTACGTAATATTCA
Source organism: Lapara coniferarum (assembly GCA_949316025.1). Taxonomy (NCBI): domain Eukaryota; kingdom Metazoa; phylum Arthropoda; class Insecta; order Lepidoptera; family Sphingidae; genus Lapara; species Lapara coniferarum. Next base: position 17,233,039 of record OX438931.1, on the reverse strand, counting down.
AGTTCTTCAATGAACAACATTTTGAAATCACATTTTCTTTACACAAATACTCTATAGATTTATGTTTGATGTGACTTAAAACTTGATCACATATTACGTTCCTTGCCATCACACTGAAAGGAGATGTCCGCTTTTGTATGGGTGCTGGGCCTCAAAATCTAACCAGACTCAAACTTTATGGTTATTAAAGGGGCAAAATATGGATCTTTGATCCATAAAAAAAAAATTAAACCCTCCATTTAGAATTTTTTTAAATAACGTTCATTTTAAGTGTAGTTTTTAAGCAAAATAAAATTACATAAATCTCAAAGACTTCAAAACTATGCGATTTATTGTAAAGGGCTAGTTTTTCGGAGTTCTATCCAAATATATAACCAAGATAGGTTTGAATTTTAGGCCCGTTTTAGGACATATCCTTTAAAAAACTTTAGGTAACTCATAGTGTAGTTTTACCCAAGAATTTGTACACATGGTGTTTCAGGCATTCGGTAAAAACAACGGGGTGTTTGCTACAATCATAAAACGTAAGAACCATCCAGTCTTTAGGTTTTAAGTATGATTTGTAGCAAACTTGTTCTTGTCCATAAAGCTCGCTAGTTCAAGCTTTTTAGATGACAACTTTACAATTATGATAAATTGTGTAATCAGTCAGTTAAATGCCTTCGCATTTTTCTCTAAAACCTATCTACGCTAATGTGGGTTCTAATTTATTTATAAATCAAAATGCATTAACTAAAAGTGCTTAATAAAAAAGTCATAGATTAGTTCTCAAAATCAGTTTTAAACTGTATCAGAGGAAATCATTTCGTATAAGTTTGCGCGAAATAATATTAGGGTTACACAGTTTATTGCAATTATTAGGGTTACACAGTTTATTGCAATTGTTTTAGATTAGTGGTTAATAATTATCTATTTTGTATGTATCGTTAGCGTTTACCTTTTGAGATTACGTCGAATTTGTATTGCATTTACTACGTTTAAGTAGACCGTTCTAGGTTATATTATTTATGGCTCTAGGATTAATTTTAATGTCAATAAATAAAAATGTATATTCGAAGTTTTACTGTCCATACATATTTTTTTTTTATCTATAGGATATCAAATGAAAGGGCGTTTAGTGCTGAACTTAGTTAAGTAAAATTTGACGACATAGCTATAATGTTAGGTAGATACTTTTATCGATACCTATTTTTATTTTTATTTATTTTCCATCAAAATGACTGCCTCGGTGGCGTAGTTGTACTATGGTACGACTGCAATGCTGAGGTCTCGGGTTCGATTCCCGGGTCGGGCAAAGTGATATTGAGTTTTTCTATTCAGTATCAGCTCGGAGTCTGGAATTTGTGCCCGATATGGCGATAGGCTCGCCCCCTATCACATCATGGGACGGAATAACGGCGAAAAGTGGGTGCACTAGTTTCGCCTCTGCCTACCCCTTCGGGGATTAAAAGGCGTGAGTGTGAGTATGTGTGTATGATTATATTATTATTATCAAAAAATTATAGAGACAAAATAAAAAGAAAAGAAATAGGTAATATTTTTTCGGACATTTACCATATTTTTAAATTGTAATTATTGTCACTGGCCGGTCAATAAAAAAAAGTATACAAACTCTACAAAATCCTCAGAATAATAACTAAAGCAAGTTATTATTCTGAGACAAAATCCCTCAACTGGCATTCTTTTTTTAAAATGTCATCTAGTTATGAACTCGCATGGCAGATTACTGCCATTATTGCAAGAATATTGAACGTCAATATGTCAGGAAAGGTCGCACGCGCGTGCTGAGGGGCCGCTCACAATACTCGCAAAGGTGAGTGTCCATCACACATCAAAACCTTCAAATACGTAATTTTCTTGTCATCATTGCATTTTTGATACGATTTTTATTGAATGATTTGTAATGGCACTTTGTATGGCGTGGCACGCGATGTAAGACATTTTAAATAGAATAATGATTGCGGCGGTTACCTTTCAAATAATTTTAGCTTGGGTAGCTACCGTAACTTCTGACAGCTCATTCATCCAACTAATTGTCACTGTTTTAAAATATGGAAACAATTCTTAAATCATCAGATATATTATCAGAAATAATTAATTTAGAGAATGCGTACGTACGAATGAATTATAAGGCGTTTTTGTTCGCGTGAAAATCCGTTCCCAGTATCTAACTTCATTCTCCGTATAAAAGTAGCCTATACCACTCAAGAGTAATGTAACTTCTCATTAGTGAAAGGGTATTCAGAATTGGATTAGTGATTTCAATGATTATATCGATTATGCAAATGTACAAACTACAATCCCAGAGACAACACATAAAAACAATTACCTACGCAATACCAGTGTTCTAATCGTAAGTCACGGTCGCGGATGCATACCTACGAAATACTTCCGCTGAATGTAATCACTCCATGTATCTCGAATTCTTATAATTTTTACAGCTAACAATTTTATTCGTTAAAAGAACATTCAGATTTTTAGAAGCATAAAATATTTCCAAATAGGTGCAGTTCTAAGTAATGCACTTACCAACAAGCACAATTTAATATTTATATCAATTGATTGATGTAATTTAAATCAATTTATGCGTTTTGTTTCATGTTTATTAAGAATCATTTACACGGAGCAATTATTGGTAGCAATAGTCATCTTTTTAATATCAGTCAAAAGACTCTTATAGGTACGTGAACGCGGACGAGAATTGCCTCGCCATTGCGCATGTTCAGACGGGGTTACTTTTAGCAATAATTGCGTACGATTATAGCTAGAAATAGTTGATCCGTCTAAGTGAGACTTGAAGCTAGGAAATGAGAGTCAGAAAGGGCAATCTGATGTTAAGATTGCCCAATCTAGAATTTGCACTCCGAACTCTTGGCTCATATCGGATTTTCCGACTATTGTAGGTATACGATTTTTCGCAAATTTGCATACCGTTTAAAATACACCTATGCGTATGCGCATAAATTTTCATACACATGCAAAAGTGCTTGCTGAATTACCTAATTATAATTACGCAATATTTTAAATACGGGTCGACTCTCAAATAACATATTATCATTAATTTATTTAAAAATACAACTATATACCGGAAGACCTCCAGTACACAGTGAGAATTATAATCAGTCCACACTAATATTATAAATACAAAAGTAACTCTGTCTGTCTGTCACGCTTTTACGGCTAAACTACCAAAAAGATTTTGGTAAAATCATAAGAAAGGACATAAGCTACTTTTTATGTCGGAAAAGGTCATTCACGCGAGCGGAGCCGCGTGTTTCGGTTTGAAAGACATTGTAGCCAGTTTAACTACAGGACATAATGAGACTTAACACCTTATGTCTCAGGATAAACGGCGCAGTGGAATGCCACAACGTACCTACTTTGTAAGTCAAGGTGCTTGCTTTGGGTGTTGCTACTGTTTATGGGTGGTCGTATCGCTTACCATCAGGCGAACGGCATGCTCGTCTCGTGATTCGATGCCAAAAAAAAAAAACTCCGCTTTAGGTGTTAGGTCTCATTTTGCTTACAAATAGCTATTTTGTAGCATAATAAATTATCTTAAATTTAAAATCTATACTAATATTATAAAGCTGAAGAGTTTGTTTGTTTGTTTGTTTGTTTGTTTGTTTGAACGCGCTAATCTTAGGAACTACTGGTGCGAATTGAAAAATTCTTTTTGTGTTGAATAGACCATTTATCGAGGAAGGCTATAGGCTATATAACATCACGATTCAACTATTAGGAGCGAAGAAATAATGGAAAATGTGAAAAATGCGGGGAGAATTATTCATCCTTGAGGGCTTCCATTGCGTGCGCTGCGAAAATGGTTCAAGATACCAAAAATATATGTATGCAAGAATTATTCCTCTTGAAATGATCTAAAAAAAAGTCCGCGACAGTATATGTCTATCTTTTAAAATTAACTCTCTAGAACCGCTTTTATGGTAATCAAATTTGGTCGAAATTAATGCATTATTTGTTAAGAGTTGTATCAACGTCATAATATTAATCTTTATACAAATAAATGTGTTGGATAGAGTGATTCAACGGGAAGGTTTTTATGTATGTACTTTTAGGCCGGAAAAACTTATTAACGCGGGCGAAGCCGTGGGCAAAAGCTATTAAAATATAAATCGCGTTACACACAAGTCATTTTCAATTCTTCTTTCCATATTTCGCTATTTACTCAAGCAATTAATTATATTACCTATTGTATTCGTTAACCTAGGTTTTAAATAACAAACAGGATAAATATGTTTAGCGTTTTGGCTTAGCTGTAAGTTCACAATTGTATATATTTAAATAAATAAATAAATACATAATTAACAACAAAAAGATACCCAATCACTCAGACCGAAAAGGTAGAAACCAATATTTTGTACTAATAATAAATACTACTTAGCATGTTTTTAATGCGAAGTGCTGTACCTACTTATCTATACTAATATTGTAAAAAGAAAAGATTTGATTATTTGTTTGTTTGTAATAGATAAACTCAAAAACTTCTGGACCGATTTTTAAAATTCTTTCACTAATATGAAGCTACATTACTTTTGAGTGCTATAGGTTACTTTTTATCCCGGAAAAACATCTTCACGTGATCGGAGCCGGCCAGCAGATCTCTAGTACGTAATTCATATTTTACGAGGATACAGAGAATGGACAAACATAAATTACATGCGAGGAAAAAAAGGACATCTGCTTATGAAATCCAAAACCCTTTTGTGGCGAAACGGACCTTTCTCCGAAAGAGGATTTTTTGCTAATACATACATAAAAAGATAAAATGTTTGTTCGTGGACGGATTTTTGTACAAAACTTTCACCAAACCCATCATTTTTCTATTGCGAAAAAAATTACCTGTCCCAAAGGTGGTGGGAATATTTAGAGCAAAGCTTATATTTTGTATGGTAGAAAAAAATCGAAATGACATCCTTGCCCGTCCAAACTTTGAAGATCAAAATAAAGGCATTATAGACGTATATACTGTATAGACTACTGCACTCCTGGACATCTTCCTTCAAAAATCTCTTACAGCCGTTCAATAAAGATGCCTGTGTTTTAGTAACCTGAAGTTGGAAAGTGAAAATTACATTATCAGTGTTTCTGACTAGACTTTTTCTCACGTCTCCGCCCGCGTGAATGAATTTTTCAGGGATATCAGTCCCGCTTTATATTCTCCCGGGATAAAAAATAGCCTATGGTACTCGCAGGAATGTAGCTTTATATTGATGAAAGAATTTATAAATTCGGTTCAGTAGTTTTGAAGTTTATATACAAAAATGCAAATCTTTCCTCCTTCTAATTTTAGTAATAGATGTAGTACCTAGACTGTAGAATATTATACTACATTACCACCGCGCATGACACCCCACATTTTCGGGGAAACCGCGATTGTATTGCCAAATTTTAGAGAGGAGAATGAGCATATGGAAGTAAAAGAATTTCAATATAGGTACATCAGACATTTTACGTAGCGTAAAAGCAAAAAGATGCCGCTTCACGCTGGAATTGTGTAATACAATAATAGTGGCCCAGTCGCGCTAGTCTTAATTCTGTGGGAAAAACTATAAAACTACAACACGACTATGCTTAACACTATTCATTTTACACTAATATAGAACAATGGATAAGGTGAACTTATGCCGAAGGTATTGGCAGTCAATCTTTTGATGCAGAGATAAAACAATCTATGGGATAAACATAATACATTTAAATCAACTTATGTGAATTACATGTTTTAATATTACAGCAAAACTGCACAGCAGTCTCCTAAAGCCAATTGTTCACACTTTCTTTACAATTTGCGAAATACAAGAATCAACAGCCCTTTCTGTCCTAAAATTTGCTTTCACTAGAAGACAATGAATACTGTTTGAAGCAATAACTCAAGATTGGCAAGTGAAAGGAAGCTGTTATTTCAATGTCAACAGTAAAATAGAGTGTTCTAATATTATTTTATAGTAATACAGTTATTTTAATTGTTTAAGCTTCTGTGACTTCGTCCCTCAGTAACCAAAAAACCTTTTGTTACGAGTGTTTATTTTTTAAAAAAAACGATCTGTCATTACAATAACATCATTGAAGTTCAGAATTTATGTCGAACTTCGTTGGCTGCCGATCCCAATAAAAATACTACTTGATGCCCTAAGTAACCCCCCCCCCCCCCATCTTTTATTGGTTTCAATTTCGGAAAAGCATATTTACTTAGCTAGCAAATATATGTTTTTTGTGCAGTTTCTGGTGCCCCCAAGACGTGATGCCCTAAGCAATTGCTTAATTTGCTTATAGGCTAATCCGGTACTGGGTATACCACCCACATATATTAATTTTAATTTAGTCTGACTGGCAAAAAGCGTACATATAGTACTTTGCTGACTACTCTCGTATCCTAAGCCACAGTAAGGCCATGATTTCTGTCGTCGATAAAAAGAAGCCAAGTAATAACTTTTCTGAACACAATATTCAGTTTTAATCATTAATGTGTCGAAATAGACATATTTAAAATTAATCTACATTATGCAAAAGCGCCATATGTCCCATTCAACATATTCTGAATATTTTTTGTCCTTCATACACTTGGTTGCAGATGTGTATTGACACATAAGCACTTATTTAAAATACATACCACTAACCCGTCGTAATAATGCACCTTTCGACCAATTGTAAGGTAAACGTCCCTAGTATAGGCATATTTGGATGTAGCTTTATGATACCTACCTGAGTTGTATTTCATGACCTTTCATAAGCACAAACTCATACAGCCTGCGTATATAATAGTAATATTGGTCAGATTATCACATTATGCGCATTAAAAAAAAATATTGGCTTATAATATTTATTAAATACTTTATAGATTAAGAATAGCATTATTTTACAAGCTATAAAATGTGTTGCTACATAGGCAATTTATTGCTTTATTTCATAAAACGACTTTGCTGTTTACAATTTAAATACTATGTCAGAAAACATCTAGTTATCAGTCTGAAATAGGTGGTTTTACCCTACACAAAATATAGAACATCTTTCACAGGTAAGCAAATATCTGCAGTGAAAGATTTTTGTCAAATAATCGCCCGCGCAAGTGTCTCTTAACAAAAGAAGTTGCAAAAAACGAAAGATGCAAAGGATTGTGAAGGATGTCTGCGTTGTGGAATTGCGATGATGTATGAATGTTCGCAAGGTGTTTTTATTGTAGAGGAAAATAATATAAGTGCACGTCGATTGTGCCATTCACCCTTTATAGTTATTTCATTGAATATCTTATAAAGGTAATAAAAATTTCAAGAAGTATTTATTTCTTTAAACATGATTATGTGCCAATATGTAATTAAACATTGTCTAGTTTTTCTATCCGATGTACCTGTATTCTTTTACATTGTATACGCTTATAACTCACATAGTTATGCATTTTTATATATTATTGAATACTAGCTTTTGCCCGCTACTCCACATGCTTTAAAAAGCTTTTCCGTGATAAAATTCCCTCCCGGCATTAAAAAGTAGCCTATGAGTTAATCCAGGACATGATCTACCCGTGAGCCAAATTTCTTCGAAATCCGTTCAGAAGTTTTTGCGTGAAAGAGTAATAAATATACGAACAACATACATTCTTACAAACTTTCGCGTTTATAATATTAGTAGGATTGCTGATGGGTATTAAAAACCTATCATGGATAGAATCTAAGAACGACTCTAAGCCCCGATAAAATTCTCTCACCTACGCAACACGCCTTTGAATTCCGACATAAACCCTAATCAATAAAGACCTGAATCCCAAAATAGTAACGAACTATAAACATCAATTAAAAAACAACTCTACCACTCCAAAATAAAGTTGTAAACCGATCACTTAAGACAAAACTGTTACAAAGTGCGAACAAGACTGGCAGGAAAGTGTGAAATCCTGTTGAAAAAAGTTTGAAGTGTCCACGTGCTGGTGCAGGTGGCGCGGCTAATGAGCGAGGTCCCACGGGACGTGAACTATGAACCGCCAGGCATTTCCGCGGGGCAACGTAAGGCCAATTAGATCCAGGAATGAATGGGAACGCAGATCATATATATCGAGATAAAAAATGTAAACATGCAAGATTTATTAGTGAAATGAAAATTATGTTTTTACTAAGTATTGATCGTAGTGCACGCTTTTGCCGCTACAAACATTCCTAAAAGACTGTTCATAATTTCATAGCTCTACCTGTACGAAATCAGAGCCACCTATTTAAAAATCAAATTCATAATTATGTTTCCCATGCGAGCAATAAATATATCGCTATAAAAACCAAAAAATCCGTTGAGCTGCTTTTGAATTTACTTCTAATAAACACGTACACAAACTTTCACATTTATAATATTAGTAATAAGAAATGTTTGGCTAAGGAAAAATCTGTAGATACGAATATATACTATTTTGATTGTTCTATACAACGTACATGATTTCATTGAATCACACTTTCAATATTTAGCTTAAATGCAAAAAACATTCTTCTTTTAAGTATAATTGGAAAACAAACAAAAACATTGAAAAACTCTATAGCCTATAACCATCGCACAATAAATACGAATGGATAGACACCTCACTTGTCAAAATCGGTTCAAAAGGAACGACGCTAGAGTGGAACATAAAATGGATACATACGAACATACATACATACATACTTAGGGTGCTAAACTCATTACCTGTTCTGGCTTCGCCGTAGTCGGGTAAAAAGTAAGATATAATGTGTCGGTAAGAATAAAATAACTGCGTAGAATAAAATAACTGCGTATGATAAATTAAAAAGCTTTAGTTATTGCTAATCGTATTTTTCAAAATTCTTAAACCAACCAACGCAAGTAAGGCACTGCGTAATCTTGAAGCATGAATTTTGTACAATTTTGTGTAGTTTTCGAGATTAGTTCTAAGACTTGTAAGTGAGTTTTAAGGATTTCTGAATACTATCAAGCGCACAGCTAGTAACGGTTAAACCTAAGCGTTATATACTTTAATACATATAAACCATACCAATAATATAGCCGGATAAGTGCGAGTTGGACTCGCATACCGAGGGTTCCGAACACTTGTAGTTAAGATATCTAAGTACATAAGTTCAATAGTTCGTCAAAACTAAATTAAAAAAATTGTAAATTCGCGACAAATATGCGACATGAACGGTCGTATCTACAACAAGTTACAAGTTCGATTTTTACAGCTGAAAGAAACCTGAACATTTGGTATTAATTAGACCTGAGTATTTAGACTGCTACTCCAGGGTCCTTCCGCCATAGCGTGAAGAAGCAGCTCAGTAGGTCGGCATGATTGTGTCGAATGGCATGAGATAGCCATCTGCTGCCATTCGATACTCTATCTGGCATCGCGCTTACCACCAGGTGAGGTGCAGTCACTTGGCCATGCCCGAATCATAAAAAAAGAACCGAGTATTTAATATAAAGAACATGTCCAAAAACAGGCCTAAAGTTCTAACCAAGAAGGTTTATATATATTTGGATAGAACTCCTAAAAACTAGCCTTTTACAATAAATCGTTTAATTTTAAAGACCTCCGAATTTGTCGATCCAAGTCCCATATTTGAGCTATAGCAATATCCCTAAACTTTGGACTTGGTTAGATTTTGAGGCCCAGCACCCAAATTAATATCTATACGTGCTCCTGAGAGAAAGGGTCTTAACAAACAGACAGACCGACAACAAAGTGATCCTATAAGGATTCCTTTTGTCCTTTGAGGTCCGGAACCCTAAAAACGGTCCAAATTTCACAATATTTTTGAACCTAAACCATCAGAACATCCGAAACTTTTTTACTATGTCCCAAACAATAAATCAAATTAGCATACAATCTGGCAGTTCCGTCGCGTCCCTAGGGTCACAGGAGTCAAGAGAGCCACTTGGCTAATTCCCAAAACAATCGTAATAATATGCCGAATCCTTAAATATTTTCCCATGGAATTATACATAAAGATATAAGAATTGACAGTTGACGATAACTTCATTAGATACGGAATAGACCAATACTTCTGCAGTATTTGTGTATGATGATCTTGTAACGAAATAATAAATTGGAATTGAGAATAATGATGTAAGTATAAACATATTAGTTGTGATGCCACGTGAAATATTGAAGTTGTAAGCTTGGTTAACTTATTATTATTTATTATATCGATATCTTAAAATTAAAATGATTTTGTTATAAAACACATGGAAAAGCCTAAGGAAGGTGTCATTATATCTTTACAAATATTTTTTTTTAAAACGAACTAAATCATTATCAAATTTTGTACAAAAAAGGACCAAGACAATAGATAGAACCTGTAATGATGTTTAAATTAATCACCGTGTAATAACTAAAATACAAAAAACGAATTTCTAGCCTCCTTGCTGTAAGATGAAACTTTTATTAAATGAATACATACGTTCGTTAAAGAAACTAATGTTTTCAAAAACCGACACCGTGAAAAAAGTCCAGAAGCTATTAGAAATACGATATCTGCCGTTTTCCAAAATGCCGCGACAAAAAGGCCGCAACAGCGCCAGAAACGTAACATTTTTGATGATTTATGGCGCAAATTAACGAGAATATATCCTCATTCCTGAACATCATTTCCTGCTAGAGCGCACTCGCAGCAAACCTTAAGGAATTTAGGAAAAAAATCACACAAATATACTAACGGTTTGCGCGGCGAAAGTTTTTTGTTGATGAATTTTAATGGCGAGTCGGTTTGTGATTTATATTTTAACTTATTTGGTGAATTAAAAATATTACATTTACTGGAATAAACGCATAAATCTATACTAATATTATAAAGCTGAAGAGTTTGTTTGTTTGTTTGAACGCGCTAATCTCAGGAACTACTGGTTCGAATTTAAAAATTCTTTTTGTGTTGAATAGACCATTTATCGAGGAAGGTTTTAGGCTATATAACATCACCATGCAACTATTAGGAGCGAAGAAATAATGCAAAATGTGAAAAAAACGGGGAAAATTATTCATCCTTGAGGGCTTCCATCCCGTGCGCTGCGAAAACGGTTCAAGATACCAAAAATATATGTATGAAAGAATTATTCCTCTTGAAATGATGTGAAAAAATGTCCGTGACAGTATATGTCTATCTTTTAAGATTAACTCACTAGAACCGTTTTTATGGTAATCAAATTTGGTCGAAATTAATAACTCTGTCTGTAGCGCTTTCACGCCAATACTACAGAACCGATTTAAATGAAATTAGGTACACAGATATTTTAGAACCTGAAAAAGGACATAGGCTACTTTTTATCCCCGTGAAATATAAAACGGGACTCTTATCCCGGTAAAACTCTTTCACGCGGGCGGAGCCGCTGGCAAAAGCTAGTAGTTCCATAAATCTGAATGATCACTGCCTTGTATCTGAATGAACGGCGATATTGTTTACGAATAAGTTCGATAAAAAAACTTATATCTCAGCATATATTTCTTTTTTCGCATATTCTCAATTTTTGCACTTTCTCTAACGCCTAAGACATTCATATTACCTAAAATAATACAAAAAACACATGTTCGTCTATTTATCTACACATTTCATGGAAACTAAAACCAATCATGAATGTTTTTGTTACTCGTAGAATCATCGGTTGACATCCGCATACCGTTCGGCTCGTGTTGCAACCGCTTTTTACAGATAAAAAAAAAGTTGTAAAAAGTTTGCTACATGCGCCGACGCGGGTGGAACAAGTGCACACAACGAACACCCGTTTCAAAGAAATGAGTATATATGAGTAGATGAGACACAACCTTAACACAATATATCTACTACTAAGTAGTAGGTTTTTTGTATTTATCATTCTATCTATGGCTTTGTATACTATGATTGTCAAGCAGGCGATAACAGTTTATATTCCAGTTTGAAGTACATAATATCTAAGGTGAGTTAAGCATCAGACTTGAAATCTAACCTTTCCTGTTTACGAAAACAATGCCCACATAGCACTTTTATAATTTGAAGTTTGCAGCTTCTGTATATGAACAAACCATAGCAGACAAATTTAACAGAATTTCAAGGAAAATATCAACAATAATACAAACTCATTACTGCATACTTCAGGTTTAAATTCCCCCCGTTTTATAATAGTAAACATATTGTATTTTAAATACCATCAGATCAAGAAATATGTCACTTTTAGTGCATTACATTAATAAGTACAGGTAAATGGTCCCGAAATACATCTATATTATCTATACTAATATTATAAAGCTGAAGAGTTTGTTTGTTTGTTTATTGTTTGAACGCGCTAATCTCAGGTACTACTGAACCGATTTTGAAAATTCTTTCACTAATAGAAAGCTACATAACTCCTGAGTGCTATAGGCTACTTTTTATCCCGGGAAAATATTCTTGTCCCGGAAAAACTTTTTCGCGCGGGCGGAGCCGCGAGCACTATTAGTTTATAATATTTATCCAATGCTTTTACAAAATGGTGATTAGCAAAATCCTCAAAAATACACTAATTTATAGGCAACTGATACAAAATTAGTATACATTATTCAAATTCATTAGGTACATAGTTATTCCTACGTCCCATATCATTATCATACTGTCGCCTCATTTATGTGATTAAATCGCATTTCTGGACTCGATTCCAATGTTTGACTACTAAAGTTAGTTTGAGTCATGGGACGGGTCGAAACCTTGACGGTAATACCTTTGCCTACCCTATCCGCGATAATGTCGCAAGTGTATGTTAATTTACAAAGTTAACGATTAACGTTGTGGAGTAGGCAACGATCCATCGTCGACCGCAACCACTATCATTTCTTATTCTTTGTCGGAACGTTCACGTTGATTAGCCGGGTCGTTCGTCTTCATTGCATGTGACGGAGATAGTTTAGTGTTTGAACGCTAAGGAACTTCAAACTCTTATTAACTTAACTATACATCATGTGATACAATTTAAACGGATTATACAGTTTTAGAAACGTTTTTTTAGGCTTAGTTATTGTGCGTAAGTTATTTAATATTTATGTTTTGGTATTGGTATTTTTTTTTTATAAAATATATTGAAAGAAATAGATGTTGTTAGTATCAAAATATTAGCATTCTACATTGACTTTTGATACGAATTTACAATGCAGATAGCTGGTACCTAGCATGATGACTGAAATATCTAAAGTCAAACAAAGAAATAAAGGATTAAAATAGTAGTCCTATCTCTACAATATGCGTTAAATTTATTTCTTACTTGACTAGTATTTCTAAATAGTCGTATAAAAGCCTTTCAAATTTTAAGTATTACGAAAATGAATGCGAAAAATTTCTAATACTTGAATGCTCGAGGACCCAATTTGCCTATTTGTAAAGATTCAAAGTGTACATATTCTTCCTAGATCACTTGAATGTGAGGTCGGCCTAATCCTACTAATATTATAAAGGCGAAAGTTTGTAAGAATGTATGGATGTTTGGATGTAAGGATGTTTGTTCCTCTTTCACGCAAAAACTACTGAACGGATTTTGATGAAATTTGGCACACGGGTAGATCATGTCCTGGATTAACACATAGGCTACTTTTTATCCCGGGAAAATATATAACGGGACTTTTATCCCGGAAAAACTTTTTAAAGCGGGCGGAGCCGCGGGCAAAAGCTAGTATTATATATTGCACGACCTGGAATTGAAACCCAGAACATCCGCAGCGCATACCTATACGCTACTAGATTAAAGCAACATAAATCCGTAAATAAACGGAATCTCGATAATCATATAAGGCTATCAATACATCAGACTAACGTATGTTCATGTAATCCACACTCGACTCCAAAACAACAAAAGCATCAGCTGTACCATATTAACGCAAAAATGTCCCCCATTTGGGACACATCTTTTTACAATAGCCCCCAAAATTACCAGAAAAAATTCACTCTTTTTACCAACAATGGAAGCCATGATGCGCGGGTGGACGATCAATAATGTCCGAATAAAAACCGGCCTAAAATAATTGTAAATTTTCTGGAAAGTGATTTATATGTCGGCTCGCATTGTGGTAATTCTTAGTGTCCAGTTGCAGATGGTAAAAGGTAAAAAATGTTCTTTTGTGTAGACTAGAGAGCGGTTGGTACGGCCTCTTTGTAAGTAAAAAACGTTATGCATGGTTTGGACATAAGTGTGGTACGTTTAAAGTAATGATACGGTTTGGTTAAAGCGGTCATACGAAGACAAGAGATAATAATGTCTTTAAAGCTTCAATAGATTGATGTTTATCTCTTTAGTGGGACGAGTAACCCATTTGCTTATTAATAGATCAAAGGACGAAATAAAAATGATAGATGTAGGTATGCACGCATGACTGCCTTGGTGGCGTAGTTGTATTACAGTACGCCTGCAAAGCTGGGGTCTCGGGTTCGATCCCCGGGTCAGACAAAGTGATATTGAGTTTTTCTATTCAGCATCAGCCCGGAGTCTGGAATTTGTGCCCGATATGGCGATAGACTCGCCCCCTATCACATCATGGGACGGAATAACGGCGAAAAGTGGGTCCACTAGTTGCGCCTCTTCCTACCCCTTCGGGGATAACAGGCGTGAGTGAGTGTGTGTGTATGTAGGTATGCATATATTACGCAGAAATTTATTTGAACAGCTACAAAATTTAATTAGACGATGCTACTTTAGATAGAGGTGTATGCATTATACATGACACGCATCTATGTATACTAAGTACAGCGTTTCCTTGCGTACCTACTCTAGATACCGTTTTGAGTGCTATTGAGCCCGCTATCTATTCTTTAATTATTTGATATTAAAAGCGATAACCTTTTAAATATTCAAACACGTAAAGAATTCAAAAATATTTAAACACCATTTTCAGAGCATTCACAAGTTCCAGCCAGTGTGGTGTGAATTCGGATGGTGACGCTGACGAGGGTTCTCGATGACAGAGTATGTCCACGGAACCCGAAACGGCGTCATCGCCATATGGCTCACAGCAAGTTGGCGAATGTTTTACTCCAACATAATGCGTTATGAGTCCAGAGGCCAAGATGCCATTCTAAAATCCTTAACACTGATAAAAAAAAAAGTTATGGGAATGACTTATCCTATCTATAAGTGTATCGCTAGGACATGTCATTCTCACACATCGATAGTAGGTAGGCATGCTGGCCACGGCCACAGGTCTATTCATTTTGTTGACGTATATCTTACACTATCATGACATGACTCATGGATGAATTCGCTATTATATGTTTTGCTGTTTAGATTTGTTCTTTGAAGATACTTGACCATTGCACTTCCAAGGGCCACCAAACGCACGTCAAAATGCGTACTTTAGCCGTCTTTTTAGCTTTAGACGCCTTAGTAAACAAATATTAATTATAGCATTATCCATTGGCATTATTAGGTAGGAGTTATTTCCTTAAGACATTAATAGAATTAAATCATTAAATCGTGTTCGTCTCTAACAACCTGAATAACTTAAAAAATACAATTTTAATTTATGCGTTTCACTGGCACAAAAAAAACACGGATGGTCCGCAATTGCATCGTAAAGTAAGTTAACACAATTCTTAGAGCTGCTAGGTGGTAAGATTCGTATCGTTTGCCACCTCTCGCGTCCAACCGCCAAATTACCACCCTGTTTGACAGATAGAGATTAATATGCGCCCGAGAACAATAAATTTTAAAGTCACATTTTGGTTACCTGACACATTTAACGAAGTTTGCAAACTTTGGTTGTGCAGTTAGAACTGTGAGGCATTTAATACTGTGAAAGTTCTTTTCTTATACATTTAAAAACATAATGTGTCTATAATGAAACGTATAGACAAAAAAATTACGGTTAAAACGTATCGTGCAACGTCACTTTATCGCGTTAAGTTAGGTACATTGTTTTTTTTTTCTTTATGTGAAATAAAATTTACCAGTTTATTATGTTTTTCTGGGGAGAAAAATTATAATTTGTTAAGAACACAAAAATGTATAGCTGGTTTAAATTTTAAATTTGTTCGTACTTAGGCGGCTGACAGTACATAGTATTCAATATTTATTTTTTGTACAGTAAAGTATACAGATAACTCCTTATCCACCACAAATGCCGTAAAGCCCAGTGAAATCATGAAAAATAGCATGTGTTTATAATCAGTGTATTTAATCATTCATCCAAAATGCTCCATGTACAAATCCTTATCAAAAACAAAAATCACAGAACAACAAAAACGAAAACACAATTGTGCAGACCACCATATTATATTCTCTTGGTTAATTTAATTAATTTTATGCCCGCATTCACCATTGATGTGTGCATTAATAAAAATACGATTTTTTCTGATTCAACGAATATGTTATTTGGATTTGTGACGCTACTTCTAAGTGAATCTATACACCAATGCAGTTATCGAGTATGATTTGAATACAACTTGTCTCCAAAAATTATATCTATAGAATACGCTACATTACATTGACTGCATCCTATTATTTATAAATATACGAAACTCTATTTTATTAAAAAAAAAATAGCACCTTTTATCTTATTTTATGCATCTGTTTTAATCTAAATAATGACTTGTACTAATCTATATGCTGTGGAAAGCTACTCATTTATTTAAAAACCCGTCATTAACCCACGAACTTAATAGATTTCAGTTAATTGGAGTGAAAAAAATCGCACGTGTTATGATCCCGCCTTCAATAAGCCTGAGGGCGCATCACACGAGCTTCCATATTGAAATTTAATTATCTATTGTTATTTTTCATTAAAGTAGTATTTACTGAAACTATAATTTTAATGAAAATATGCACCCTTTGTGGCTCTCCTGTGGCTCTGTATACTATATACATATGCTTAATGCCTACTCCTTCGGGCATAGTCCAGCTGTAGAACTAAAAGACTCGTAGTCTATGTGTTTAATTAAAAAAAAACATAGACTACGAGTAAAAATTTCCAATCACGTTTAAACTTTAGCGTCAATATCAACAATTATTTTCCTTTACTAAAATAAACATCACAGGGTTAAGTTTATTTTAGACAAAGAAAAATAATATTTCGACTGGAGTTAACGTGCACAAGCGTTTCGCAGTTTTTTATTTGTTCAGCTACTTTTGTGGCTGACTGTACCTACTTCGTTGTAGGTATTTAGGGTGACGAGACCTATGTAAATGCGTGTTGGGTGTATCTAAATTCAAAATCTCGTTATAGGTGCTTATTTAAAAACAGAATGCAATGTTCTTAAACAATATGGTGCAGGTGACATTATGTAGGTGTAAAAGTTCTTTTTTCAAATTACCACATGTCGTTGGGCGTAGGGCGTTCGAAATTCAAACGGCAGCTGAAGATTCAAATAAATAAGAGCGGTCTGACACGCGCCTCGCTCCCTCCCTTTTATAATTATTACATTTTATTTTTAAATTGTTTTTTCTGCTCCACAAGGATTCCCCTTCTGTTCTCCGTTCCGTACCAAAACAATGTCCCCCACCAAAATGACTCCATTTGGCCGTGCGTTGTTTTAAATTGGATACGGGTCCATAATAATAAATTGTCGGTTTCAACCGGGCTTTGGAGCGTGTGAGTAATGATAATTAAATTGATCCTTATTTTTATCTTTTTGTTTATGTTTCCAGTTATGATCGTGTGTTATGTGGAGGCGAATTCTTTGTACAGCGTTCGAACACGAAAATTTAAGTTTAATGTAAACAAGTTTGGTTGTTATACCAAATCAAGTCAGTTATAATAGTTTTGTTTAGCGTTATACCTATTTCAGGCATTAAATCTAAAAGAAGATGGTATTTCTAAGCAATAACTATTTACTTATTGCATCCCTTGAATAAACCCATTACATTACAAATACAAAAGTATGGATATTTCTCACTCATTTACCAGCTATGTGCCTGATCACAGATGAGGATATTTACACCACGTCGTGTATCATACGCTAGTAAAGGTGTAGCAAGTCTAGCAAAAATAGTTCTCCGCCAAATACAAAACAATGATACCACATCGCACATAGAAACATTCCGTTTTTTGCGCATTTTACTTTTAGTTATAACAGGGTCCGGAAACCGGTAACTTGGACGTCCTCCACGCCTCGCCGGGTAAACAATATCTAGAAACTTGATATGAACATTGGGGCGACACGCGACCGACCTAAAATAGCGCCCACAGAATGCCATATTGACAAATCTTACGGCCTCAGTGAACCAACACACGTAGTGTATTATTAAAATCCCAAGTAACTCCGGCAATATATCAAGCGAGTCACTCCCCTCGGAAGGGAACATTTCTATTTTTAAAATACTTCCCTACTTATTTTATATTTTTTCCCCGTCTTATTTTAACAACCACCAAGTTACTGTGACCTGTTACACAACAATATTCAAACACGAAATACAATCATTTTAAAATGGTGCATTGTAATGCAACTGGCAGTCGTGCGTTTACTTACGCGCGTGCGTTCCATATTTGAATGGAGAACGCGCGCGCCGCACGCGTCTTTAACTTTTTTACGGAGGGTCGCGCAGCCAATCAGCGTGCTTTTGATAGTGATAAAAAGTAAGGGGAGTTTTTTACTCATATGTGATCAGTACACATAAGGTTTTTTATAGAAAGAAGGCGTGGATTTTTTGTAAATAACTGTTATGTTCTGATATGGCTTGTGTAACTTTTATGTGATATGAAACATGCAGTGTTTACTACAAAACTACAGATTTTACTGCACTTTCGTGAAATACGTTTTTGATTCTCATAATATGACGAGTTATAAATTGAGAGGCTTGTTTAGCGATGTCAGCAAAATAATAAATTGATATTATAAATTATAATTTTTTTATAACAATGTTTTTATATTCAGAATTCCTTGATTCCTCATGTCTTTTGTCCAAAAACAATACGACACATATGATTTGCTGTTAAAGATTAAGAAATCCTCAGAAACATATCCTGGCAGACCTAGTTTACTTTTCAAATGACAAATAAGACAAAGGAAGCAAACCGCACTCAACATTCGACCTCTTTGCGCCCCTCGATAATAAGTAAATACTCGATACAATCTTAGCGAGGTTACTCCGGAAAAAGAAATTGCATGCCCCTTCGTTCTTCGTATTTATATGATCTTCTTATGTTAATCTTATTATATTCCGCCTCCAACAAATATTTCTTTTGGATAATTGATTTCCAAATATCGAGTTACCGGCAATCTATTTTGTTTGTACGGAGACCACTTTGGCCAAAATGGTATATGCCTTTATTTACCAGTAAGCGTCTATTTGTTTATATACTATCATGTAATCGCGGTTTTATCTGTGCCATTGTATCGTTTTTCAAAAAATGCTATTCAATTCATTCTAATCTAAAAGGCAACATACAAACGTATAAACGCTCAATATAAGGGACAGTAAAATCAGTTTATTTTACTTTTCATACTACATAGTTTTCAAAAATATTTTTATATTTTAACTGATTAGCTTCATATCTATAATTCGGTTAGACTATCACGGTTGGAAATGATTCGTTCAAGCTAAGATCGACAAACGAATGTCGACTTACTAATTTCTGACCCCCTGTATAGTGACACTTATGACACTATTATCCGGTGCGTGATCCAATCAACTAACCTACAACTTAATCTATTCAAACCTAACACAAAACCTTTGTCTTCAATCCAGCCAAAACAAAAATACAGAAAGCATTTATCACCCGTACCGAAGTCGCCATAAAAATATCGATGCAGCTTTTAGCGAATCCGTGCGGGGGGCGGGGGCGTTACCATGGCAACCGGCGACCCTCGGAGGGGAAAAAACGGGTAAAAATTACGGGAGCGAACGGACGGTGATTTTTTATGGCATCGTACATTTTTTCCTCAGCGCACCGCGACGTCAAGCGCCCCCGAGCGCGGGATGGTGGGCGTATGAGGTGTGCACAGGGTGCTTACTAATTTTAGAAGAAAATTTGAGTTTTCACAAGAAAATATATTTTTTTATTTTAGAGAGTCAAATTCCAAAGTTCTGAACAGTTTCTTTTTTTTATATTGTGTTATTCATATAGCAGTTCTTATTCCTAACTTATTGTCGATTCATACGTTACTATCTGGTTTTGTTTTAAAAAGCTGGAGCATGAACATTCTTAACATTTAAAACAAAAATAATCATTAATTAAAACATTAATTAAAATCCATACAAAGCAATATCCTAAAATTGAGATGATATCAATGTTACTTAACAACCTTACTTTGGAGACTAGTGGTAAAAATAACTCAATTTTTTATATACCAATATCAAAAAAATTTCAAAAATAAATTGGCATTAAAAGCAAGTATTTTTTAATGCTAGTACAAAACATAATGCAATATTGTAAGGTCAAATGAGCTGTAGAGCCATAACTTTAACTTTTCCTACACAATGGCATCTCGAAACACCATGTATAGTGTCCGAAACTCTCGGCGGAGTGCTAAATCGTGTTTCGTATGTGTGCGTCTTGAGTGTGGAGCCTGCAAATATTATAAGTATGGATTTTGCAGCCCTCTCTCTCCCTCACATATATGCGTCCCTCTTGCGGACCGCGGGAAAAAATATCCTCAGAGGGAATCTAAAATTATGAGCGCGAGGGAAGTTCTGTGCCTACGCGTTATATGAAAAAGAAATCTGAAGTCATATCGGTTCATAAATCTTACGATATAGGTACTTTCGTTGATGTTTTTGTTTGCGTTGGAAAATCGTCGTTATTCCCGATTTCGCTTTCATTTATCAATTTGTTATTTACGTTCGGAATACACGTTACAAATCACTTTCCTTAACTGCGTTGTAATTGTATCTATTTAAGCATCTTTGGCCAATATAGAAATATCATGGGCCTATTTTAGCTGGTGTTAAACATCCTACTAATATTATAAAGGCGAAAGTTTGTAAGAATGTATGGATGTTTGGATGTTTGGATGTTTGGATGTTTTGATGTATGGATGTAAGGATGTTTGTTCCTCTTTCACGCAAAAACTACTGAACGGATTTCGATGAAATTTGGCACACGGGTAGATCATATCCTGGATTAACATATAGGCTACTTTTTATCCCGGGAAAATATAAACCGGGACTTTTATCCCGGAAAAACTTTTTAATGCGGGCGGAGCCGCGGGAAAAAGCTAGTATTACAATATTAGATATCAATGGTAGAGACTATTAGGAATGCCTTTTAATCTGAGACGTATCCGTAATTAGTATTATACCCATACCATTAATAGAGTAGGACATAAAAGAGTCATTTTAACTTCACTCTGCATAATGTTTGTTCTGTGGTCAGTTATAAAGTAAGTTATTTAAACTGCTTAGACTTAATATTAAATTCACTACATTTATGATGCAGTTCATTGACCTTTACAAAAATCATGAACGACAAATATTGCTTCAATAGAACCTATGGTAGTTAGTAGTATTTTCTGCAAAAACTCAAATGCGTATTATATGTTTCCTTTACAATGACGCTTAATATTTTTGATAAAATTTGATACTGAACATACTGTCCATCGTATTGATGGAATACTGATGAACAAATAACGATGCTAAACAATTACCCCAAGTTAGTTTACAATTAATTTTATTTGTATACAAGCTGGCCATGGCCCCGCGAACTTCGTATCGCTTCAGAATCAACGATTGTTGTGTTAACTTATTAGATTTTTGTTAATATTAAATTATTTATCAAAATGAATTAGGCTCAAAATATTATGTATAAATATAAAAATTAAAAAGTAATGTCCCAAGCCCACTACTGGAGGAGGTTGTTGTTCTCTTTGTCGCGGCACAGGTCTTGATGGCGGGGCGACTGCAACTCGTCGATCTGGCTAAACATGATGATAACCAGCGCCACTTTGGATACATCGAATCGTAATAACATAATTATGATGACTGATTCCAAAAGAATAATTTTAGAAGCACGTCACTAGCACATCATTCTGTTAAGTCGAGTTCTATTTTCAAATTGTAATAAAAAGTAAATGTAGTGAACTGATCGATACGTCATCGAAAGGATTTAATCCGAACTGATAACTCTTTTGTATGCCACCCTCGCCCCAACCCTTCAACGAGATTGAAAAATAATGACCCATGTATGTATGAGTTGGTATATAAATTGTATGTGATCTTATGTGTCTGTCATAAATCGTGTATGAAATTTGTGTTTGCTTTATTTGATAGAGTTCGGATAATGCAAAATATTTGAGACATCTAGAAATGCTCTGTGTTATAGTTGGGGAATAGGATCTAAAACACTAATCCTGATACTATGAATTTACAATGCTGTTGTTTTTTTGTAGCAATCGTTATTTGGTTAATGTAACCTTAATACTGACACAGAAAATCGATAAATTTGCATACGACTAAGCCGATAAAAAAAAACTTTCCATACATAGTAATTACATAGTGATGGGTTTTTACGTCATTTACAGCATATAAAGTTAATCGAGGAACCTGTTTAAGGAGGCTATTCAATATTCGATTCTCGTCCCAAAAATATATATAATATATGACCTTATTTTTTGCGAGAATTTTAGCACTTGTGTATTTTTTTCTTTCTATGCCAGGTTTGAAATATGAAGGGAAAACGAATCTTACTAAAAAATGATACTCGTACGTAATGACCGATAAGATAGATCCAACAAGTAGCTAGCACAAGTTTCATCACAAGTTGGGAGGCTTTTTACGAATTTCTTTTGAGGTTTATTGTCTGTCACTTATCTTTATTTTTTCTTGCGCATATATTTTATTAGCTACGTGCAAGCATAAACTGCCGTGTGTATAGGTCCCTTGACTAAAAGTATAATCTACAACTTTTGGTTTCATGGGCCTTGAATAGAATATCTGGCGGAACAAGTCACTAGTACCTAATCTGGAACCGATGATACCGGCCCTTTATCTATTTACACCCCTGTCACAATGGGTAGAGTCGTTATATTTACATAGATAGTTATGAGGCCTGTTGAAATATTGTAATATGCAACCCGAAAAAGTATTGCGAATGCGCAAAAGAAAAATACGATAGACACCCCCCTGTCTGCTACCCCTTCGAGTGAATTGTAACAAAAAACCGTTGCAGAGAAAGGGGGATGGAACATTTATAAAATCGACAGAAAAAGGGTTGCCACCCCTTGTCAAACGCTATCTTTTATTCATAACGCGTACGAACCGAGTCAGGGTACATATCGCTGGTTCAGATCAAATCTTTTTTGCTATATACTCTTTTATTTATGTTTATTAAGATTTTTATTCGAAATAATAAACATTCCGTCGTGCAAGACAACCCTCTTAATATTGGGGTAAAGTTTAAGTTACACGGGCCTAAATACTTTACTTTTTTTAAGGCCTTGAATGACGAGACGAGCATGCCGTTCACCTGATGGTAAGCGATACGACCATACATAATAGCTATACCACCACTTATAATAACTTTTTCAACATTAAGAACCTGTTTACGAGTAAATGCTACTCGTCACATAAATGAATAAACCGACTAAATACAAAAGTCACACTCTAAAATAATATGCTTCCAAATTAATGGTAATAAAATGAGTACTATCTACATTAGCTGTTTAATACGATAATTATAAAAAAATCTTGAAACAAGCCTTAATAATTTTATACCAATCTAACTTTACCCGACCACGTTTATGTCATATAATACATAAAGGAATCGTGGGTGCATTACTGACCGTTAGGGAAGGCAATATAAATTCGAAGAGGTGTAAATTTTGCCTCAGACCATGGTAGTTCCATACGTAATGCAACAGACTTTACATTGGTTTTCTTTGACATTTTAGTGCAACAAAACGTTGAACCCATTCTATTCTTGCTGGTAGACCAACGTGACTGTACCTACCACATAATACTGAGTAGTACTACGCAGCTGTACTTTAAAAAGTGTTAGATACATTACGTACGTAATTAAGTACCTACAGGACCCAAATACGGCCATCTTGAGTATTTTTTTAAGCGCTAGCTTGTTAAATTATTACGACCCGAAATATGCTTCCTGCACTTGTTAAAACACATTAAATTTTAAATGTAATTACTATATCCCATTATCATAATAAAACACTCCATGAAATAAAATTAATTAAATTATTGATAATCACTTAGACAGAGTCAACGTCACTTTATCATTTAAAACATTATTATTCCACTTAAGACATTTCTAACATTGGACAGAAATTAAAGATCATTTTTTAAAATGACGGACTAAGGTTGCGTTTTATGATAATAACTCGGAGTACCCTGTTGCTCGGGTATCAGCTCTCAGCAATACATACTTTCTTATAACTTCATTCACCGATTCACTCACACACGCATCAATGCTTAGCCCAAAACCTTGGACCGAGAAAGTTGTAATTTCTCTTAGGTTCCCGTTGTGAAATTGAGGTTCAACGCTTGTAGGAATTTCACGCAGGCAAAGCCGTTGGCAAAAGCTAGTTATATAACTTCTAATGCTCCAAGTCTCGCTCAATACAAACATAAATTTTCTATTCGGAACTAACAGGTTTGTTAAAAAAATGCGATAAATTCATTAGTTCTGTACTATCATGAAGCGTTGCGACATTTTAATATTAATTTGAATACCGGCGCGCCAAAAACTAATTTGCGATTCCCTGAAAAACTACTTTATACACCATTAACTACAGTTTTACTACCTAATACCCACTTAATTATTATGACCGGTGATAGCCGAAAAAAACCGCATTATTCAATTATCACCTACATACAAATTTGACGTACCATTTATTCGGTGCTGGATTTTTCGTATGCGAGAGGCCAGCTGGGCTAGTACCAACGCAATGTCTTTTTCTGATGCAAAGCAGCATTATCGAGCACTGTAGGTTTTCGGTTCGAAAGACATTGTGGCCAGTATTCCTAAATACTAGGCATTATAAGAATTAACACATACTTAGGCCGCTTCTAACAGGTTGGGCTGAAATCTTTATGGCAGGGCTATTCAGCAATAGACTTCCAACGTATGAAGATGATATGATGATGGGACTTAGAATCTCAGGCCTGAAGCAGACGGAAGCAGTGTCGTGCCATAAAGTGCTTTGTAATTCAAAGATAGGGTGGTGTTACTACATTTTAAGGGTGACCTAGATCGTGACTGCCTCGATGGCGTAGTTGTGTTACCGTACGACTGTACTTCTGAGGTGTCGGGTTCGACCCCGGGTCGGGCAAAGTGATATTGTGTTTTTCTATTCAACATATTTGAGTTTGGTATTTGTGTACGATATGGTGATAGGTTTAACCCCTATCATATCATGGGACGGAATACGTACGGCGAAATGTGAGTGCAC
Organism: Lapara coniferarum; assembly: GCA_949316025.1. Taxonomy (NCBI): domain Eukaryota; kingdom Metazoa; phylum Arthropoda; class Insecta; order Lepidoptera; family Sphingidae; genus Lapara; species Lapara coniferarum. Next base: position 17,207,768 of record OX438931.1, on the reverse strand, counting down.
TAGTTGCGCCTCTGCCTACACCTCCAGGGAAAGGCGTAAGTGTTTGTGTGTTGTGATCGTGATGCTTACCATAGGCGAATGGTTTGTTCATATTGTTGTAGAAAAGAGGTGCAGAGCGACAACTTTGTCGTGGCGATTCATTTGAAGTGAGGAGATTGTCAACAATACTCCTAGTCAAACTACCTTCTAAAAATCATTTTTTTAAAAGGTAGCGTCGCCCTATATTACGCAGTTTGGGCTATAGTTTAATTAATTTATTTAATGGGGTTCAAACGTAGCAATCTTAGTGCAATAAAATACACCGGGGCCGTCTCGTCGTATGTCAAAGAAGGCCACCGTGAGTATTGGTTGGTATGCCGGTGTAGGGTGTTCGCAATGTAAGGGACTCGGCCCAATACTCCGACGGCGCATGGATGATGCTATACTCCCGAATGTCAACAAAGGCCCGTAAAACCGTTGAAACCAACATAACCATTCCACTCACCCTCCAGGTGGTGCCATGGTCCTGAAGTAAACATGTGAAGTGGGTAAAAGCCTAGTTGTGTTTCATGGAATTAAGGCCGGTATTAATAAATGAATCTCAAGTTTGAGTTACATCTCAAGTAGACATAATGTATTGAACTCTTCATACATTATGTCTACTTGAGATGTAACTCAAACTTGAGATTCATTTATTAATACCGGCCTAAATTCGGACTTTTATGCGCTCATAAGCGTGAGTGGCCAGTGCTAAAATATTAAAAAATAAAGAAGTTCGCTTTTTGTATGGGTTGCTAGGCTTAGAGTACCTATATACTCTAAGGTGCTAGGTCTTAAAATCTTCTCAGGCTCAAACATGAATATTAAAGGGTCATAATATGGATCTTAAAAAATATTTTTGGGCCCCTCTATTTATACCAAACTTTTTAAAAACATTAAATTTAAGTGTAGTGTAGTTTTAAAGTAAAAAAAATTAAATAAATCTGAATATCGAAGGACTTTAAGCTTATACGATTTATTGCTAAGGCCTAGTTTTTGGGAGTACTATCCATATAATATATGTAAAGTATCTTGGTTAGATTTTAGGCACGTTTTTAGACATATCCACACACTGGTGGTAGGTGTCTTATCTATATGTAGGTAAGAGTCCGTCTGGGTGGGTCCACCGCAATGTCTATTTCTACCGCCAAGCAGTAGTGTGCATGCACTGTTGTGTTTCGGTTTGAAGGACATTGTAGCCAGTGTAACTACAAGACATAATGAGACTTAACATCTTATGTCTCATGACGAGCGCAGTGGAATGCCACACAGTAGTTTGTAACTCATGGTGCTGGATGGTATTTCTACTGTTCATGGGTGGTCGTATCACATACCATCAGGCGAACGGCATGCTCGTCTCGTCATTCGATGGCATCCAAAAAGGTGTCCTTTAATACGTATCATAAAATTAATAAAAAAATATAATTAAAAACAAATGCTTGGATTCCCTTTTCAAATTTCAATTTGGCCTAATACGAAACCAAACAGTTTCTTGCCTACAAAAAAGCGCAACTATAACTTTCAAGGAATGCAGGTGCGAATGCATCTATCGATCACTCGTGGCAGTTATTACCGGAGTTATATCGCACGATAAAACACGACAAAATGGACACACCTAATCGCCTTGTCCTTTTAAAAAATCACAAAAGAATCATGAGTAAAAAGATTTCTTTGAACTGTTCATGTGTAAAACGTTTTGTGAGAGATAGTCTTTATCGCTACTTGTTAGAGTTCCTTTTGCAATATTTTTATTTTATCAGCAATTCGCTTAAGATTGCAGTAATGAACACTTGCCAACTTAAAAAATCCGTACAAAAGGTAAAAACACGCATCAATCTTGTGTCATTGTGGTGTTTGAAATAGCATTGTTGGCTTTAAATAAGCTACGTAACTAGCAAAATATCTGTTTTTTTTTTAAATATTGTGATACCTACATACCTGAACGTAGTTACTAATTTCTAGATGATTAGATTTTGTTCTTTCAGCAATATAAAATAAAACAAAATAATAAAATAGACTACTAAAATTTAAAAATTGAAATCAAAATGTAATTTGATAGGTTACTAAAATCAACCAAGGAGGTTTCAACAGAAGCACAGCCTAATTTTTCTATATTATTATCAAAACTCCTTTTTCCTCATTGAAGACTTGTGGTAACCCTTTGCCTTATAAAAAATAATAATTAGGGCCACGATGATAAACAGTAGCATCTAGCAACACCATCCAAAAACTCATAGCGCACGGGAGTTTTGGCGGGAACTTGGTAGTGTCATGAGGTGCTCTTGTTTTAATTCATTATTTTGGTGATACTTAGTGTTATGTTGCATAATTATGGTGGTATATTATCCAATATAGTTCTATTAAAGGGCTCAAATGAAGTGAATTGAAATAACTGTGCTAATCAAGTGCTTTTTTGTTGTCGCCAAAACTCCTCGATAAAGTCTTGGTAAGGTAACCAATGCTTTACTTTGACATAGTAGTTAGTAAGTACTGGGGATAATTAAAAAAGAAACAAGTATGCGTCTGAAGGACTTTGTATCCATGGACATGAATAAATTAACAAAAAAAAAACTCATAGCGCACAGCACTTCGACGTAGCGCGTGGCCCTACACTACGCTCGTCACCATGTAGTCTGTACTATTGTATTAAAATATTAGTGTCCTATAGGATATGGATGTTAAGGGCTAGTTTTACCTCTCGTTATTATATACTTGCCACTGCTGAGCACGGGCCTCCTTACATTAGGTACTTTTTTTTATGGCATCGAATGATGAGACGAGCATGCCGTTCACCTGATGGTAAGCGATACGACCACCCATAAACAGTAGGAACACCCTTAAAGTAAGTAAGGTACTTATACATACTCTAAGAGGAACACCATACAGCACCTTGAGTTACAAAGTACTGTACATGGCATTCCACTGCGCTCGTCATCCTGAGACATAAGATGGTAAGTCTCATTACGTCCTGTAGTTACACTAGCTACAATGCCCTTCAAACCGAACCACAACAGTGCATACACACTGCTGCTTGGCGGTAGGAATAGACATTGCAGTGGTACTCACCCAGACGGACTTTTACATATGAGAGTCCTACCACCAGTCAGGTATAAGGGAGAGGTCAGTCCTTAGTCCACGACGGTGGCCTAGTGCGGGGTGGCAAACTTCACATACCCTCGAAATTCTTATAGAAAATTCTCAGATATGATCCTCACGATGTGTTCCTTCACCGTTAAAGCGAACGATAATTGATAAACAATACACACGTATCTTCGAAAAGTCAGAGGTGTGTGCGTTGGGTTTTGAACCTCCGGACATTGTCTCGACAGACCGTTCCATTCCCAACTAGGCTATCGTCCACTATAAATGTATAAACCGACTAAATACAAAAATCACACTCTTATCTATGTTCAAAATCTAAAATGAGTACTATCTATATAATAGCTGTGCAATACAACAATCCTACTTCCTACTAATATTATAAAGGCGTAAGTTTGTATGTATGAATGTCTGGATGTATGGATGTTTGTTACTCTTTCACGCAAAAACTACTGAACGGAATTCGATGAAATTTGGTACACGGGTAGATCATGTCCTGGATTAACAGATAGGCCACTTTTTATCCCGGTAAAACATAAACCGAGACTTTTATACGGGAAAAACTTTTAACGCGGGCGGAGCCGCGGGCAATAGCCCTGAAACCTGGGAAAATAGCCCTAGTCTCATAATACCCACCCGTTAATTGCACTGCGTAAACTGTGCTTTAAATCGCATTATTGTGCAAGTCTGTGCTAGGCGACAAATCTCTAGATTCCAATTTTCATGATCCGAAGTAATATAAATCCATAGATTTAAGTAGCTTCTACTTTACGGCTTTACGAAAACATGGTCGCATATCTATTACCGTAATCTCGAGGACATGGCCGAATATTCGCACATTTGACACGTAAATGGGCACCATGGCTGAGATGATTTATTGCGGCCTACATGCGTCACGCAGACCGACAGGCACCCCATTAAATCATTTATCAATGCCTTAATATTTCTATTTTTTTAATGGCTTATGACTCAGGAACTTGGTCGTATGTCCTAAACGAAATGTAATGACTAGAAATATTATGCCTACTTGCTAATAAACTGATGGGTGCTTAGCAACATAATACTACGAAATGTAAACCATGCAGTATAAGAAAGGGGTGTAATATTCGTGAAAAATATGTATAATGAATAAGTATTATAATCCATTTAAATTTCTACATGATTTATCACTTCATACTGAAAGAATAGGGTTTGATAATAATTATGTCATAATCAAACAAACAAATAATCAGTATCTGTTAGAAAAATACAGACATTCATACACACTCACGCCCTTTATCCCTGAAGGGGTAGGAAGAGGCGCAACTAGTGCATCCAGTGTTAGAAAAAATGCATAGAAAAATCTTAGAATACCTTCGGCTCTATTCAAGCTACTGTTTTTAGGGTTCCGTACCTCAAAAGAAAAAAGGGGCCCTTATAGGATCACTCTCTGACCGTCTGTCTGTCAAGACCCTTTTTCTCAGGAACTTGTAGAGTTATGAAGTTAAAATTGACATCCAAAAATCAGTTCTATAGTTTCTTTTTCAAGGTATATATTAAGATTGATATCTAGTGATTCCATAAAATAGTAACGGGCAAGATTCTTTGATCAATAATATAATATGATTTATGTATCTAGGAATACATAACACAATACCCTGCCAATGTAGATGCACTTAGTCACACACATTTCGCCCGCCCTTTAAATTGTGAAAGGAACATATAAAATGTAACAAATAAATCGCCCGTGACCCGTCAAGGGGTATTTTTGAGCCATTTTTAATTTATCTGCCCCCTGGCCATTATTTTTGCCGAGGGGTCAAGCTCACAATGCGATTTTGGCAATTTACGTCCATCCGTTGAGTGCGTTTTATGACCAATCGACATTTCGGGATTCGAAATACGGCCGAGCAAAGCTTTCAACGTACTTATTAAAAATTTATTTTTTTCGTTCATGATTTTTCTGAAAATAGGTAATTTTTCACAATTTGTTTCATAATAATTTATTTATCTCTTTTTAGATTTCGTAGTATGGTTCCTACTGATAAGCAGATTGGGTTAAATATCCTTCCACAGATTCTTAAAATTGGTTGATAGACAAACACGTAAGTATTTTGTTACTTATTAGGAAAATTAAAACTATCTTTTTAAAACTTTTAAAATATCATGTAATTTTATTTCTAATCGAAATTTAAACACCCGAAACAATTTCTGTATTAAGCAGCTATATATAGCTATACATCACGGTAGCGATATATATGATTTATTTTGCTATCGTACTAAATCAAACCCTAAAAGCAGGAAAGAAATAACACAGAACTATCAAGCATAAAAACTAAATTTGTGAATGTAAGAACATACCTACAGTAAATTCCAGAGTTACACTTTCGCATTGTGTCAAAACAGAAACGAACACCAGTAACAATTCAATTTTTTCAAATTTTACATTGCTACAATAACATCAAATTCAAAATCCTTGGATCAGGGCTGAACGTTTCGCAAATTGGCGCTAAGTCCGTTGGGGTCACAACACAATGGGGCGGTCACACCACATCGACGCCCCGACAATAGCCCGGGTCAGTTTTATTTGTAGCAGAAACTTAATTTATAATCTTTTCACACACGCCATTAAGGAGATTACCAAAATCTACCCTTTTTCCGTGATTTCAATTGTGCATTGTTACATTTTTGCAAAATGAAATGTAACTGTAGACGCATTGTGCGGCGACCGTTGCGTTCCATTTGACATTTTAAGTGTCCGAGCCATCTTGTGTTCGAACTGTGATTTATGTTGAAATTTTCGAAATGGTATTATTTCGGATGGGAAAATATTGGTTTCCGGGTCAAATTCGATTGTTAGCTCCTGAATGTAACGGTCAGGAGGTCGCACACGTCGAGCAAAGGTTAACGGTCCGTCTTACCAACATCTTCTTATGGCTTGGCTTTTTTTTTTAAATGAGACCAACATAATCAAACAAAAAATATAGTTCACAATCGTCCACACTCCCCAACTTCATAGTTACTCGAAATTTTAGAAAGAGTACCTACTGACGAAAAACACAAATATTGTTCCATGGTAGATACCATACCATATATGACTACTTACGATAGAGCCTATACTTTTATCCGCTCCTACTGTAAAACACTATTATGTAAACAAATCGTGGTACCCTCAGCAACATCTACATCTTTCTTCTTCTTCTTTTGTGCCCGATCTAGGGCCACCCGCAGGACATCTAGCTACACTACAACAAAATTGTCAAACAAGGAACGAAATCTTACTATATTGATAAGTACGAAATATATAACGTAAAAACAGCTGAACGGTTTTGCATGAAGTTTGGCACACAAATAGACCATGTCCTAAATTAACACATAGGCAATTTATCCCGGTAAGTTGCTGCCATGGGAAATAATGGGATTTTTTAATTAGATGACGCTGGCGTTGCACAGGTGGCGCTATACGCCACTACAGTGTTTTAAGGATTTTTTAAGGGAAAGGCTGTTCACGCGGGTATATCCGAGAGCAATACCTACTATGTACAAAATTAATGTAAAAAATACCTAAACACGTGGCATGACGCGTGACGCGAACTTATTTATATCAAGTAAAACATATGTGTACACAGTACACACAAGTGTTTCTTTTTTTAAGAAAAACTTCCATGACAATTATTAATAATTTTACTGTACTTGTTCTACTCTGCATTGTAACTCGTTATTTACATAAAACATTTTCATAAAAGAGCAGTTTTTAAATAATATTAATTTTCTTCTTACATACGTCGACGCAAATGCATTTAATTAATTAAATTTAAATGAATCATCACTAGTAAGTGTTACTTATTATCATATTTTGTTCGTTACAATTATTATAACATTATCATGTGTTTAAAACGGATTTAGTATGACTCTGATAAAAATAAGGAGTTGTAGTTTCCTGTTTTTCAAAGCTACAAACTAAACCATTATAGTTAAAAGATGGATTGTAAAGCAAACAAATTGTGGCTAAAGTCATTTCTATATTTATTATAAATAAGATTCTAGTTTTTAGATATTTTTATATAGTTTACTGGTAGTAGGTCTCTCATATGTAAGAGTCCGTCTGGGTGGGTACAATCACATGTCTATTTCTATTTCTACCGCCAAGCAGCAGTGTGTCTGTACTGTTATGTTTCGGTTTGAAGGACATTGTACCCAGTGTAACTGCAGTACATAATGAGACTTAATATCTTATGTTTCAGGATGACGAGCGCAGTTGAATGCCACATAGTACTTTGTAACTCAAGGTGTTGGATGGTGTTTCTATTGTTTATGGGTGGTCGTATTGCTTAGCATCAGGCGAACAGCATGCTTGTTTCGTCATTCAATGCCATAAATGTAATGCCGTAAACGCTCTTAATGAATTAACAGGTTAAAATAACTAGCACTCTAGAAGTTCATTACGGGTGTATTAGAATATATGAAAAGTGGATTGACTCCTACACCATTCCTATTAAGTATTGTGAACTCATGGCGAAAACTCAATTTTATTACGAAGGTTTCGCCAAGAGTACTTCATCCAAAGGGTACGTGTGAGTATTACAATTGATTATTTTAATTCATTATTTTGATTTGTTTTATTTCTTATTATTATTATTATCTGTATTTAAAATTACCATCGTTTATTATTATTACTCAATTAATATTTAAAACTGATTGTGTTTGATTAAATAAATTATGAGCAGCCCTGGCAATGACGGTATAGTGACGTGAGCTCGGCTGACGTCACTATTTTTAAAAACCCAGCTGGGACTTGTACGCCGTTACATATACATACATATATACATATGTAATTATATACATATTATGTACTAAATAAATAGTAATACACATACTCAATCGAAACTTCCAAATAGTGACACTAAACATTAACAAATACAATGTTATGGTTGAAATTTTTGTGAAAACGCAATAAATCGTGAACCCACGACCATTTTGACCCCAACGTGGGACAACAAAGGGCCAGCGTCTTGCGCCGGCTGACCCGTGATAATAACACAATTATAAAGCCTGAACAACATAAATTATAAATTATTCACAAAGAGATCCGTGATATGTGCTAAAAGGCAGATGGAGTGAACGATCCATATTACGAATTATAATTCTTTTTAGTTTCCATATTAGTTACTAATGTGGACACGAAAAATATTTAGGTAGCTATGTTTGATATCAGCAAAAAAAAAAAATTCCATGATAGATACGTATAATCGACAGCATTTTAACGTATTTCAACAACTGCATTTTATATTGTCTTGTTTCTGTTCTATACTATGTCTACTTTTATTAATGCTGTCAATAGCTTTTCCTGAAAATATAAATACAGCGGTATTTTTATTCCGAGAAAGTGTTTCACGACGAATTATAATTCTTTTTAGTTTCCATATTAGTTACTAATGTGGACACGAAAAATATTTAGGTAGCTATGTTTGATATCAGCAAAAAAAAATAATTCCATGATAGATACGTATAATCGACAGCATTTTAACGTATTTCAACAACTGCATTTTATATTGTCTTGTTTCTGTTCTATACTATGTCTACTTTTATTAATGCTGTCAATAGCTTTTCCTGAAAATATAAATACAGCGGTATTTTTATTCCGAGAAAGTGTTTCACGAGGATTAGGTCACGAGCACAATATTTTTAACACCAAAAAATTTAATTGTGCACAAAGAATTCCACCTTACATAAGAAAAAACCAACTACCGATAACACCAAAAAAAACGTAACACGCGTAAACATCCCCTAATCAAGTGGAATTTACGCGACTGAACGAAAAAAAACTTAAAAAAAACGTGAGAGCGATCCATATCTTTACAAAAAACCACCCCAAACAACGAACTCGCGGGTCGCGGCAAATCGTTTTATCAATGAAAAAAAACCTGCCTTTTTTACCAACCTGACTATAAAACCCCTGTGATCGGATTTCTGTCATGACTTTTTTTATCGGATTTACAACAATCTCGTTTATATGTTTTACCTAAACAATTACAATTATAACTTTGATGTTATTAATGAACACTTTTTTGTTTGTCTCAATGCTTACATGTTCCTAAAAAATAACCCCATAAATTAGCTAAAAGATTAAACTTATTATAGTAATACTTATTGTCATTGTACTCCTAAAAAATATTTCTGAGGATTGTGTTAATAATTTGTTTTTATTACTTTAATCTGTCTGAAATTTCTCGTTACAATTTATTATGCGGCATATTAATAGGAATACTGATTAACAAACTAAAGAGATTTATATATTATGCTGACTTAATCTATTAAAACGCCGATAATTTTCGTGTATTAAACAAATTCTAGAATAACCCCATGGTTAAAGAAAATATTTAAATTTAATATGCTCTTATAATATAAATCGCAGACAATAAAAGACAAATAACAGGTTCAGCGGTTGGCACCTACATATTCAAAAAAAGAGTTAAACTTTCTCCAAGAAACATACTAAAACGCATAATATTTATACGCAATATAACTATAAAATATCTGAATATCACCAAAAGTTTTAAGTTAAAGAATACAAAATAAATTCTAGATATATATCTACCTACACTTAACTCATAACAAAATTGCATCCATGGAAATATTATGTACTACGTTGCACTATAGTCCGCTTAATCTAGCTTATAATAATTCTGACGACAAACACTGGGCTATTTCAAATGAAGAATTTAATATTAAAAAAGGTTTCCAAGTTGGTAGCAGTTTTAATACCGCACTAAAAACTCTTTTTAGGTAATAAAATGTGACACTGCAGTAGCGTTCGCTTTTATCTTTTTGTGCAAAGCCCTTCCTGGAATATGCATAAAATCTGCTACCGAGTTAACATTCAGCACAATTGATTTGCAAAACACAAAAGTGTTTTTAAGGAATAAAAAAACCAAAGCTTTTACTTTTGTTTAGTAGGTACGCAAAAACGTTTTGCAATTTAGTGCACTGCTTTTCATTGCTAAAATGAAACTTTCATTTATTTACAATAGTTTTAGAATTCGAAGTTTGACATGAACGGCCATCAAGAAAACACTAATGTACTAACATTAGTTGCTTTGATAATTATAATTTAAAAACAAATATATATTTATTCTACATTAAATTGTTGTTGCTAATTTTTACCAATACCTTTAATCCTGTAAATTTGTTAGCAATTTTTTTCCTAATATACTTTTTAGTTCTCCAGCTTTATGCTCGACAGAGAACGATCATAAACGGATTGTAGTAGAGAAATAAAAAAATTTGTGCCTAATAATTATTTCTCTGCATCAAACTCAATTCACAAAATTCGATTCAAGTTATCTTTTCCGTTATTCCCAAAACAATTTATATTCATTTATCAGTAGGTATAATGTGTGTACTAATAGAGTTCCTAAGTTGTTATTTATACTAAACTTTTTGAACATACGAAATCTCATGCATTTTTTTTTTTTCATAAATTCGGAAGAGGAAGCACGGCAGCTGCGCCTCGTGCCGCCGCGCTTGTGCTGTACTTTTTGTTCACCGCCGATGACTTTTTTCCATCTTTTTTGTTTTTCGAACATTACAATTTTTTTCCAAATGCAACACTGAAATGACAGTCACATGTTTTCGTACATGTATTTCAATATTGAACAACGGATGTTTTTTTAAGCGACTGAGTCTAGAAAAAAAAATACTGATATGAAATAAACTTACAACAACCAATATTCATAAATATTCAATTTTGGTAAAACACAAAAGTGTTCCATTATTGCTGTTATTAATTCATCTGAATTTAGTACTACATAATACAATGAAAATGAAGGTATATTTCAAAAAAATGTTTAACCAACAGAAAACACATGTGACTCATAGCATATTGTTCAAATATATTTCGTTAAAATAGTAAATAACGCCACAATGTTACAATTTGGGCTTCTGAATTGTCTACTATTTGATTTATAACAGCCAGCTGGATACATTGACAGAAATCAATGGCCATCTCGAAAAAATGCAGTTCACTTTCGTTGGTCACCGAATTTTATTAGGTTATTTGGGAAATTTATCAGTAAGTACCTGTAAAATTTAATGTAGTATAAAATTATATATCACTAGGAGCTATAGCCACAATACTGCTAAAAATCTACAATTATTACTTTAGTAAAATTTTCCAAGAACATATGTTTCTTTGAAACCAGATTATAAGTGACCGATTTCTATTACAAATATTGGTTTGAAACGAATGTAAAATGCTCTTATAACCAATCAAACACCGTAACTTATGCATTTCTAGTAACATAAACATAGGAAAACAAGATTAGTTAGATGTTACTACGAAATAAAAATTGAACTACTGTATTACTACAAATAAAAATCGTAACAATCGTACAAACAAAGGCAGTGATCGTCGCAAAATATGGTCAGCGGGTGAACACCCGTTTTGCGAAACAATCGACCCCCGAGACTCGCAATAAATTATTCTATTTTTAATACAATACCGTTTACGACCACTCTCGCTTTTTGCCACCTGTTTTTTCCTTCCGGCACTGAACCTAGAAATGGCCACGTGGCGGCTGTTTCATTTTATTGGTACAAGAACTGTATGTACTATGTGTGAAATGTACTGTACGTATGTACATGTGTATTAAGAGTTATGTCAGCCAAACTGGCCCATTAAATAAGGCTTAACAAACCAACTAGTTAAACACTATAAACACTACAGTGAAATACGAAATATTATGCCAATTAGGAATTATATTTTTTTTCATAGTCTTTAACATCCCTGGGTAATTATAAAATTTATTAGTACCGAAAAGTGGACCTTGAAAATATAACTTTTGGGGTTTCGTTTAATAATATTTTAATATTCGTAACAACATCGTATCGGAAAACATTGGTTTTCCTATACGATTTCCATATTCCGAAAACGTGCACTCGGTCTCGGGTTCGTTCCCCGGGTCTTATCCCTTTAGGGATAAAAGCATGAGTATGTGTGTGTAGACAGCAAATGACTGGATAAAATTCTACAAGCTTTGATGAGTAATGACAGGGCAAAAGAAGAGTTTTATATTTAGGGTGTGTATCTGTGTAACTTTGTATCTGTATATCTGTGTATATGTATGTCTGTGCCATCGTACCTCTCAAATGACTGGATTTGTTTGAAACCTGATGTGATCAAGATGGTTCTTAGCTATAATTTACGAAGATCTGTTCAGACGATTGAACATTATCAGCTCATTTCCAACTTTCAAAAGTCCTATTGATTGGAATTTGGTGTACTATGACTTCGGAAATATTTTTAAGCCATTTTAACCTTGAGCTGATGCTGCAACATCAAGTAGTCTGCGGGATACCCAACTCTTTAGCGACTTATAGCAGATATAGCGTGTGTGAGTTCATAAGTATGGTCTCAACGAGTAGGTGTTAGATAGTTAATTATCAAGGACCCATGATGGAGAATATGGTATTTTAAAAAGTTTTTAATAAAAATTAAAATAAAATTTAAATAACCCCGACACAAAAAACCTCATCATCATCAACCACACGATATCCACTGCTGAACATAGGCCTCCCCCAAAGATTACCAGACGAACCTGTCAAAAGCGGCCTGCATCCAGCGCGTTCCTGCGACCTTTATCGAGTCGTCTGTCCACCTTGCAGGTGGACGGCCGACGCTGCGCTTGCCGGTACGTGGCCTCCACTCGAGAACTTTTTTGCCCCATCTGTCGTCAGTTCTTCGAACTATGTACCCTGCCCACTGCCACTTCAGCTTGCTAATTCGCAAAATAAAAATAAAACTAATTCCATCAATACGCACAATTTAATTATGTATTTAAATTTTGCGTATTGATGGAATTCCATGAAAACCATCCAACAAATACTATGTTTGTAAATGTAGGCGTATGCACGCTGTACACCTTTTAATTATAATAATTTAATATTTATATTACTATTTTTACCGCCAAACATCAGTGTGCATGCACTGTTGTGTTTCGGTTTGAAGGGCATTGTAGCCAGTGTAACTACAGGACATAACGAGACTTAACATCTTATGTCTCAAGATGACGAACGCAGTGGAATGCCACACAGTACTTTGTAACTCAAGGTGCTGGGTGGTGTTTCTACTGTTTATGGGTTATCGTATCGCTTACCATCAGGCGAACGGCATGCTCGTCTCATCATTCGATGCAATAAAAAAACTTTTTAACAAAAAATAAACCGACTTCAAAACCACTACAAATAAAAAAAATATTCAACTTTATATTTCGCTTAGTGTATACGTATATTTGGAGTCGATGCCTAATTTAAATTGCCAGCTAAGCTAAGGAAATACACAAGCAAATATACGAAAACATTGTTCAATTTAAATTGTTGCAACCAACAATGCAACCAGCCCTGTATATAATACAAGGCTGGTTGCATTTATATAAAATCTATATTTAAAAATCTTCTGTAGGTATGAAATAAATAAATAAAATGCAAATAAAGTGAATTCCAATTAAAATAATCTAACGCCGCGGTTAGCAGCAGTGGTTAAAAAAATATATGAACGTTTTAATTGGGAAAATTTGACTCTTACCACCACAAGGACAACACAATTTATCAAACTTGTTTGCCCAAGTGATTTCGTATCTATTGCGAGTTGAACGAAATATTTGAACTCGTAACTATTTTGTTTCTTTTTATTCCGCATTTGATAAAATTTGTTCAAGTGATGCCATTGTGGAACATTGAAGGTTGTATAGACAGAGCATTTACCATAAAGTTACATAGTATCTCCTAAGATATAGGTGAGGTAATATCTCAATAAAAAATTAAAAAGAAAAACCAAATCCTTAGTAAGTATTTACCTCTACATAGTTACGAGGAAACCACTAAAGAGTATAAAATAAATTGATTGAGCCGGAAGGAAAAACATACGTACGATTATAGGTTTTGTTTCATGGGATATACCTATATTAATTTTATTAAGTCAATAAGGAAAACTATTCAATTTAACGCTTGTAACTTTAGCGGGGATAATAAACAATTACGGTACACAAAAATTTCGTTAAAAATTTGCGTAATCTATAGGAAAATGCGTAAAAAAAACATAATTATTACAGAACATTATCCTTTATTTTTCACGAGTAATCCCACAAAATATATTATCCATATTGTAAGTATGATTTACAGTACTATACTCAGCATCATTCATACTAATTAGTTAGCATTATAAATCAGTGTTATAACTATCCATTCTTTGGTATCCTACATGTTTTGATTATTTAACATTCCACCTACATTGCGAAATTATTTTAAACAAAACAATAATTATATAGATCAGTGTTAAAATTGTTAATGTTTATTTATAAAACCCTACCAATAAATCCAGGCCTGTAATGCATTTAGTATACATTTAAAAAATCTACGAAAAATAAACGTGTACTTAAATTCCATAAGTTTTACGAATTTAATTAGTAATTTATCTTTTTTTTTATTGCATCGAATGACGAGACGAGTATGCAATTCGCCTGATGGTAAGTGATACGACCACCCATAAACAGTAGCAACACCATTCAGCACCTTGACTTACAAAGTACTGTGTGGCATTCCACTGCGCTCGTCATCCTGAAACATAAGATGTTAAGATAATGACCAGTAATTACACTGGCTAAAATGCCCTCCAAACCGAAACACAACAGTGCATGCACACTGCTGCTTAGCGGTAGAAATCGACATCGCGGTGGTACCTACCCAGGCGGCTTCTCGCGCATGTGAGAGCTACCACCAATAAATATAAATCCTATTCTTAATTATTATGCAATCTCATACTACCTGAAAATGGGATTTCAAACACGATGTAAAATATAGGTCAAAGTATATTCTCAACATGCAAAAGACAATCATCATCTATCTTTACATATAACAAAGCAGTAGAACCGGTGTGTCTGTACATTTAAAGAAATGTGATAGAAGCGAATCGGGGTGACTAAAGACGAATGATGGAAAACTAATCAATTAAAAATTCCTTTCTACCTGTCTGTTTGTTTATTACAGCACATCTCCGAAAATACTAAATGGATTTCGATGAAATTTTGTATGCACATAGTTCCTATGCACATAGACCCAAGAAAAGACATAGTTTACTTTTTATTCTGGCAAAATAAAAAACAGGACTTAGCTTTAGCCCGGAAAAACTCATTCACGCGGATAAATGGAAAAAGACAAAGATCGGAATTCATTGTGCGAGCTAAAGATGATTAATAAAAATGATATTACAAGTCTCTTATGATATTATTGTACTTAAAACGTGTTTTTTTTTTTAAGGAATTGAACCGTTGATTGACGAGTGGGTTAATTGATGTTAGGTGATGTCTACAGTCTACTGGTTGTATAGTGTATACCCACAATTCCAGGAAATCATATATGCACTGCATGATGCACTACCAGTCATAAAAGTATTACGAAGGGATAGCAGTTGTCAAGATCTCAGACATATCACTAAACAAAATACAGCGATAATTTGTCATTTCGTTTACATTTTCTGTGAACAATTGTTATTTAGTCTTTCGAGACCGCTGATTCTTGATTCTCCTTCAGTCGAAGTCTACTGCTGAACATAGGCCTCCCTCAAACATTTCTAGACCAACCTGTTAGAAGCGGCCTGCATCCAGTGGCTTTCTGCGACCTTTACAAGTTCGTCTGTCCATCTTGTAGGAGGACGACGAACGCTGCGCTTGTACATGTCTCTCGAGAACTTTTCTACGCCATCTGTTGTCAGTTCTACGAGCTATGTGCCATTGCCACTTTAGCTTGCTAATCCGCTGGGCTATGTCGGCAGCTTTCGATCTTCTACGGATGACCGTATTTCTGATTTGAACACGTAAGCCTTTTATAGCTCGCTGAGTGACAGTGAGCCGTCTTAGGTGGCCCATATTTCATGATTATCGACAATTAATGTCTAAAATAATAAACATTTGTAGTTAACGCGTCTGCTTGGTAGCTTTGGTGGCCTAAAACTATATATCCTAATATATCTTGCATCCGATGTAGCGTCCACTGTACACAAGGTGTCAAAACCCGCCATAGTGCACACATGAGTGTGTAGCATTCCGAGATCAGCCTGTGTATTCCCGGTTCAAACAGGCCGGGGTAATTGTGTACTGGCGAGGGATCTTGTTCTACATGCTTCGTGTTCTTCAGTACTGAGAGTCGCAACCGCCCTTTTGCATCGCTTTCTCTCGAACGAGCTCTCTCCATTTGTTTCTGTCACATGTGGTGCGGAGAGCGCTGTAGACTGTAGAGTCAAGAGCGGTGCGGATCTGGTCAGACCAACGTATTGGTCTGCATCCACGTGGCCCTCTAATCTACTTTGCCAGTCAGGATTAGTTTCACATGGTTGTCACCATCTTTTCTTGGCGAGGGATAATCATCTCTCATCAGACACTCTACCTTGGCTCCACTTCACTTTGAAACCATCAAGTGCAGTGGGATATAAAAAAAGGAATAAACTATGGGAAAAAATCTGAGTAATAAAATGTAAGCTCATTAATCCTATTCCAATCTGTACCCCGAACTTTAAAAGTATAATTTTATATATTCAAGTCGTTTACAGGATTGGTGGCAGTGGGAGGAGATGAGAGGGGTATGGTAGGGGCCGAGGGCGCGGGGCGGCGAGGGGCTGACCTGAGGGAGCGGCCCTCCGCTCGGGATAGATTTGAAGGTACAATCATTTTTTATGCGAGGGGAAATAATGCTGGCGCGTTGTTAGGTCGGAGACACACTGCGCTTAGGATATTAGTTAGAATAAGTTACATTTGTTTGAAAGAAGAAAACTGAATAAGTTTTATATCGCCTAATTATTGGTCTAGTGATATCTTGTCTTACGAATAATATAAATATGAAATTTTTTAAAAATGTTTGCATGTTTGGTAGAAGTAAACGCAGAAACTACCGAATGGATTTGGTTGAAATTTTCATTTTTATCTGATTCTTTTAGTAGATGGCGCTGGCGTCGTACTGTGTTTTAGGGATTTTTGTAGCAGCTAAGGCTTTTCACACGGGCGAAGGCGCGAGCAACACCTAGTAACTAATAGGTTCTAAAATCATTAAGCAGGTCAGCTGTGTAAATGTCTAGAGCACGATAAGTACATTGACATTTCTACGAAGGGAACCTTACCTACCATCTACGAAAACACTGGGGTGAGGTAACCTGTTACTCGTGTTATAAATGCAAAAGTTTGTGAAAACGTTTCGATCTCTAAATATTTGAATGTGTAGACAAAACTAGTTTAAATGCAGGTCTACTTTGCTAGGGCTACAAAATTTATACAATATATCTTTTAAATTGTAAATTGTTACCAAAAATTCTTGCCTTAGTGTACACCAAACCTTTTGGCTACGTCCAGCCCCACGTAATAAAGAGCGTGTCTCGAAACTGCCATAAAGGCTGGACGCATTACTTTTTACACGACGCGATAAGGGCGGTTTTCTGCGGGGCCCTAACTGCGGCGCATATTTCTGCGCGCCGCGGCCTCTGACCGGAAAATGGCGAATTTGGACTTACGACCCACGACACGAGCCTCATTATGGTCAAACGCATTGGCACGCCGCTCTTATCATATTATAATAACCATATATAACGGTTAATTAATTCTTGAAGGAAAGTGAACGAAGGACTCGATGGTTATAATGACTTTTGATATGTGAATGTGATAATGACTTTTAACTAGAGTCATTATTTAGGTAGTACTGCGGCGTAGAAACGGCCATTTTTACTGTCACTAAAATATTGAGTGCGTAGTGACCTAAGGCTTTTACGAAGTATAGAATAAGGTAAAGTTCAACAACAGGATAGGTCATGGTATAAACATAGTCATATATTGGTCTCAATAACATTCTCAATTGAATAGCAATTTGCTCTTATCGATGATGTAATTCTTAAGGCATGCAAACTGTATGGTTACATAAAATTACATGTTAACGGGAAAAAGTTGGAATGACGAGCACAAAATATAAATATTACCGATTCCGAATAGCGCCTTGGCTGCAACGAGAATTTTCCCAAGGGGGTTCTAAAGAACATTATGTATGGTACGGTATTGTTGCCAATGGCAAATAAATACTTTTTTAATCGACTTAGAGTAGACTTTAGACTTGTAATATATTAATTACTAGACTTCTGCTCGCGGCTTCGCCCGCGTGAATGAGTTTTTCCGAGATAAAAGTCCCGCTTTATATTTCCCCGGTATACATATAAACCTTCCTCTTGAATCACTCTATCTATTACAAAAAAACCGCATCAAAATCCGTTGCGTAGTTTTAAAGATCTAAGCCTACATGGGGACCGACATGCGCGGGAAGCGATTTTGTTTTATACTATGTTAAGAAGATTTCGTAACGAATGTTATGAAGCTCTACGTATTTAATTTTTAGGGCATTATAAAATTATTACATGGAATCTAAATCATTTTAAAGAGTGACTTAACTCTTTATGTCTTGATAAATTTGTGTGAGTTATAACTAAGACAAAGGACTTATAAAACAATACTAATCACAAAATTTATTGGTGGTAGGGTCATTTCTACCGCCAAGCAGCAGTGTGCATGCACTGTTGTGTTTCGGTTTGAAGGACATTGTAGCCAGTGTAACTACAGGACATAATGGCACTTAACATCTTATGTCTCAGGATGACGAGCGCAGTGTAATGTCACACAGTACTTTGTAGCTGAATGTTAGTGTTCCTACTGTTTATAGGTGGTCATATCGCTTACCATCAGGTGAACGGCTTGCTCGTCTCATCATTCAATAACTTAAAAAAAACACTTAAATCTATACACGCACCGTAAATGAATAACACATTGTTTTAATTGAATTTTAAACAAATGAATAATAAGTACTAAAGTTCGAATATTATACAATCAATAGTTACGAAATTAATTTAAATTAATTAATTAATTGCATAGGAATCGATACAGTAGTTGCACTCTCCATTAGTTTGTAACGAGACACTAATAGCATTATTAACTGGCCGGTAAAATAACAAAAAAAGAATTAAAAAAATACTTAATCACTCAGCCAATTATATGCCGACTAGTTGATAGGTGTTTAATAAAAAAATACATAAACGTGGCGCCACACTAATTGAGGTTTACATAAATATTAATTATATTATCGACGAATTTTTAACATAAGACAAGTGTCACGTAGGCAGACAACAAATATTAGTATCTGGGCTTAGTCGACGGCCAATTAGAAAATCGGTAGAAGCTATCGAACGTTCACGTAATAGTATTTCGTTACTATGTGGAATTAGGTTGTAAATATTTGGCCTGCTTATCGTCTACAAACGAAGGAGTTTGAGTATATTTTTTGTGTCGCCGATGCTGTCGAGTCCTGTATAGAGGAAGCCGGCGCTTAAACTATTAAGCCAG
Source organism: Lapara coniferarum (assembly GCA_949316025.1). Taxonomy (NCBI): domain Eukaryota; kingdom Metazoa; phylum Arthropoda; class Insecta; order Lepidoptera; family Sphingidae; genus Lapara; species Lapara coniferarum. Next base: position 17,188,254 of record OX438931.1, on the reverse strand, counting down.
AATAAACAAAGGAAGTAAGGATTAAAATGCTATAAAATGTTACGAAGTTTTGAAATATTATTTGTACGAATTATAAATAGATTAAATCCCTCTCTTTTTCATAAATACTTGCCTTTTACGATGTTTAAATCATTTAAAAAAGGTAACAAAGATTAGATAGTGATGTCATAAAGGGTCTACCAAGCTATAAGGTTCTTGAGACAGGTTCTCCGAAATATAGGCTCAGGAAACGCAATATAGTAACCAACATTAATACGAGACGTACTTCACATAGATAAGTATTGTATGTTTTTATGCAGCGCTCCTCGTATATTTCGAAAAAAAAACACTCTTATAATTTGACTGATACTCTTATCTGTTACAAAGTGAACAATAAAACGTTATTGCTGTTCTAAATTTAAATAAAACACCAAATTAGCATGGAATGTTTCCGCTTCGTGTTAACCCAATTTTTTATTGACTCTAGTGTAGCGGTCAAACATCGAAAATAATTTGTTTATTGACGATACGTAGTGGCGTCAACCAAAGTTAATATTTATGTTATGAGTAAATATAATTAGTGTGCGATATGAAAAGGGAACTGTCTCCTAGACACGTAACCCAGGTCAACAGCTCTTTGTCACACAAATAAATTTAATAGACCCAAAAATTTTAACTTTAAACAACATTTAGGTCGAATTTAGCGCAAAAGTATTTCTTTATATTTAAGTCGGGCAAGCGAGTCGTGACTCACGTAATGGGAAAAAAGTGTGTTACTAGCACTTATTATGCCTGTTTATTTCTAATATTCAATTACATTTTTTTAACTTCTATATTAAATTTTCATTGATCAGAACCCCTTCTCAGGTAAAGGACTCCCCCAGTTTGTTCCATATATCTCTGTCCTTAGCTTTCGTTCTGCATTCGCTTCCAGCTATACCTACTATGTCATCTATCCATATTTTTCTAAGACGCCCTCTTTTTGTTTTTCCTGTCAGTCCTTCCCATATTGTTGGCTTAATATCCATCTTTTCATGGTGTATCTTGCTATATGCCCTGTCCACTGTAATCGATAATATAACTACAATATTATTTTAAAAAATAAAGCAACAAAAAGCAATATTTAGGCTTATATAACAGGATTACAAAGACTTATTTTTGTCCCGGTAATTTCATTTTCTCGTTGATTTTTTTATACACCTGGTACTAACGTCGTACAGATGGCGCTATGGATAGCTACAGTGAATTACGTACTTTTGTATAGAAAATAGTTTTTCACGCGGGTGAAGTCGCGATCAAAACCTAGCACTTTACAAGGGCAAGTGTATGTATGTCAAATAGGTATGTTTTTAGAATCCTTTTCCGAGGTACAAATGGGCCCGACGACCTTTGCATGCTAATTTTAATAAACAATGGTTGTCCCTGGACAACAGAGGTAATTTTTTATCCAAATGCGGCATAACTAAATAATATGCCTATAAATAAGGATAAATATGTTTTAAATGCCTCGGCGGATACATACTACCAATTACAAGGATAGATTGAGCGGCTAACGGACGGCAGCTTCAACTTGTACTTTTTTTATTTAATAATCACTTAAACATTAAATAACAAGGAGCTACGTGGCACTTTACTGCGCTCATCAATTCACGACTTTAGCTGTCAAGTGCCTTGTGTCCTGTATTTACACTGGCTAACTGACTGTCTCCTGGAACATACCAGTGCTTGCAGACTTTATTGATGGCTGGAGCCAGTATAATGCGTATTGGAGGCCGAAAACTTAGCTTAGTTACATTAAATGGCTATGTTATATACTGCGCACTGCTGAGCACATGTCGCCTCTACTACTGAGAGGGTTTAGGCTTTTTACTGGTGGTATCTCTCGTATGCGAGGGACCATCAGGTTAAGTACAACCGCAATGTCTATTTCTATCGCCAAGCAGCAGCGTGGTTGCACTGTTTTGTTTTGGTTTAAAGGACCAGCTTAATTACTGGGCATTATGAGACTTAACATCTTATGTCGCAGGGTGACGAGCTCAGTTGAATACCACGCAGTACTTTTTAATTGAAAGTTATGTGCGGCGTTGCTACTGTTATGGGTCGTATCGCTTACCATCAGGAGAAGGGCATGCTTGTCTCGTAATTTAGCTGCAATAGAAATTTAAAAAAGTCCACCACGCTGACTCAGTTTGAGTTGGCTCACATACCTTCGAAATTCATATGTAGAAGTATGATTGTTATCATGTGTAGAAATATGATTGTTACTGTTTATTCTACTATTTGTAGCACATTATTCGTAGCATACTTCTACATAACACGAAAGGTCTGAGTTGCGTGTTGCTCTTGAACTTGCAGACCTATGTCTCAGCATTCTAAGTAACTTTAATTTAGCTCTAGTAGCTGACATGTCTTTTCATACTTGTGTGCAGACCGCAAACTATGTAGAATAAGCGATGTACTATGTGTAATTTTCTCGGCTATTCGTACTAAGATCAACGTATATGTAGTCTTGCTTAAGGATTTGCGCATCACTTGAAAACATCTCTATCCCAATAATAATAATTATTATGCCCTTTAAATTATATTTTAAAATACGAATACAACATGCGTATTAATAAGAATATGACGGCGAAATGTCGATATTACAGAATCAATTGATCTAATTATAAAAATCAATATACCTTGCCTATATAAATTAACTCATAACTTAGTATCTTTATATGAAAATTATGAATATAATCCGGGTATATCTATACTTACTAATATTATAAAGCTGAAGAGTTTGTTTGTTTGAACGCGCTAATCTCAGGAACTACTGAACCGATTTTGAAAATTCTTTCACTAATAGGAAGCTACATAACTCCTGAGTGCTATAGGCTACTTTTTATCCCGGGAAAATATTTTTGTCCCGGAAAAACTTTTTCACGCGGGCGGAGCCGCGAGCACTACTAGTGACTTCATAATTCAATTGAGTAACAAATTAACAATACGATTTTCAGATAAAACCTAATGAATCTAAATTATTATCCTTTGCCGGACTGTATACAATTGAATAACTCTATGTAGACTCTACCATTGGGCATTGAGTGTTTTAGAACAATGAAGTAATTAAGCACTTATTTTTCAACCTTACAATAGTCCATCAATTTACACATACTATTATTAGTACACATTTTTCCAATAAATGATATGAGTATGAATACACGTTCCTAAAATAACATATAACCCATCAAAGGTGTTTTAAAAAATACCTACGCTTAAAATGAGTGCTACTTCCCAAAATCCTTTATTAAGCTTCGATGTTGCCCTCGTTTCCAATAATGGAAAATGAATTTTAATTGGATGCCGCGTCGATACCAAAAAAAAAGTAAACAACGTTCTTTATTCGATCTCGCGACCGCCATTGGCTGAATGGGTCGCGTAAAAAGCTCGGCCCCTTCACAGGCCTGCCTTGTCGTTTTTTCACCATTTTATCAACAAGAAATATACGAGGGGAACTTACATTTACTCATATATTAATACTGTTCCAGCACGCTTATATTTATTTCATACGCATAATAATTCTAAAGATATTTTAAGACATAGCACCCTTACTTCATTGGGTATGTCATTAGTTACTATCAAAATAGCCAGTTAAAAGAACAAACAAACATAAAAATCACATTATCCGGCTACACGATACAAAAACAATCTAATATCTATGGGTGCCGCTATTTTATTGTCTAATAACGTATACAACGCCGATGGTTTATTATAATAACAACCACTAAAGTATCAAGGGATGCTTATTTTTTTATTATTAATATAGCATAAACAATAACTTAATAACTAGATCCCCACCCACAGTAGCTCGCTTCGCATTGGCTCGTGTAAAAATAGGCTGTGGAGAGAGACAGCTGTGTGACAGAGATGCATGTATGCGACAGTATAGCTTGTTCACTCACACTAGAAAACTCGTCGCCTTCAAAAGTAGAATACTTTATCGATGTTTGGAGCATAAAAATTGACAGATTTTTTTCAGTACTCTGTGAGAGGTGGCAGTGGTCGCACACCGCTCCCAGCCGCCGCGTTGAAGGGTTGTCTCATTAAAAAATTACGTTTCAAATTATTTGTGTATGAAAACTTTAAGTGAAAGCGAAATCGAAGTGAAGTTTGATTTAAATAAATTAATGCAAACAATTTGTGTTGTGTGTTTTAAAAGTTTGTCTGCTATTTAAGGGGAAGGTATGTACTATATTTTATTTGTAATTTTTACATTACCTATTCATAATAACAAATGTTTTAAAACATTTTCCTGTTATTATGTATGTGTAATAAAAAATACGGAAAACATTTTCATGATAATAAAAATTATAAGTCAATAATATGTATAAGTCAAAGCTAACTTACATAACAAAACTAAAATAAAAATAATAGACACGAAGAAAAAAACAAAGTAAACGTGGAGTTATTATGTTACGCCTTAACTACACTCCGTAGAGCTGATTTGCATTCCGTCTGACCTTAAATAAAATTTTGCTTTCTACTAAATATTATTCATATGTAGAGTTCATCAAATTTTATGCATGCTAAAACTTTTAATTATAAAATCCACTTATTAAATAAATTGTTGGTTTTTATGGTGTACTCATTTACATATGAAATTATTTTTCTTCTAATATGCTAAAATTATATTATAATTCTGGAAGTTAGGTACACTAATTAAAACAGGTCACATTTTTTTTTCAAAATGATTTAGTTAGAAGTTGTGTTGTTTCTAAAGAACTATTAAAGCTTAATTAGCGCTATTTGCAGAAACTATAATATCGCAGTATATCACAACCCGATTAAGCGATTTAAAAATTATTGTCATTTAAAAATATTGCGAAAAGCGTACGTGACTTTATGGTTCCGCATTTTTTAAAGAATATTTCGACGTTAGCAATTTTTATGAGCCATGTTCATAAATTGGATTTGCAAGTTAAATTTTGTAATTTTTTTGTTGTAGGTATGTTAAGTTGCGCCTCCCCCGCTGGCATGACGCCCGCGCCACATTCCACCCATCCCCAAACTTGGGGCTCACTGCTACAACCACCCACTGTGGTAAGTATGTCTAACATTTTTTTAAAACCATATTTATTCATTTACACAAAGCATTTTTACGACTAAATTCTTTTTTTATAGAAATCTGAACCAATGGACGAAAGAAGCTTCTCGAAAGACCAAACCAGTGGTTTTTACTCAGAAGGATTTCATAGCGCTTCACCATCATCATCAAGCAAGGATTCCAACGGACATTCGCCGCGCAGCGTCGGCAGCGTCGGTGAGCCATCGCCCTTCTACGATAATATGCCCTTGAAAGCTAAAGCCAACCTCGGGATGCATCTGGACGCGTTCCGTAATGGCTTACCATATAGTTTGCTCACACCCCCTGGTTTTGAGCCACGCACAAATGAAGAGCGAGAATCTTCTCCGGGCTATGGATCCTATTCTCCACGAAGTCTTGCGCCGCCTGCGCATGTGTCTACACCTTTAGCGCGTGCCGACGCCACACCACCAAAATCGCCACCAAGAACACCGTCATCGCCCGACCACGACAGACGCTCGTTCGAACGATTCCATGATTCCGGATTCGACGGCGTCGGGCAAAACAAAGCCGACGGTGATGAGGGTCGCGAAGGATCCGGGTTCGAGGATGATTTTGATGATGAACCTGGGCTGAGAGTCCCTGCCGTCAATTCTCATGGAAAAGTCAAGACCTTTAAATGTAAACAATGCGAATTTGTTGCCGTGACGAAACTCAGTTTCTGGGAACACAGTAAAGAACACATTAAGCCTGAAAAAATGTTATGCTGTCGGAAATGTCCCTTTGTGACCGAATACAAACACCATCTTGAATACCACATGAGGAATCATTTGGGATCAAAGCCTTTCCAATGCAGTCAATGCTCTTATTCATGTGTGAACAAATCAATGCTCAATTCGCATCTCAAATCACATTCAAATGTATACCAATATCGTTGCGCAGACTGTAACTACGCGACCAAATACTGCCATTCGCTGAAACTTCATCTCCGTAAATATCAGCACAATCCTGCTATGGTGCTTAACTTGGATGGCACGCCAAACCCCTTGCCCATAATCGATGTCTACGGCACGCGGCGTGGACCTAAGCAGAAGCCCTTTTCAAAAATGTTCGAATCACAAAGCCCGGTAAGCAGCAACAACCAGCCGCAGCCACCCGCGCCTCCTCATCCAATTTTTGGAAACCACTTCCCGGTGAACCTTCCTTACCTGCCCCCGCTTCTCCCACACTCGTTTTTATTCCCTCCTAATAACAACTACGAACAAAGAACTTCTCCCAAAAACCATGAGATTCAAACTGAGAAACCTCAACCTATGTCTCCTCCTGCATCAATGTTGCATCAGCGGTTATCGTATACAGAACGGCCTTTAGAATCTGGCTCTACATCTCCTCCAGCTAAATCACCAGCAAGCATCACACAAACCCCAACACACAGAGAGATGGCCACAGAGCAAGCTAATGACGCACTCGATCTCACCAACACTAAAACCAGTGAGGCAGGCACTCCCCCGCCTCCGACGGAAAGATCTACACCAGTAACACCGACTACGGCTTTGAAAAATAGAAGAAAAGGTCGTGCATTCAAGTTACAACCAGCTGCACTGAGGTTGCAACACGAGGACGAAAATATTAGGGACGCAGACGGATCAGACTCTGAATCAGATGCGTCAGCGGAGGTTGCGACGTCGAGCGCAGCCAGCTCGTACACATGCCAGTTCTGCGACATCACGTTCGGGGACCTGACGATGCACACCATCCACATGGGGTTCCATGGGTACAACGACCCGTTCATGTGTAACAAGTGTGGCGAGCGGAGCCCCGACCGCGTGGCCTTCTTCATCCACCTGGGGCGCGCGCAACACGCCTAGCTGAGCCACAACGCACCTAACGAACCCCTAGTCAAAGCTCGCTTCTAACAATATTTCTGTAGACATACATAGTGTAGTGTAAAAACTAAATTATTCTAGTTTATTCCATGTGAAATATTCAAAGGATTTTATCAAAGCCAAAGAAACGCTTGTATCAAGTAATTGTTAACTCTCGAAGGCGAATTTCGTAATTATTTCCATTGTAATCATTGATGTATTAAAAAACCCTTTAATACATCAATGATTGTAATACAACACTACCATTCCATGCAATGAGTCATATATGTACAGGATTAAAAAAACGCGTGAAAACGAACTTCTTAATTTGCCGAAATTTAATGTAGAGAAGCCTATTCGCTTTTGCAATTTCACAATTCTATTTAGTAGAGAAGGTACCTAATGTAAATAGTAAAGTTTAAACGCGTAGAAATAAGGATACAGTGTGCAGTGACGGGATATATTTATTCGACTTTCACCGTTTTAATATGAATTCGTTAAGTAAAATTATATTAAGACGGTTTTATAAGCAATTAGTTTGTCTAGCGCCAAAATGTTAATAAAATTATTGTTCTGTCTGCAATGCAGAATAATTTAATTCTGAATGAGTTTAGTTAACTCAAGTGTATTCTATAATTGGTGTGTTTTGTTTTAGATAATAGTTGTCAAATGGATATAGCGATTTGTGGTTTATATATTTTTAACACTGCTCGCTACCTCCTTACTACAATAGCATGAACCTGTGTTTATTTGATTCATTAGAAAAAATGTGACCAATGTGTAAACAAGACTGTATATCTTTAATAAGTACAAAGCAAAGTTCACTCCGATCACGTCTATATTAGTGTCTTAGTTATATTTAGAGTATCGTCGGCATGGCGCAGCGTTTTTGACAATTCACGTGTAAATTCTTATGGGCCCGCGTGATCCTCGAACGTCAAACGCATTTGTAACGTGCCAGTACCTACGGAATTGTCAAAAGTACTGCATTGTCGGCGAATTTATAATACAAGGCTGTACATTACGAGAACAACGGTGATGTTACCTATTAGTGTTAGTCGGTTTATTTAGTATTGGCACCCGAATATGTTAATGTATGCTGTAAGTTCAAATGTATTTATATGGTACCAAGTATGAAATAAAGATTTTATTTTTATTTATTTAATATTTTACGTGTAATAATTGTCACGCGATGGTATGGTTTTGTAATTTAAAGTAATGGTTGATAATGTCAAAAATAGCACGCACATAATGGAATGATTTTCCGCTTAATATATAAATACCATTTAATCATAAGTGAATGATGTTTGTGTGCTGGATACAAAACAATAAAGACATAATTTTATCAATGTTTTTGGTTTGTTATATTTTTCCTCATCTATGTGACATTTTATGTGGTTAAAAAAATATTTAGTGTTTGAATCGACTCAGAAAACTACTCGTGAGTAATATACAGAAAAATAATTTGTTTAATGATTACAGTTTTTCAGAAATTTGTAACGCTTTTTGTTTTGATAAAATTGTTACATAAATAGCTTCTACTCATACCTTCGAATATCTATTAATAAAATAATATCTACTATATTTGTAACTATGAACTGCACAAAATGAATAGGTCTTCGCATTAGAAGAATTTTATTAAAAAAATATAAATACATTATCTACGAAACCTACATGTATCGCTATGTGATTCTAATCGTTATACGGCGAACTATGAGTGCTAGAAAAAATATGATATGTGCAAAATCTCAAAATTATACACAGGAATGTTTTAACTCCATATCTCAAAGTTTAACTCTTTGTACATAGCAGATATTGGTTTGACAAGGACGATATTCGACTTTGGAATAGAATAACAAATTTTTATATTAAAGGAACAGTAGGTAATACATATACCTAAATACTTAAGCTAAAAAAATATTATTTTTGTATGTAGAAAAGACCTATTTTAAACCTTTTGATTATATTAATAGTTCTGTATAAACGTATTAATTTGCTTGAAGATAACAAAAACCATAATTAGACCAAAAGACGCTATTTTGTTAACACCTAATACTTATACAACTATTGTCTGGCATAATAATATTAAGTTTAACATAATCGTGAATGATTAAGACAGCGTGCGTCAAATGAAAACACCTTGCAAAAAAATCTCATAAATACTTTTTAAATAAATTAACACTTTACAATGGAAAACACCAGTAACCGAGACAGTAGCGGGCCAAGGGGTTCCGACTGAAAATAACATATTCTTTTGTACAACATTGTCATTATTTATGAACCGCGGTTATTTTTTAAACGAACAATACAATTTTTATGTCACCGTTACGGCTAAAAACTCTTACATGAATATTCATGTGTTATGTTCGCCGACTACTTATCTATATGAGTGTACGTATTTATTTTTAACTTTTGTATAAAAATTAGGTGGTGATCGCACACGCTTTTATTATATGGTAATTTACAACAAATCGAACAGTATTACGAATTATTTAGTTCGTTTTATAGTCAGTACCGGATTAGCCTATAAGCAAATTAAGCATTTGCTTAGGCCATCACGTCTTGGATTCATAACATTCATTGATTTTGAAGCAATAGGAAGTTCACCGGGCCAGTTAGTATTATACCAAGGTCAGATACTTATAGATGGGTTAGGGGTGCGTAGGCGTGGATTGCTTAGGGCATCAAGTAGTCTTAATCCAGCCCTGCAAAAGTCATCGGTTCTAAATCACTACATAGTATAAAACAAAGTCGCTTCCCGCTGTCTGTCCCTATGTCCCTATGTATGCTTAGATCTTTAAAACTACGCAACGGATTTTGATGCGGTTTTTTTAATCGATGGAGTGATTCAACGGGAAGGTTTTTATGTACTTTTAGCCCGGAAAAACTTATTAACGCGGGCGAAGCCGCAGGCAAAAGGCTTCAAATTATAAGATAGAAATATGTCAGACAATAGGTTGCACTAAAGGATAATAATAATAATAAGCCCACAGGAGCGGCTTTGTGGCGAGCCAACGATGAATGGCGACAACGCGTACCCTGATTCCGTGGGGCCTAAATGAGACCCCCTGACCCTAAGTACCTTTAGTACTAAAATAGTTTGCCGGATAGGGGTGAAAGTTGCAAGAGCTAAGAACCTGAGCTCCAGGAAACCTGCTCCGGGTTGCGTCAGCTACTCGCGATGGCGAAATCGGTGCACACCTCTCGACATGGTACATACATTGCGCAAAGGAGAAAAAAAAGGCGAATCACCTAATTTCATTCAAGGGATTCACAAAGACAATCGACAGGCGTCCACTAGAAACAACATCAGCGAGCTGAATGTGTATCGTATAAGTAATTTAAAAGATACTTCATGCCTTTAATACATTAGTGTTTAAATTTAACGTGGTAAATTTCCATAGATATGGCGGCCTATTCCGTTATCACATTTTTTATTGGAGGTTTTCGTACTAGAAAACAATAATTACTAAGGCCTTTGAGACTAGACTCTATTCCTTGCAAATGGGAATTAGTTGTAAGTTATTATAAATACCAATAAAACAATTATTATTTAAAGTATCATAATATATTTTGTAGACGATTTCGTATATTTGCTAGATCCGAAAAACCTGACTGCGTCAACATCTGCCATCTTTATTAAAGTCATTGAAGAACTGAAAAGAGAGAAACAAGATTTTAATTAGAATATTTTATTTTAGTTTTGAATAATCTTAGTTGACAGTGTTCACCAACGCTGTCGGAGGCATAACACGCTCACTTCTCATATAATAATTTGGTTGGTGATATAGGTAGAGCAACAAAATCTCGAAGTGAGCAGATGCTTGTCTCGCAGTCGGGTAAAAAGTAGGGCTACCAGAGGATTAATGTATTTCCTTTTAATAAAATTTAAAGTATCAAAAATAATAAACAATAATTGTATAACATTGATTAAAATAACAATAAATAAATAACCAGTGTAATGATGCAATGTATTATATGCTAATTAATATGTTTTGTGTGTTTTGTGCTGACTTGTCATAATTGCATTTTAATAATCACTTACTTCCATGGCTCATTAAAAAACTAATGTCATTCCATTATGATAAATAAATATTCGCCTTGTTTTAATTAAAAAGATATTATCCTAAATCTATAAATGTAGCTAACAATAGTTTAGTAGATAAACATAGTTAAAGTTTATTTAGCTGCTAAACATCTACCCACTCATCAATTATGTTTATAGTGTTTGATTTACTTCCGTAAGTTGCAGATTAATTTCGTAGTGTAATTTCTTGTAAACTATTTGTAGTTTTGCACCATACATCTTAGAAAAAAAAAACAACAATTTATTGGAAACTACATAGCTAATTAATTATTACGTACTTACGGCTGAATTCAAAGATCTTAATAATAAATTATTTGAAAAGTGGGTACATAATTTATGCGTATATATTTTAAAATTTGATTTTGGAACGAAGTTCCTTATCGCGCGTTGTGAAAGGGGGCTAGACTTCTTCTTGATTTGAAATATACAAATTCTCACCTCCTGTCTCCTCATGGTAAGATTCAGAGTTATTCAGAAGCGAGCTCGATAGTGAGTTTTTACAGAATAGCATAGCTGAATTCGCAGTGAAATCTACACTGGCACCACAAGATGACGATGTCAGTGAAGCAAACTACAGTCACTCACCAATAAGTGAGATCTTACGCGTATCACGCTAATCGGTTTTCCATAAACAAAGACTTCGATTGTCACACGCAAAGAGCTACGGAAAGTCACACGTTATCGCATAATCTCACCCGAAACATCGAAGTCATCTCACTTCCCGTGTTTTTACAAAATTGCACTGCAAAACCCAGTCGTTGAATGTCATCTGTTTTCAGACAGTTCTTCTACTCTGAAATGGAAAATTTATGTAACAACGTGGTTTTTGCTTACGCCTGCAAAAATAGGTGACTAATTTGTCGTCGAATAAAAAGTAAATACACTATGGAAAATTTCCTCCACACAAATGGCAACAAAAAATGTATCGACCCGACCTTTTATTTGTTCCAACAATGGATAATAAATGTACCATGAATTAATTAACGAACAAAGTGACTTTAAATTCACAAAAGACAAAAGGACGTTATTTCACATAAAAAATGTCTATGGTTTCGCCTATAAAATACATAATATTGTCAAGGAGGAAAATGTTTTAACTCAACTATAGCATAACATTGCACCATATAATAAATTATTTTATTTATTTATCAGACTGCCTCGGTGGCCTAGTTGTAGTATGGTACGATTGCAATGCTGAGGTCTCGGGTTCGATCCCCGGGTCGGGCAAAGTGATATTGAGTTTTTCTATTATGTATCAGCTCGGAGTCTGGAATTTGTGCCCGATATGGCGATAGGCTCGCCCCCTATCACATCATGGGACGGAATAACGGCGAAAAGTGGGTGCACTAGTTGCGCCTCTGCCTACCCCTTCGGGGATAACAGGCGTGAGTGTATATGTATATATATATATAATGTTCTTGAGCAATTTTGTTAATGGTGCATAAATTGGCATACTGGGTTATGCAGCCGTTGTCAAAACAATTTAAAACACGGATTATTTTACTATTAGATGTTGCTCGCTCCTTCGCTCTCGTGAATAGCCTTTCCTGCTACAAAAGTCCCTAAAACACAGTACGACGCCAGCGCCATCTACAGTCTACTTAAAGAACACACGCACACGCCGTTTATACCGAAGGGATAGGCAGAGGCGCAACTAGCGCACCCACTTTTCGCCGTTATTCCGTCCCTTGATGTGATAGGGGGCGAGCCTATCGCCATATCGAGCACAAATCCAGACTCCGAGCTGATACGGAATAGAAAAACTGAATACCACATTGCCCGACCCGCGGATCGAACCCGAGACCTCAGCATTGCAGTCGCACCATAATAAAACTACGCCTCCGAGGCCAGTCAGGCCAGTAATTAAAGAATTAGTAAAAAATATGCATTGTTTCCCATGGGAGCAAATTACCGAGATAAAGAGTCCCTATGTGTTAATCCAGTACTTGATCTACCCGTGTGCCAAATTTCATTGAAATCCGTTCAGTTGTTTCTGCGTTTACTTCTAACAAACATCCAAACTATTTTACAAACTTTCCCATTTATAATATTCAGTAAGATAAAAAGTAAGATGCCTACTTCAGTGGCGTAGTTGTATTACGGTACGACTGCAATGCTGGGCTCGGCCCCTATCACATCATGGGACGGAATACTCACGGCGAAAAGTGTGCATTAGTTGCGCCTACTCTCTCTCTCTCTCTCTCTCTGTGAGTGTGTTTGTAAGAAGTAAGCTAAGATGTAGATCTATTAAACAATTGCAAATTCTTTGTTCTGTCAATTGTTTAGTATCTATACAATAAACATAATATAATTAATGAATAAACTTTTGTTAATTTTAAATTGCGCCGTCTGTCCAAATATATTAAGTAATTAGGGATAATAAAAATTGACGTAATTTATACGTCAAAATATCATTGTTCATAGTATCATAAAAATACACACTGTTTTTTTAATTACTCCTCACGTGTTTACTAAAAAAACCTGTATATTTTATAAATGAAGGTAAAAAGATGTTTAACCTTAAAATAAATTACCTTTTGCAAAAAGATTGTACAGTTAGCAGCATAAGTAGCTGAACAAATTCAAAATTTCAAATTGCCTACATACTTTTGGGTTCTTACTAATCTTTACTTTCTCTTCACATAAATAAAGTAAAAGAGATCTACTTTACTTCAAACTTTTTTTTTTTTGTCCCTGACATTACTCTTTCTAGCCTGACGAGGGTCGGCTTATGAAAGAACACCGGTCTTTTGGGTGAGTGCAGAAGGCGCTCGCAACCCTTAATTTTACTTCAAACGAAGAAAAAATTTGTTTCAGTTTAAGGTGATTTGAAATTTTTATTTCGTTCAGATAATTGTGCTACTGACTATTCCATAACTATTTAATAGACGATTTTTCCAAAATCAAAAACGACCTATAAATTAGCAAGTGCACCTAAATGGTTAAGAAAATTTAAGCAGTATTTCAAAGAACACAGCGGAGGATCAACCCAATCAGCTATTTTAGAGAGGTCTCCTTTAGTAATTGATCATTAGTATGTTGATAAAGAATGATCATAAAATCGTAATCGTTTCTCTTCCTTTCGTTCAGAAATGTATAATTCAAGGAACTGTATTTTTTACCCCTCTATCCAAATAATTGTATTATTGACGCCTACAGTCTGTATTCACAATTGTCGCCTGACCCAAATCCAGCGGATGTTGCAGATACCATACAGATCTTTAGAAAAAAACTCGTAAAAAGAATTCGGCTTAACTCAATGTTCTGGACAGGAGTGGGCTAGAGTAGATCCATATAATATTTTTTTTATTTATATCTTTTGCGTAAAGCGTATTTTATATTTTGCGTATTTTACTGCATATATATTTTAATTACCTGAATCTTAAACAATTTAAACATATAAAAATATTATATACATTAAATAAACACAAAAAAATATTTTTTTAAATTGCTATGTTTAGGCACATACAACTGATTTTACTATAAAATTTTTGTTGTTTTGTTGCTATGCGGATAATTAAAGCAGCCAAAAGCTATTGTTGATTATTGAAACTTTACTAACGTCATACTCCTCAGTTTTTTATTCACAGTGAAGTTTTTTTTAATGAACGCGTAACAAAAAGATCTCACTACATGCCTAACGTATTTAACGATAATATGAGTCGCTAATGATAATGTAATAAAATTCTAGCCCGAAATAGCTATAAAACTATCGTGAAAACAATTATAATATTAAGTATCTAGCAAAATTTCAAAATGGTCGGCTGAAATAAGTCGTAATTACTTATTGTTACAGGAATCTATACGCCATTAGAATTGTATTGATAGGCTGGAGATGCCGCTAGATGCACAAGCGTCCAACACAACGTCTTTCCAGTCCCTAACCAACTGGCTCGTAGTTCACCCTGGTGATGAACAGAGGAATTTTTTTGGGACCATTATATAATGGTATTGGTTTGATATATATCTAACCTCCATTAGCAATAGAAAGATTACTACGAGAACTTACTGACTGATTACAATTAATGTATTACATTTTTGCAGTGACAAAATACAAGACTATAGGCGGACACAATTATGGCGAATATCAGGAGATACAATATATCTTAATAATAATAAGTGATACCGGCCCTATATTATAAATTGGGTAGTCGACTACATTTTTTTTTAAATACATTTATCAAAATTGTATGCTATGCAAAATCTAACTAAAAAAGAAATTTCGAAATTAGCGTAATAATAAGTATGTTGTATCGCTTTGAAATTTAGTGGAGGGGGAAATTTTCAAATAACAGCAATATAAGACTGTACCATACCATACCAGCCCTATATTATATATTGCCCTCTGCTGTGCAAGGGCCTCCTCTACAGCTCAGAGGGTTTAGGCTTTAGTCCAACACGCTGGCCTAGTGCGGGTTGGCAGACTTTACATACCTTCGAAACTCAGAGAACTTTTCAAGTATACAGGTTTTCTCACGATGTCTTCGTTCACCGTTAAAGCCAGTGATAATTCACAAAGAATATACACATATTTTTTTTACAAAAGTTAGAGGTGTGTGCCCTTGGGTTTTCAACCTGCGGACATTCGTCTCGGCAGTCTGTTCCACTCCCATTAGGCTATCCCCGCTTTTATTTAGGCTATATCTGCTTGCGTACGAAAGAGATAGCGCGACATCCCTACCACGCCCACACTTTTGCACACAACAATATTTCAAATATGCTTTTTTTTTCAACCAATTTTGATGTTGATTTCACAGAAGAATTTCTCTTTCGTATTGTTTTCTGTTACCTATAAGATAATGTACAAAATATAACATACTTAGGAACTACCCTAATGCAGTTAGGCAGACTTCACATACCCTCGAAATTCTTGTTATTTGTTTTTCCTTACTATGTTTTCCTTCACCGTAAAAGATGATTGATAGACAATACACACGTGACTTAGAAAAGTCAGAGGTGTGTCCTGTTTTGAATCTGCTGACATTCGTCTCGGTAAACCTTTTCATTCCCAACTAGGCTATCGCACACGTCTCTTACTGCTCGACATTTTCCTTGCCCTTTGGAATACACTGCATGAACTATCAAGTACAGTGCAGTCACTTTCTTGTTCCGAATTAAATTAATAATATAATAAATAGAAAGATTCAAGGTTTTTATCGACATTACATTAATATGTCTTTACCTTCGAACAAACACATTAGTATGCGCAAATGTCGATGTCTCTTGAAACAAAAATACCGTCACATTAGTTACATAACTCATGAAAAAAATTAAACATCATATTGAATTGAGTAGATGTCACATTGAATAATTGTTATGCTAAATTTTGCCGTTTGACCTTCACAGCTAATTGACATACTATACAAGTCAATCGTTTTGAGTTAATTTATTACACGCAATACAAAAAAAACCCTGATTTCAAACTAATCTACACGCTGTGAACTTCGTACGCAAATGTTCTATTCTGAAGGTAAGTATTCAAGTCCGATTTATATATAAAACAAATTGGTATTGGAATAATACCTCATATCCATTGCAAATTTAAAAGTATTATAAATTAGAGAATTCCGGAGAAAAAAATATTGAGTTTTAGAAACCCCTAACATAAAAATCCTATACACAGGCATATCTTTCAATACAACAAAAACTGAGAATTAATAAATAAAAAATACATGAATATGATATTTTCTAGATACACTGACGTAAAAGGCATTTGGAATATACACAAAATGTATAATGAGTATGTAAAATGCTTACCAGATTCTAATTCTTCGAGACAATGAACACCTGTAATCATTACTTTGGTGTCTGCTACCTTCATCCTATGTATTTTAAATAACACACCGCCAAATAGTATAAAATTCTCGTTTTTATACCATAATAGAACCTAAACTACAAAAAATGTTTTACTAACACCCATCTGTATCAATATATAAAGCTATTGTCGCCACGCACATTTTATGTAAGTAACTATTGGTTGATTTAAATGTTTCCATTTTAGATACTGTGGCGTTTGTAACAAATTAAAATTTGAATAACATCAAGTATTCAAATTGTAATATAATATGACGTTTTGAAAATGTATACAGGGTGAAATTGAATTCATGAGCATCCTTTGAACCTAAAACATTATTAATGATACTCTTCTAAATGGGACTAAAATTACGCAAATCAAGATTGTTAATAGTGTAATATAAAAAAACAGAAGTGGCTTAAATCCTGTTGAAATAGATTACTTACTTACTACTGCAAATAAATATACCAGAAAAAAAGCAACCAAAACACTTAATAAGCGCCATTAAATCGTCAAACATCAAGTCTAGAAGCATTTTGCACTGTTTTGTGAGACGCGGAACAAAGCCGTCCGTAACATGGTTCCTTTCACATTTTAGATGACTTTTAAATATTCCTATTAAGTAGGTTAATAAAAGGTTTGCTTAATGCCAACTTAACTTCAATTTCACAATTTACCCTGCATAGAATGCTTAGAATAAAAAATATATGCAAAACGTAAAATAATATGATTAAAAATATTTAACATACATTAAAAACCAACACTCCCAACCCTACTCCGGTACAACTTTTATTCATCATCAAGAACTACCATGTAGTGATATTAGTTTCCACAGAGCAAAACACGCAAATCTGAAACAAAAATGTATTATTTTTGAATAACGCACATGCTCTTAACATTTTGCTATAACCAAACTGGATAAGTGAAAAAAAATCCTACTAATATTATAAAGGCGAAAGTTTGTAAGAATGTTTGTTACTCTTTCACGCAAAAACTACTGAACGGATTTCGATGAAATTTTGCGCACGGGTAGATCATGCCCTGGATTAACACATAGGCTACTTTTTATCCCGGGAAAATATAAAACGGGACTTTTATCTCGGACAAACTATTTGAAGCGGGCCGAGTCGCGGGCAAAAGCTAGTAAGAAATAAATAGAAGAAATATAGATCAATACTGTAGTTCTGTCTTCTCCTTCTGAAGTACAAGCGTGAATGTATAAACCACGAACCATCCATCAATATCTACAACAAAAAATCGAAACTAAGTTTACTCCATAGATTTTATGTTCTGCCACAAATTTTTGAAAATGTATGAATCGGTGCACCCGTACAATGAGTTCTGCAAGGTCCGTGCCAATGCAGGTGGCTGCAAAAAAAACTAGAGATCCACATAAAACATGTATTTTATGACAATAAGTGAACGCATACATTCGTCGTTGCGGTAGTTACGAGGAATATTGAGGTAGGTTACTGGGACACTACTAAAAAATAACTAAAATGGAATTTAGTAGCTTACATTACAGTTTTATTTCGTAGTGAATTACGCGATAACGATATGCGATATTTATGGTATTTAAGACTTAGATATTGAATTTTAATTATTGTATTAAAAAGTACTTAAGTAGGCTGATTCGTTCGTTGAACATTTACAGTAATTACGATTAAATAGTAACACATCGTATGTCGTAGTCATGATTTGGACACAAATTTTGCAGTGCAATCTAGATTAAGTACTAACCCTAGCTATAGTCACTATTAAATGTTTTGATTGTATTCTGTGTATGTCTTAAATGAGTAAAAAAAATCAAATTAATAATATATTTTACAGGTTTTAATGGTAGTTAAAGCAAAGTTAATCAAGTTATTCTTTGTGAGGACAATAATACACTGGTAACTGGTTTACTTGGAATGGAATATTATAGTAAAAGTCTACTAAATATGATTTTAAATACAGAATACGACTGCTGCCAAAAGTATTAAAAATAACATATAAAAAATATTCGCCATATTATTATCCCTAATAGGTCAGTTAAAACATACGCCCATAAATAACTCATTTGATTGTAGAGATAGAGCGCCAAAGAGCCTTATAAGTGTACAACAATCGAACGATAATTTGTAATTTTTCACACACCCACCCCTACATTTCACAGATAGAGCTTAAAAAATATATCATTATTATAAAATATAGCATTAATCAATCTTCCTTGCAAAATGTCGGAATTATAAATTTTCGATGAGTTCTTTTTATTTTTTGCGTCACGCTCTTGTTCTTTTCGTGGATATACTAAAACATACCTTACGTATGATTAGTTTTAAGTATTGTAAAAATATTCTTGTGTAATAGATTATGTAGTTTTTTTAAATGGTAGTAATTGTTAAAGAGGTTTTGTGTATGCAATGGAAACTAGCTCCCTACTAATGATGACATATTCCTGAAAAGATACTATATTACTTATTTTAATTTAATAATAACAGAATTAGACTATTGAATTAAACCAAAATTCAAAATTATTCGGATTCCATAAGTTTCCACATGACCCAATTTCTTCCTTTAACAAAGCCATATGGCTGACTAAAACCTCATACACCGATCCTTCCCAGTAGTAATAAAAAGTAAATTGTAAGGTAAAAACCCGATAGGCGGTGCTAGGGCGGCACGCTTCGAAACCTCAAAATTTGCGATTTTTTTATACTTACAAGAAGCCAGCTGTTGTTTGATGACCACTCGTAGTGTCCGCTTTTTTGTTCGCAAAGGCCGGGACATGTTAAGTGATACTACGATTGAAGTGATCTGGAGACGTATGAAGTAGGCAGATGTTCTTTTAATACTAAATCCCAGTTTCAAATTTTTTTCCTAATTTTTAATGAGAACGGCATTATAACAATTTTAAAATCTTGGGTTTTATTAGAACATCGCGCTTTGGGGAATTATGAAATATTCTGGGATTATACATGAATTGTTATAAGAAAGGTATCTGTAAGAAATAATATATTTTGAAAAACTCACGAAAGTTATTACCTACAGAAGAAGATCGGCGCTTTTGATGAGAGAATTAACTTCTGTTTTATATCTCGCGACGCCAAAAGTACCAGAGACACGCCTAAGACTATTTTATTGCAGATTTTCCGGCAACTTTCACATAATCCGTTACTTTTTACAACAGATACAAATAATCTCATCCCATAAAACAACTTTTAAGCCGAGTCACGTTTCGCCGCGTGCAAAACAGAGTTTTTTATTTGGGGGATTAAAAAAATTAAAGAAACCTTCAACTTTAATCCCCGAAACAAGCGGCCACGATGGATATTGGAATTAAAATCAATTTCTCCGCCTTCTGGGAAGCACACTTGCTTAATCTGCGGCGACACATGCCGATCTATTATTTCATGCTGACACGTGTTCCAAGTTCTCTTCCGTTTTTTGTGTTTTCTTAAATAAACAACGTTTTTGTTACTTCATATTCTCGATTGAAAATCGTAGATAAATTGAATGTAGTTTCGTAAACGGTTAGCTAACTGCAATAACCAATAAATATATTTTATTCATCATAATTTAACAATGGCGAACGTAATCCAGATATCTTAAACATTCATAACATTTATGTAATTTTTATAGCTACAATTCAATGAGACAATGAGCAAGTCGACCAATGATAAGTGTTCTTACTTTAAAGTACGAAGTAATACACAGCACTCTACCTACTGCATTCATCTCCCAAAAAACACTACAGATGGTCTATTAAAACGTATTACTTACATAAACTCATTCTAATCATTACAAAACTCGAAGGTGAAAATCAGATAAATCAATTCGAGATTAAAGTAGATTATTCCGTAACATTTAATCTTAAAACGTTAGTAAGAGACCAGGAAAATATTAATGCGAATATCTATCGCAATCGACACCCGGGTTACATGCTCCCACAATTCACTGATTCTATCTATATTGACAGGTAACAAACCGTGTATAAATTCTTTCATTACATTTAGATAATAGATTGGTAGATACTCTCATTACCTAGGCAGTAAATAACGCCTACAATCACATACATATAGAACATTTAGAGTAAACATAAGTACCTATTTTTATAACCTACATTTTCAGAAACCTATTTGGAATAGACGTAGACGTCCTGTTTGTTAGTACATTAACATACAAATGAGCCATTTAAGACTTAATTGAGGCTTTCATTACATCTATTTTAGATAAAACGTCCCAAATTCGTATTGAAAGAGTTTTTTCGTAAACGAACCCCATCGCGCATTCCATTTACCAGGGTCTGTAATAAATGCGCTGATTGGAAATTCAAATGAGACTGGCCGGATTTATGGACGCGCACACCCTCTCTCTCATTTCACCCTCTTCGTCTAAACACACAGATGTAACAACTTTTCCTTGTTTATATCTAATTACTCAGTACTAGCGATTACTTGTGACTTCGTGTGGATTTTATGATAATTAGTGATGAGATGTTGACAAAACTACTCTACAGCGGCGCGGCGATTCATTTACGGTTTGTACATACTTGGCATAGCTAAAGCCAAATCTATTGGTCAAGTCTAATTTTGAATCTATTTTGTTGACGCAATTTTTTTATTGGTTAATGGCTGTTAGCGTCATTTTTTTTCTCGTATTATATGTAAATAACATATTACTTAAACTATAATTATCTTATATAGATACGTTGGAAACATATTTCTCATCCCGTTTTAATGTTTTATAAAAGTAGCACCATTGGCAACATTCAACAATTATTATTTTAGATGAATCCCTGTCAAACGTAGTAGGGATTATTTATTTAAAAGAAAGTTTTTATTGTAAAAAGTATGGAAAGGAAATGCAAAAACGCGTGTACCTGCCCACCACTGTCCCTTTACAGCCACATGCACATTTTTAAATGTTATTCCAGTGATTGCCACATCAAAAAAATATATTTCATATCGATCATTGCTGCACGAAAAAATCTTTTGTGGCACACAAGTCTCTTTGTCCGGTTGAGATGTAGAAATTGCAATTGTAAAAATATGCTTCGGATTTTAATCCTTTTACGTTGTGCACGCTGCCTGATTCTATGAGTTGTGCCAAAAAACCTTTCCTGTTCGGGACAAAACCTTGAGAAATCATGTGAAAGTTGTAACTAAATAATTTGCTATGGAATAAGTTTTTATATTATATTATGCTGGTCTGATAGTATCGTTCGTTTCGAACATTTAAATAACTTTACAAAGTATATTAGCTTAGTAAATTCTTAAAATTATTATCTGTGTGTTATGATAATATTATTCTAACCATACCTTTAATCAAAACTCTCTCAAGGAAATTGTAAAGCAAATACATTGTCTACGACGCATTTTACAAATAAATAAACAAGAGTATTGTTATTTATTTAGGCCACAATCATTTTTAAAACAAACAACAAATAGACAAAGTTTATATGTGTATTACAATTGTAAAATGTGTAATTAGTGTTGGCCGCGGATCCCGTTAATACACGATAACATTGTGAGAAATACTAACATTAATAAATGAGCCACATCTAAATCATCTCGACGTGTTTATCAATTCTTTTGTCTATGTTTTGTTTGTTTAATGAACAAATGTGTTTACCATTACCTAAATATTCGAAATTTTGCCTTTGTCTCGTATCAGTATACGTTTACGCATTACAAAAACTGTAAAGTAGTTTTCTATTGATTTGCATTTTATTATTTTAACACTTTGTCGCCTTTGAACGACTGAAATAAAAATTTAACCCGTAAACAGACAGCGGAGACAAAATGCAAATCTTCTTTGAATATGCAAATATACCATTAAAGGGTACAAAAGACCGGCACCCGACATCGTGGACTGTAAAAAGCTTAGAAAAAAGACAATGGAGTTTGTTCTACATTTTACCGAGGTAACGGTACCGATGGACCGGTAAAAAAAGGGTTGGACATTAATGTCGGAGAAGTTTTTGCGATACGAAATCCTTTTAACTTGATTAATGGACAATGGTATTAATTTTAACAGTGTTTACTCAGACCGACGAAGTAACGGCTCTTTAGTTTCTAACTTTTGACATTCCGAAAGTTTTTCCTACAAAAAATCCTAAGCACGGATTATATCAATAATTCCGGTCGTAATAAGATTATAAACGCCAAGCATTAAAACGTTTTCGCGATGTTTATTATAGCTAAGAGTTTAGACGTATATCCTCAATATTCCATTTGTCTTCTAAGGAAACTTGACAATTATGTTGGAAACCGCACTAAAATCGAAAGCGTCCTGTAAAACAATCTATATTTGGAAGAAATGAGTAGCTTTAACTGTATGTTAGTCTATTGCATTAAGCAGTAACATTTCAGGTGAGCAAGTATGACGTAAAAGTAATTAAATGGGTAATATATACATGTGGCGCACCTCCAAATTATGTTTAATTGTTCAAATACCTGATTTTTTGCTTAATTTACGTACATTCAATGATTTTTGCATAGAACATCGAATATATCAATCGAGTCGCCGGCATTGACCTCGCGAAAATGACAAACGTTACCTACGCTGTTTCACGTATATTTTTTTTGTTTTTCGTTGTTTTAGTTCAAGTTTAAAGACTGGGAAGTAGAAATACGTATTATTCAGTATTATGTGATATAAGTAGTTGACTTATGCTTTTTTTTGTTAACGGCCCCACCGCCAGTAGCCTGACGCGAGTCAGCTTTTCTGGCCACACCGGGCTTTAGGGTGAACGCAGAAGGCGCTCGCAACCCTTTGAATTAAGTGACCATGCTGAGGGCAACCCACTAACAGGATACGAACCTCGGCTCAGGACGGCCACTGAGAGAGGATGAGACATCAATGATTAGGGAAAGATTGGTTTTTAGGCCTAAACCTATTATATAGTGTTGTCATCGGCACGCGGACCGGAACTGATAGGGGGTCGGGGGGGGGGGGGGGGGGGGACGCGGCGAAGTCCTCGACGGCGAGGACGGAACTGCGGTCTTGTGGAGTGTTGGAGTTTCAAAAACTCGTTCATACGGCGGATGGCCAGAGTGATTTTGTCCTCTCGATCGGTTAACACGGAATGCGACCGTATCCATTTGCCGCGGTGATTTATGCGATCCTTGCATGAGCGTATGGAGAGTTCATTTTAGAGTAACATTAAAGACCCATAATTTCGAGTATTTCTATATCATGTGGTCTCAAATGCCAACGAACTAGGGATTGAATCATCCAAAAACCAGCACTTTGAGTCCAAGCGTTAATGATACGCCTTTCCTGTTTCTTTTCAATGTGTTTTAGACGAATAATTTCAATTTAATGGCTTCAAATTTTAAATTGATTCAAAATCTATTTCTTAGCTTATTATGGGAGCTTTCTATCTTCGTCGAAAGAACGAGTTCTTGAAACTCATACACTGCACAAGACCGCAGTTCCGTGCTCGCCGCCGAGAACCTCGCCGCGTTCCCCCCGAACAGTTCCGGCCCGCGCGCTGACGAAATAAATGGATAGGATAGGTAAGGTTAAACACCAGTCTTCCCCACAATCACTGATATCTCATCCTCTCCCAGTGGCCGTCCTGAGCCGAGATTCGTTCGACCCATTAGTGGGTTGCCCTCAGGCATAGTCACTTAATTCAAGGTTTGCGAGCGCTTAAAGCGCTCACCCCAAAGTCCGGTGTGGCCAGAAAAGCCAACTCGCATCAGACTATTGGCTTGTTTCAGTCATTCAAAAAATATTTGGTTATAACCAGGCTACTGTTGCCAGAAAAAGCTGTTTAAAAAAACATTATTACAAATGTCATGGCCAAAGGAATAAATTTTAATTTAGCTTACATGTTTATCGTTACCAAAACTCAATGTTCGCATATATTTTCATTGGAAACCATTGGTTGAATGTCTAAAACCGATTTTCCTAGTATTGTGATTTTTAAAAATACACATAAGGACCAGTATGAATTACGCAACGTTGGTAACATTAATAGAGTATTATGCCAAACGACATAAATACTTTGCTTATTCTGTTTATAGAAATAAAACCCTTCTAATTTAAAATCTCCTAATTTAAAGCAACCTATCATCTAGCGAACAGTACTTTTGCTATTAAGAGCATACAATGCATATACAACTCATTTGATATTCTTCTTTTATTTGTAGCTATATCTCAGAACCTCGAACCCAGGAATGTCATCTACAATAAGGGAGCGTTCAAAAAGCCCCTCAAAAACCTTAACAAGCGACAGAAAAAACGCACTTAACACACACGCCCCGTTTAAAACGCACGCGAACGCCTAAAAACTCTAATTGTTCATTTATAAGTTTTTAAAGTCACCCCTGAACGGAAGTTAGGGGTGGTTTCGGTGCGTTTTTTGTTCATAAAACACGCGTATAATTGTGTTCGCGTGTTCACGATATGTTTTGATTGGGGTACCTTTTTGCGGTTATGACGTAATTGAATGGGCTAAGTATATTTTTTAAAGAGTTCCACAGTGTATTTATGGGTTGCGCGTAACGTATTGATTGTTTGTATTTGATTTATTAATTCTGATAAATGAAAGTTGCTACAGATACTTACAATTTTCCTAAATAAATAAA
This sequence comes from Lapara coniferarum, assembly GCA_949316025.1. Taxonomy (NCBI): domain Eukaryota; kingdom Metazoa; phylum Arthropoda; class Insecta; order Lepidoptera; family Sphingidae; genus Lapara; species Lapara coniferarum. Next base: position 17,162,885 of record OX438931.1, on the reverse strand, counting down.
AGGATGTATATACGGCGACATAATTTAAACTTATTTTCCTTAAAAAAAATTTAGCATGCATATACCTAAAATTTAAAAACTTCAGAAACATATTTTATCTCTATTGATTGACTAGCTTTTGCTCGCGGCTCCGCCCGCGTGAAAAAGTTTTCCGGGATAAACGTCCCGCTTTATATTTTCTCGAGATAAAAAGTAGCTTATGCGATAATCATAGACATGATCTATCCGTGGGCCAAACATCGAAGTTCACTCAGTAGTTTCGGAGATGTGCAGTAACAAAAAAGAAAAAAATAAACAAAAACAAAAAAGAATTACAAAAATCGCTGATTTGTATTCCACGACTCTCATTTAGTCTCCCCCTTTCTATTTTATCACATTTCTTTAAATACAGACACACCGCGCCGGTTCTATTATCTATACTATACTAATATTATAAAGCTGAAGAGTTTGTTTGTTTGTTTGTTTGAACGCGCTAATCTCAGGAACTACTGAACCGATTTTGAAAGTTCTTTCACTAATAGGAAGCTACTTTACTCCTGAGTGCTATAGGCTACCCCGGGAAAATATTTTTATCCCGGAAAAACTCTTTCACGCGGGCGGAGCCTCGAGCAGAAGTCTAGTTTTATTATATGTATAGATAATGCTATTAGCAAAACATTAATTATTGTTATTTTATCGAGTTTCTGGACTACCCACGTAGCCGTATCGTAATTATGATAAAAAACACAGGTAATGTTCCCTTTGTATATTTACCCGTAAAAAATGCGGTCTCCCACATCGTTATTTTTTACAAAATCATCATAAAGTATAAACGGCTTGTTTTAACACCTCGAACCCATACTTCCGTCAACATTAATCCATGTCTAACAAAAAGTCCCCTTTTGTACAAAACCTGGGGTAATTAAGATATGGATGTTTAAAAAATAGAGGGGACTTTTTATCGCAATTTTTTTTGTAAAAAGCGTGTGTTAAATGATGCCTTCAGGTGTATATTGCAGGTTTAATGGGGACCATGTTTTATCGTGTTTTTTATTGATTTATAATAAGCTGTGGATGTAATTTGTACGTGGGGAATACAAAGTAATGATTAGCTATATATTGTGTTAGTGAATTCTCGATATATTAAAATAACTGTGAGAAGGATAAAAACGTTGACTTTTATTATTACGGAAATATTTAGAATTAGAGAGGTCACCCACAGCGAATTTTAACGCGCTTCTGTTTCGCTACTATCGGGCATCAGTCGCATTTGCAATGCGCGTCGAACGCGATGTAAAAGCGCGCAGGGTCGCTACTGTATCGCTACAAAAACGCGAAATAATGCGTAAAAGCTGCAACAACGACGACGTGACTAGTGTTGTCTTGACGTAGATTGCAACCGTAGCGTTCACATTGATAACTGTATCGAAATTGCGTCGCCACAGTTACGCGTTTGCATCGCGTCTGTATCGGTACTGAAACGCTACACCCTCATTATAGTAGGGATACAGAATCGTAGACGTGGGCTCAGATGAACTGACAGGGACAGCATCGCGACTGCATCGCTACAAAAGGTCACCGTGGGCGACCTTCTACTTTTTAGCCCGGGAAAATATTTTTATCCCGGAAAAACTTTTTCACGCGGGCGGAGCCGCGAGCACTACTAGTCTTAGATAACAATCAAAATCTTTCATACATCTTAGATAACAAATAAAATCTTTTATATTATGATGGATAAGGTAAATTAGGTACATTATTTTTTGGGTGATCAGCATTCTGTTCAACATTCTGATAATATTCTCCATATAAGAGCCACAATTTTTTTTTGAATATGGAGACTTTTTTTTATTGCATCCAATGACGAGTCAATCATGCCGTTTGCGTGATGGTAAGCGATACGACCACCCATAAACATTAGCAACACCATCCAGCATCTTCAGTTACAAAGTACTATGTGGCATTCCACTGCGCTCATCATCCTGAGACATAAGGTGTTAAGTCTCATTATGTTCAGTAGTTACCTGGCTACAATGTCCTTCAAATCGAAACACAGCAGTGCATGCACACTGCTCCTTGGCGGTAAACTGCCTTAATTTCCTAATAGAAGGCCGTTAAATCAATCCAAAAATGGTAAAGATTCCAATCTTGCAAACATTTCAATTCCCTCGCGTGCCAAACCCGCGTCTACGCAATTAAGTTAGCATCTTCAAAATCGATTTCACGTGCGATCGACGTAGATCTGATCAGTATCAGCGAAGTCCATTTTCCGCTACTAACTCAGATCAAGATGTAACCGATCCCCATCAGATGTTGATAATCCGTTGCTCCAACCGTCGGTAGTCTTGCACAAAAACCTCGGCTGGCCAGTCAACAGCCCTCGTCCTTTGTCCAACTTTTTCGACTTCGGCTCACAATGAAATAATCTCCAAAAACTGACCCCAAAGAGTGTTCGAAATTGTCCCGTATGCCATCAATCGGACAAAACTTTAATGCTAGGAAAAAAACTAAATCGTGTATTTTCGGCACGTAATTTTTATTTGATTCTACAGCGTGTTCTATAAATTTCATAGGTTATTATATAAATATAATATATATAATTTGACTGCCTTGGTGGCGTAGTTGTATTATGGTACGACTGCAATGGTCTCGGGTTCGATCCCCGGGTCGAGCAGTGATATTGGGTTTTTCTATCTAGTATCAGCTAGGAGTCTGGAATCTGTGCCCGATATGCCGATAGGCTCGCCCCCTATCACATCATGGGACGGATTAACGGCGAAAAGTGGGTGCACTAGTTGCGCCTCTGCCTACCCCTTCGGGGATAAAAAGCTTGAGTGAGTGTGTGTGTGTATCCTACTTCCTACTAATATTATAAAGGCGAAAGTTTGTAAGAATGTATGGATGTTTGGATGTTTGGATGTATGGATATAAGGATGTTTGTTCCTCTTTCACGCAAAAACTACTTAACGGATTTCGATGAAATTTGGCACACGGGTATATCATGTCCTGGATTAACACATAGGCTACTTTTTATCCCGGGAAAATATAAACCGGGACTTTTATCCCGGAAAAACTTTTTAATGCGGGCGGAGCCGCGGGCAAAAGCTAGTATATATATAATTTATTATAAAACAAATTTATTAATGAACCAGCCTTGTGCCCAATGACATTCAACCCCCTTAGAGGTGAATTTTCAATAATAATTTCTTAATATTTCACCCATATTACAGTAAGTAACAAAATGGTCTTAAAAATATCACGCTTGTAGAATCTAAAGGCTAGAGGCACTGATTTAGCTATGCGTTGTGTCAGTCAGTCAATCAGCCAGTTTTTTTTTTAAATAGATAGGTGTATATTGTACAGTTCTACAGTGAATTCGAGTATATAATTTGTATATGCAGCTTCAGAAAGCTATTTAGTTGTAAAGTATCAGAGAAAAACAAAATTATTGCAAGTATTAGATTACAATTGTATAAACGTAAGTAGTAGTTTAGACATGATATTAAATTACATCCTAAAATTACATTTAATTTACATACTTATATTTTTTCAAACACATAAATTTATACGAATAATTGTAATATTAAATTTTGTAACAAAACACCATAAATTGTGTTTACATATATAGTATAGTACTTATTATTCACCTTAAGGTTACTACAATATATTGTTGCTCTCAGAAATGTATTAATAGAAAACATTGTTGATACAGGTGTAAAACAAATATGTTTTACACGCAGTCAATATGATATTTTAAATTACCATATTTAATATTCTAATACGTAAAAAACAAGACGTTTGTGTATATATCTTCTTCTTCTTCTTTGTCTAACAATTTATAGAATGAAAAAAATTCGATTGAAAAACTAATTAGAATATAATCGTCTCTCATATAAATTGATTTAAACACTATTTATGATAATTGATTAAAACAAATACATTAAATTAATTATTCTTTTATATTTATACTTTTTTACCCCTTTATAATTAATCGCTTATTAACTGGGTAAGTTGTATATGATAAATTTTAGTATTACGAAAAACCGCCACTAGAGAACAAGCGATGTTCCGATTAAGAAGATGGTATTAAAATATTTATGTATGTAAGTTATGAAAAAAGACTGCCTCGGTGGCGTAGTTGTATTACAGTACGACTGCAAAGCTGAGGTCTCGGGTTCGATCCCGGGTCGGGCAAAGTGATATTGAGTTTTTCTATTCAGTATCAGCTCGGAGTCTGGAATTTGTGCCCGATATGGCGATAGGCTCGCCCTCTATCACATCATGGGACGGAATAATGGCGAAAAGTGGGTGCACTAGTTGCGCCTCTGCCTACCCCTTCGGGGATAACAGGCGTGAGTGTATATAAATATGTATATGTAAGTTATGAAAAATATACTACCTCTTAGCAAAACCTTTAGTGAGCAGTTTCCTTTGGTACCTTTTACATATACCATCAGTGCAGGTGATTAAACAGCAATCAAAAAGGCAAATTAATGTAACTCTTACGTTATAATTATCGTAATAAATATGACAATACTAGCTTTTGCCAGCGGCTACGCCCGCGTGAAAGTGTTTTTCCGGGATAAAAGCTCCGCTTTATATTTACCGGGGATAAAAATTATTTATCTGTGTACCAAATTTCATTTAAATCGGTTCAGTAGTTTTGACGTGAAAACGTGACAGACATCCAGACAGAGTTACTTTCGCATTTATAATATTAGTAAGGATTATGTAGAGCCGCGAACATTGCGACATAGTGCGTAAATGCCAAATTGTTACAAAATGACTTTTGATATCTAATCACTGCAAACGCATACTTTTGAGGTTAAAACTCGTGGTGAACTCCTATTCAAACATCCTGTGTAACAATGGGCACGATGCCCACTCAATCTGTACGGCAGCTTGCCCCGTGGCCGTGCCTTTATAGAGGGATGGACGCGCGCCGCTGTGCCGTATGACACACCTGCTTACCCCAAAAACGTATAAAAACTTACCATAAGTACATATAGTTGTAGGCTTGTTTAGACCTAACAGTCTGTTCCTTATAAAATACATATTTATTATCCTTAGTTTTTATAAGGTTTGATAAAGGATATACAGCTCCACATATAGAGCAATTTTTTTGCAAAACAATTGACTTTTGGGCAATTTCATTCTAAACTATTTAATACAGACATTCATTTGATACTTGTAATTATGTCATTTGTATAAGAACCATTTCTACATCTATAATAGGTACTATTGATCATAAAACATTTACAATGATTATCAAGCATGCTAATTGAACAAACACATGAACAAACGAAACATCTCGAACACACGTCTTAAAAAGTTTCATTGCGTACATAAAAGCTGAAGAAATATTATGAGAGGTCGTGCGCTTATAACGAGCGAGCGAGGCGGATCAATATCGCTCGCCGTTTCATCACGTCGATGGGAAAAAAGAGGAAAAAAAATACATAACTTTTTAGGGGCCGGCCGTCACCCACCGCCGCCCCTCCCTACCTAGGGAGACGCGCCGAATATGTGGAAAAAAATATAAAATACACGAGCTCCAGCGCGTGCTTACAATGCCTTATAAAATATCGTATGAATTTTATATAAAAGTGGCTTTGTTGGCACGGGCGAGAAAAAAACTCCTTTGATTCAGTTCGATTCGTCTCAATGGACCCGGACGTTGGGGTTGTTTTGATGTGTTTAGGGAAGCGGAATGCGGTCGCTACTTATGACTACGGGAAATTTTATAATACAGTTCAATAGATAAGTTAAATTTAATATTGAATAAATTTAAATAATAATACGCTAAGCAACTAAACTACATTTATATATATTTTGAGACAAATATTGAATTTCACTAGGTACCGCAATAGCAACAACTGAAATAAACTCTTTACAGTCAAATGATCAAGAAATTTATTTGAATGGTTATTTAAAATTACGTCTTGGTGTAATTTGCACGATGGAGTTGTCTAAACAAGATAATTTGTTTTAAAAAATAACAATTCCCCTAAAGCAACTTTCCCAACGGGGTGAAGCCACACACAAGACACAGCCTGAAGTAAAGCTCGCTTATAGTTATTAAACCTACTTTTTCTTTCCTTTTGACTAGATCTTTCAAAAGGTTTCAGCCGTAAGTTATAGTTCAAATGTCTGGACGGCAGCCAAATAATGTAGCTTTTCAATGTAATTTTACATTTACTAGTTATATCGGGGTTACCTAATTCTAAATAATTGAAGTGTATGATTTATAAGGACACAAATAGTTTTTTTTTTTATTTTGTTAATTAGCTAATAGCAAGCTATTATAGCACTACGCCAACATTCATCTGCCTGTTTCTATGTACATCTGGAAAATCCACATTAATATTTCGTTAATGGCTCAAGCAACAGACATTAAAAATATCTTTTTCGTATATTAAATAGTTATTTAGATCCATAATCATTTTGCGCCACTAACTTTAGGTAGGTAGGTACATCATAATAATGTCTGCACTATTGTAAAATAAACTCATGCGACGACACTGCAATTTACCCGTCCTGATAGTGATCAGGAAGGGTAAATCTAGAAAGAAATTGAATGTGGACCTCCATCATCTAAGTCCTATAACCGTCACGGCAACATATAAGTACTTACCTAATTAATATATTGACATAGAATTTCTATGAATATTGCTGGTCGAGAGAGTTTTGTTCTAAACTCGCCGACGCTACCTTAATCAGGTTTCAAAAATACAGTATATAGCCCTCAGTTCCAGTGACATTATTTTGACCATCCATCTAGCGACTAGACAAGGCCGTTGATGATGATTACATAAGTAGTTAACCTTTGAGATTGACGTAGGTATATTTCGTTTACACGTAAAACACCTCCCGTCTTGAGCCGTTAATTTTAACCGGTCTTTGTCAATATATTAAACCCCATTTTTTTGTTATTTTCACGGGTCTTTGATATCGAATTGACATTTCAGCTGACTGGGTCACCGAGGGTGTCAGTACAACGGAAACAGCCATCAGCCAACAATGATCCAGCGACTATCACAACTCAAAATACATTGTAATGTTGGAAAAAATATCAACATCTGGCCATTGTCTACACTCGCGGGGGTGTAGAGCATCGCAGAATATGTTATATGTACAGATAGGACACACATTTCTGTGCTACTAAACATAAATATGCGAGGTAGTTTCGTATTTAACTGAATAAATTCTAGCTTATTTTTTAATAGGACTTACGGGCAACGTAAATAATATTTGGTGTCAATAGTAAGTTACTCATAGGTAATATAAGTTCGTGGGTAGGCATTATATCTATACTAACGTTATAAAGCCACAGTACACATATATATCTACTTTACCTTAATAAAGCTGAGGAGTTTGTATGTTTGTTTGGTTGAACGCGCTAATCTCAGGAACTATTATAGGTACCTACTATAGGCTACTTTTTATCCCAGGAAAATATTTTTTTCCCGGAAAAACTTGTTCACGCGGGCAGAGCCGCGATCATCACCTAGGACGGTATTAATAATCAAATCTCAAGTTTGAGTTACATCTCAAGTAGGTAGACATAATGTGTGAACTGTTCATACATTATGTCTACTTGAGATGTGGCACAAACTTAAGATTGATTTCTTAATACCGCCCCTAGTACTTATAACTTGAAACTCCTTTAAAATTTATCATGCTTCGGAACTTAAAGATAAAAGAGCTTTCTTAAAAAATACTTTTTAAGGAATATTCACAACGTTGTAAAACCTAGATGATTAAAGTTATTGTTAATAAAAAAGGCATAATAATAAATGGGGATACTCAACAAGTTAGAGCACTTAACAACTTTAATTGCCTTGGGTTGTCTTATGCCTATAATACATCGAGTGACGCATCTGCAGATTATTCTCGAAGGTAGAATAAAATAAAATAAATAAATAACAAAACGTCGCCACCGCACGCGTCATTATTCATGCGCGATTGACAAGCACTTCCATAGGCCTCGGACTGCGGTACCCGCTCGCGAGCTTCAATAATACGCCTACTTATGGCCGCTGAGCAAAACGGTCTACACAAATGATTTTGATACTTTTGCGTACCTACGTAGTCTAATTCCAAATTTCTATACAGGCTTTAAATTTTAACACTCTTATAGGTATATGAATTTTAGTACCTATGTTAAATTCCGTGGATGCTCAAATAAATTGTCATAAATACCTAGGTATAAAAAGATGATGCTTCGTGTGCAATCAAAATTTCTGAAAAATTATAGACTCTGAAATAGTATGACATAATAAAACCTATTAACTTGTAAGTAATTGTCTTAATGTTATTCTTAAATATTTTTTCAAGCAGTTCATAGTATGTACCTAGGTAGGACTTTCTTATTTTATTAAGAGTCCGCCTGCGAATGAAGGTATCTAAATAGTTCACATAATGTACTAATATTATTTTATATCGGTTAATAGCTTCTTAACCCTTCAAGCCCCGCTTATATATATAGATGTATCGGAAAACCCTATACACATATATGGACACCGGTGTCCGTCGCGGGGCTTGAGGAGTTAAAGGAAGTATAGGTAATTACTATGCCGTACCTATGTGACTCAAAACTAATACGTTAGAGTGAGTAGGTACTATATCTTGAATGTCTTTTCTAGTGTTTATGTGCAGTCGCCTAATGGTAACTGACCTACTGGTCTCCTCATTTAATGGGTATCATAAAAATAAATGTTAAATACAAGTATCAAGATCACACGCGTGTTTCAACAATTGAGGATTTTTCTAAGACGTGTGCTATCGTGAACAACGGTGGCGAATCGCAAACTTCATGAATAAATATAAATTCGATATTCTTTTTGAATAAAAATGTCGAATAAAATAGTGATTTATCATGCACGTCCATTCACTCGAGTCTTTTATAACTTTTAAATAAACATCGTTTTTGGGATGACGTACAAAATGGCGCGTAGCGAATTTAACTTTTTTTATAAAACCTTTTTGGCAGGACAAGGGAGGCTAATGAGTGGGACACCCACACTCTACGATGACTAGACGTTTTCAGTTAGCAAATACTTACTCCATAACGTACTTTGGTTAATGGTCATACAAAGGTAATATTTATTTTCAAAATACATTCTTCGAAATCTATAAGACCCTTTTGTAGATAGACACTAGATAGTAAGAAAAAGCAATATAACGGAATATTCACAATAATCTCAGATAGGCTCAGGCAGACCATAAAGTTGCAATAGGTAAAGAAACAGATAAAAAATATCCGTTGTTTCCCAAGGGAGCAAATTACCGTGATAAAAATTAAAAAATTAACCTATGTGTTAATCGAGAACATGATCTACGTGTGTGCCAGACATCCAAATCCGTTTAGTTTTTTCTGCGTTTAGTTCTACCAAACATACATCTAAACATTTTCTAAAAAATTCTCAATGCGTATTTATAATATTAGCATAGTAAAAGTAAGATAAGTTAGTAAAATCGTCATTTTTTATCTAATGTCTTTCAAGCTTCAATATTTAGAGTCTATCCACTATTACTAAGTAATAACTATGAACTAAATATTATGTTGATGCGAGATACTCTATCGTAGAGCGCGCCAACACCTGCAATTGTAATTCGTAACTACATAATATATAGTACATATTAATTTATACATAATTAACTTTAAGGTATATGCAAGTATCTATACTTGAAATTCTACAATACCTTACTTGAACGCTATAGTGATGAAAATGCTATTAGGGGATAAGGCGTCATAGAGTTACGTCCACAGATTACTGTAACAGATTTGTTACGACTAATATAAATCGACGGTTCCGTAGAACAAAGTGGTATATGCAAAATGTTAGCTTTTCAGTAGAGCGCTTTGAAAGTCGTTAGTTTATATTCATGTGCGAATTAGTGCTATTTTCACACATTAAGTTCAAAGTTGTTACTGAACCCTATAGAATATAATGTTTTGTTCACTATAACTTGTGATTTTCACAATTAACTTAGACTTTCAAAGCGCTCTACTGAAAAGCTTCATTTTGCATATACGATTTTGTTCTACGGAACCGTCGAAATGCTCCAATAATCTTCTCTCTTCGTTACCTGCTTACCTACTGCTTTCGCATTTTCTACAGCTAAACTATAGTATAAACATATCTATACATATATCTTTATACAAACGGTCAGAACGCGAGTGATGCCTACGTGCCTCGACTTTGGTACACATTAAGTACACAAACTGTCGCGAGTGCGCCGCGCCGCAGTGACTAACGAACGGTGTGTTGGTTTTGTAAGCGTGCATTCTGTGAATATTTGAATTAAATAAGTACAAGTGCTTACTTAATATGGCAAAGGCAAAGAGCAATTATAGACTATATTATTATGTGAAATGTAGCTTGCTGTACTGAATAAAAAAAATATTGTAGGTACTAATCATGTACCCTTTTTTGCAAATTGTTGCCGGCGGCGCAGCGGAACAGTCTCTATCTACATTTAAAATTTCATAAAAGGCTGCCGAATAACTTTGGTAACTTCCATTGAGATAATTCCGTTATAAAATACATACTAGGTAAGTAAATCCTCTCAAAATGTGCATGGTAAGTAACTAGCCTATATATATTAATATACTCTTTGGTAACTAGTAACACAGACACACACACGCCTTTTATCCCCGAAGGGGTAGGCAGAGGCGCAACTAGTGCATCCACTCTTCGCCGTACGTATTCCGTCACATGATGTGAGGGGGCGAGCCTATTGCCATATCGGGCACAAATTCCAGACTCCGGGCTGATACTGAATAGAAAAAACCAATATAACTTTGTCCGACCCGGGGATCGAACCCAAGACCTCAGCATTGCAATCGTACCGTAATAACAGCACGCCATCGAGGCAGTCTAATCTTAACATGGTATCATCATCAGCCACACGACGTCCACTGCTGAACATAGGCCTCCCCCAAAGATTGTCAGACGGACCTGTCAAAAGCGGGCCGCATCCAGCGCGTTCCTGCGACCTTTATTAAGTCCTCTGTCCACCATACATAGTGTATTATCTATACTGTCCACCTTGCCGGTGGACGGCCGACGCTGCGCTTGCCAGTACGTGGCCTCCACTCGAGAACTTTTTGCTCTATCTGTCGTCAGTTCTTCGAACTATATGCCCTGCCCACTGACACTTAACATGGTATAGAATAATAAAGTACTCACAAATTATTATTTTTTAATACATCAATGTTTTATATTGACAATATCAATTTCGTGTGTATTTATTTTTATTTTTTATTTCCTGTTAACCTAGTGCCACCTAGTGTATCTGTTGCTAACTACTTCAGTCAAGATTAAAAACTTAAAATAATTGAATCCGACTTTTAAAATTAACAATTTAAAGCTTATTGAATTAATCTAAGGCATAACTTATGATATAATATATTAACCCTTCAACAAAATAATATAGCAAAAATTTAAACGACCGAGAATGATTTGACGGTTTCGTTCGTTTGACGTTTGGCTTCATCCCTGGCTTTGACAGTAGTGAACAGTATGACCATTTGTGGCAGATTCCTGCCATTTGGGCAGATTTGGCACCTAGATTTTAATAATGGCAGACTAAGCTGACGATTTTAAAAAAGTGTCAGAATTTGTCAGATTTCAATATTATCTTTATTATTTTGAAAATACAAATAGAATACCTACTTATAATTTCCTATGTCTTAATATTTTACTTTTAGACCAACAAAATGTTGTTTACAAAGATACATTGCAAATAAATTTCCCAATATAGTAGATGAAGATATATTCTTAAAAAAGTTGACATAGTATTTCGCAGTAGTATAGTAAAGTAGTACCAGTACAATTTTAACTGTGGGCAAATTCTGGGGAGCGATTGGGAAAATACATGATGTAAATGGAACTCCAAAATTTGCTAATATTGCAATCTTTGCAAAAGCTGTCTTATGTTTGCCGATGGATACTCTCCCAAGTAAAGTTGAATAAAACAGAAATAAGGAACAGGCTCCTAAACAAACATATATCCACTGTGATCACAACAAAAGAAGATATAATGGGACATATTGACTGCATCTCATTTATGCCTACGAAAGAAATGACTAAAAGAATGTACAATGAAAGTGACCAAAATTTCGAATTTGATGCAAATGTTGACACATATTAGAAAACTTTTCAACAAAAAACCACTACAAACCAATTTATAATTTAACTTTATATTTCTTTATTAAGAAACCTACTCTCTGTTTATATACGTATATTTGGATTCGGTCTCTAATTTAAATTAAGCATAGTTTTCGAATATTGTTCGTATATCAACTCCAAATATACGTATAAAACGGTGTTATTTTTTTGGTTTGTAGTGATTTTGAAGTCGGTTTTATTTTTTGTTGCAAAGTTTTTATTTATTGCTTTTTTGTTATGGAATGGTGTAAACAATACATCATAACGATTGCAACATTAGCGGGCTATCTGTTGTTAGTTATTGAAGAGATTAATTGTCCATCTCCGAAGATCTTCATCAGATACTAATAAATTACATACTAAAACCTTCCTTGAAAATATACAATATTTTAATAATGAAAACCCCATGCAAATCGGTTCAGTAGTTTTTGAGAAAATCGCGAACATACAAACTTACATATATACATACATACATCTGTATTCGACCCGAACGTATGTACGTTGCCGAACCTCCTTTTTTGAGGTCGGTTAAAAATAGCGTAGAAAATGAAAAAAATAGTTAAACATTTAAGTGGAATAACGGAATTCCTTTGAATACGTAGTATTTTATTTATTCATACCCATCTCCGTGGATGCTATAATATAATAGCATATTTTAGGCATAGGTACTTCGGAGTCAGGTTTGGCAGATTTGGGCAGATTTTTTGCCAGTGCCGCGCCGGGCAGGTTCGCCATTTTTGAAATGGTCACCCTGGTAGTGAAGTGTCAACGCAAGTTAGAGCCGGAATTCTATCGTGACTTTCAAAATATTATAACAAATTATTTATAACTTTATTAAGTAAGTATATTGTTCTTCTTGAATGTTAAATACTAAAAACTTTTTGTCATACTTTACTGTTAAATCTTTTTAAATGGGACTACAAAATAACCTGGTAGGATGACGCTACACAACAATCAACAATAAGACTTCGTCATTCTCTGTTAACCCTTACAAACTACGAGTGCCCACCAAATTCACGTGTGAGATGCAAATTTCCAGCATGGCGACATCAGTTATAAACACATACACGGACCCGTGCCTCCCTGAGTGGATGAACGCGCCTCACAGCACGGGTACATCGATCATGGCGTGCGAGTTCGACGGCGGGGTGGTGATCGGCGCCGACTCGCGCACCACTACCGGCGCGTACATCGCCAACAGAGTCACCGACAAGCTGACCAGGATCACCGATCACATCTACTGCTGCCGGTCCGGATCCGCGGCGGACACTCAGGCGATCGCTGACATTGTTACTTATCACTTGAGTGAGTAAATGTTTTATACCATGTTTGGACTTCAACAGAGTTGGCAGGTTAAGTGACTCCAATATATCAGTAGCTTTCAATTTATGTAATTCTTAATTTTTATACATGCTTTATTTTTAGTATAATGGAATATGCTAGCAGACTTTGTAAGTTGCTAGTAAGCAAGATTTTCTAATGTTTAATGTCTATTATCATCTATACAGTTTTGGTCTGTATTCAATTAATGATTTTATTTGTTTTTATCATGTTTCCAACTCAATAAATACATCGAGCAAAGTATAGTATAACAAAAATCCTGTAATTTCCAGATTTCCACAAGATGGAGCTGGGTGAGCCCCCACTAGTAGAGACTGCAGCAGCTATATTCCGTGAACTCTGCTACAACTACCGTGACTCACTTGTAGCTGGTATCCTTGTAGCTGGCTGGGACAAGAAGAAAGGGGGTTGGTATTTTGTTTTTATTTTTTCTATCACTTTATCCTATTTCGTTTGCAAGCATATTGCAAGAACATGTTTTTATATCTAAATATGAAAGAGCAGAGGTACAGCCTTTCACAAGTTTATAATTATAAAAAATGCAGTTGCATATTGTAGTAAATTACCATACCATACCATATCAGCCCTGTAATACTGCCCATGTAGTAAATTAGGTAATATTTATTCCATTTTTTATTTGCAACAACATAAAAAGATCTGTGACCTAATTTAGTGGTTATTGTGGTGATTTACATTACGGAATTTTTCCACAGAAAAATTATATGAGCTTCCTATTTGAACAATTACTTAGAGAATGCCTAGTAACGCAATGGCAAAAATTCCTAAATTGCTTTTCCACTTTCTTACTGTAGTGTAATTTATATTACAGCACAAATCTACTCAGTACCTATAGGTGGTATGGTACAGCGTCAAGCCGTGTCAATCGGTGGTTCTGGTTCCTCATATGTCTATGGTTATGTTGATGCTAACTTCAAGCCCAAAATGACCAAGCAGGAAGCCATGAAGTTTGTCACAGATACCCTGACTTTAGCCATCTTGCGTGACGGCTCATCTGGTGGTGTGGTACGTCTTGGAGTCATTACTGAAGCTGGAGTGGAACGCTCAGTCATCCTGGGCGATCAGTTGCCTAAATTCTATGAGGGTTGAATGTTTCCATTTTTAAGATAAATAAATTGTATAAAATTTTGTGAACTTTGTTTTATTATGAACTGTTTATTACAAGTTTGTATATTTCTTGTTATCATGGGAATACTGTAACTAAGCGAAAGATCATTTATCATTGTACTTAATAAAATAAAAAATTAATATTATGTACAATTAGCCACATAAGTATCTGAACAATTCAAAATTGCAAACCGCCTATATGCATTCACTTCAATTAACACATTGTTTTCTTTGTGTAAAGTAAATCCCTTTAATTTTATTTTTGTGAAGAAAACGAAAATTGGTAAGAACATAGAAGTGTAGAGGCGATTTGAAGTTTTGAATTTGTTCAGCTACATCTGTGGCTGTACATACTAGTTCCTACTTCCATGCAGTAAATGGATTGAGTAAATCAAATTTGTCTTTTCTTTCCGATTAGGTACTTTAACAAAATATTGTGATCATAATTAGCAGCAAAATTCCAAACATAGAAGGCGAAATGTGGATGTGAAATGAAAATCCTCCTAGCCAATTTCGGTCACGGCGGCCAATCTCTACGGAAATCAGCCAGGTACGCAGAAGATATTATAGTGACCGAGTGTATGCTCAATACACAGGTGCACTCTCTATTCCTTCACTCCCATAGTCCAGTGAGACGGCAATCCGACATAACCGGAGAGAGATCAGGCGCAGGATTAACGGCTTTACGTGCTTTCCGAGGCACGAGGGGTATCACACCGCCAACTTCCTGAATCCGAGCTGCGACTGAGTAATTTGTTTAAGATGGAAAAAACCAGTCACAAATTTTTTTGGCCCGGCCTGGGATTCAAACCCAGGACCTCAGCGCGCAAATTGTACTCGTAACTCGTACGCAATACAACTACGCCACCGAGGCTGTCAAGTGTATGATAGTAACAAACGAATATTCGATTTGGTATATTCGCGAATACGATTATGTGTTACACGACTGCCAAACCCTGCCAAAAGGCTGAGACGCATAAACAAATACCTCTGCCTACCTTTGAAAAGGGAAAAGGGCATTATGCTAGGTTACAATTCATAGAACTAGTCAGTACAGGATTCTATATTATGATGAAATAAATGAAATCGAACAAAAATCTTTATTGAATTTATATTTACAAATAAACTTACTACATGTATACTATTACATAAAGGTAATATCCTGTAGTTCGCGCGTAAGTGCTAGTCACTTCTCGGAATGTGAACGGTAAGTAGAAAAACAAATGCACAGTTGGTATACAAAATTGTGGCTTTCTTCGTTCTCTTTTCCCCTCATGTACCACAAGAAGTAACCAACAGTTCCGCTGACTCAATTACATGAATAGGTACCAGATAAAGCTCATTCAGGAATCACTAAAGGAAACCTACATAAATATTTTTAACAATCCATTGTGGCTGATTATAATAGTGTATACTAAGCCCAGAATCGAAAGATAACACACAATATTACGTTTAGTTAGATTACGCATGTCACAGCTACCTGTGGGGCTAGGATGTGAAAAGAAAACACGATGCGTCTCCGCTTCTTTTTATTGTGATTGGTTGAGAGACTGACGTGTCGGTCTCTCGATCAATCACAAACATCAAAATACCGATACGTCAGTCACTTAACCAATCACAATAAAACGAAGCGGAGACGCATGGTGGTTTCTTTTCACATCCTAGCCCCACTGCCATTTTCAATAAACGATCCAAATAGCGATAACGATCTATCGCAAATATAGACCAATCAGAACAAAGTATTTTGAACATGCTTACAAACGTCATTTTTATTGCTTTATCCTCTGGATCGGATAAGATTAGTATGGTTTGTTGAAAACGGCCGTTAGTCTCTTTCAAGGCTATTTGAGAAATTGTAGCAACAAGCTGCTCACCCAAGTAACATTGTTACTATAACCTGTTACCTCAATCAACCATATGGGCGATGTCAGGTTTCTCGTTATCATCAAAAACAAGTGTTTCGATCTAGCGAGGCCACGCGAGCTAGACCGAAAGAACTAGTACAACAGCGGGGCCCGCGGTTGTATTACGCTCGGAAATCGGAATACATAATAATATACTGATCGTAGCTTGTGCCAATGTACTTTCTCGATTCATGTATCAACTCCAAGGGATCTTTAGGGTGAGGCCAGACGAGCGTAATTTTTTGAGTTGTGAGTCGCGTAATTTCATTTCACACATTTCAGACAACTCATTTTGCGTCGCCGTGTGAAAGAAACAGGATTTTTTAATGAAACCGAATGTAGCAGAAATTACACGACTGAAATTAGGCGACTCACAACTCAAAAAAATACGCTCGTCTGGCGTCACCCCTAACAGAACAGGTGAAATTCAGCAAGAAATTTTGTCTGCCCAGCAGGGCCCGTTGTAATTTGAATTCTTACCGCCAAAAACGCACGCCATTGTTATGTATATAGTACGAATCATTACACTGCGGTAGACGAATTAAATTAAATATCACGATGCACACAAGCTATACACTCAATACATATCATGCTGCTGACTTCATTTTGGTAATATTTTTAACACTACCCAAAAAGTTGAAAGGCTCTAAATTCTTATCTTTACTCAAGGGGTAGGGCAGACATTATAAATATTATCTTTGCAAAGTGCTGATCACATATCTTAAGATTTAGTCATCTTCAGCCATCTGTTACTAATAATACAAAGAGGAAATATTTGATTGTTTGCATTGAACAGGCTCCGACTAGTGGACCGATTTGAAAAAAAATTTCACCAGTATAAACTTACATTATCAGCTAGTATCATAGGCTACTTTTTATCCCGGGAAAACATAGAGCGAGACTTTTATCCCGGAAAAACTCATTCACGCGGGCGTAGTCGCGAGCAGAAGTCTGGCGTTTGTATAAATTATAATATTTATTGAGCGTCTAACTTTTGCTAGGGAGCAGAGACACTGGGAAACAGCTAAAGCATTAATATTGAATATTTAAGTGATGATTCCTAACTCTTCCATAGTGTCCAGATCCCGCAGCAGCATCTGAACAGTCTGTTTTGTTCGCGGGAAGAAGTCGGGCGTCTCGTCGTCTTCGAACGATGGGTCTTGAGATTCCAGCTCTGTAAGTAAATTAATCAAAATGGATGTCATTTTACTGTCCATAATTCCAAATAATGGTATCGAGGTAGGGAAAGTTATTAATTGTTGAAAATCTAGAAAATTGGGGAGCAAGTTCTTGATTGGAATAGTAGAGAGAATCGTAATTCTTTTAAATTATTGTAGATATAGTTCAGGATATTGTAAGTGATGGTGCAAATATGTAAATATCGCACCTTTAGAACGAAAACGACAATTCAAAATAATCAAAAATTGAGTTATCGTCACAAAATGGCTTAAAACTGTCCCATATTCTATAAAAATATAATAAAAAGGGCCCGTTATAACAGTTCTTGTTTGTTGGTCCTATACCCGCTTAAATATGGCTGTGATTGAACTATTGTTGTATTGAGAACTTCGTTATGTAATTTTATGTTGATAACTCAATTTTCGATTTTTTTAAATGTGTTGTTTTCGTACTTCATTGGTATTGTTATAATATTGCACTGTGCATTGTTTATTATGCTAAACAACACAACTCCTTTTCCCTACCCTTATCCACTCAACCTTGAAATGTCAAGTTTGAATACGGAACGCCCGCTGGCACCAAATATAAAAAATTATTTATTTATTTATTTAAGAAACACCAACAGTATACATATTTACACACACTTATTAATTATCATTTTTCTATGTTTATTATGACAGAGTTGTCATAAAATTACATTATTCTGATATGTACACCTATGACAGGCGTTTACAACATTCGCCATAACAGCGGTGAAAGCAAAATTTATTTTATTTACGTTCTTGAAAGGTTAGGTTTAATATACAATTTAGAGGAAAAAAAAAAGGAAGTGGTTGAGTAACATTGTGAGCCCCTGCTTAGGTGTGAACAAACGTAAGTGTTATCGACAATTAAAGAAGGCAACATAAGAAATATAAGCAGGTGCCCAAGTACATTAATTTATACAGAGAAGACTCCAGAACATCAATCTTCTTTTAGGTACTTCATTAGTTTTTGCTTGAACACATTCAGTGTATCATGAAAGATATCAAGATCACCGATTTGAGAATTAAAATAATTAAATGTCCGACAAAGTCTTATAAGAGGAGAATTGTACCCTAAGTTGGTTTTGGTGGATCGTATGTAAAGAATTTTTGAGATTCTCTGCCGCGGATAACGGTAAGGAACGTTTAGAGAAACTTCTTTTAGAATTGATGGGCTGTCTGTTGAACTATGGATGAGTTTGTACAAGAATGTCATATCACGGATCTTCCTTCGATCACGTAGCTTATACATTTTAAAAAATGATAAACGTTTTTCATATGGACTTCTATGTGAAATACCTGAGCACGAAAAGGCCAGTGATCTTGTGAAGGCTCGTTGTATGCTTTCTATACGTTGTGAGTGTACGGTATATAGGGGGTTCCAAGCCACACTCGAGAATTCGAGGCAGCTACGCACCATACAATTGTATAATAGAATTTTAGTGTGAATTGATTTAAACTTTTTAGTATTTCGATGAATGAAACCAAGCTGCTGTGCCGCCTTCTTAACCACTGAATCGAAGTGAGGTTTAAAAGTTAGTTTGCTATCAATTAAAACTCCTAAGTCGCGTATTTCACTCACCTCAGTCAGAGCAACGCCGTTTAAGGTATATACAGAATTGATAGTGTTTTTTTTTTCGTGTGTATTTAATATAGTAACATTTTTGCACATTTAGATGCATTTGATTTACATCACACCACTTTTTTATATTATTTATATCACTCTGTACAAGACTTGCATCTGCATTACTATTAATTATTTTGTAAAAATGTACAAAGGACAAACTATTTTCTATTGTCCTTGGTCAATTATCTGTCAATTCTATTTGACACACTTGCCATCCGCCTGCCGTCGCATTACCACTACTCTTGAAGATCGGAACAACCGGGTTCCGGGCAAGCTCCTGGAACAGGCAGGAAGTCCTTTTATTTTATTCCCGTGTCCCTTGTCTGTTGTTTCCGCATATACATAGAACACTACCAGTGCACAAAAACCGCCTATTGATACAGTCCACTTTAAACCGTTACATTTCAAATTGTGGGGTTTGAATTAACTACCAGTTGTAATAAAGGTGGGATATGTGTGTTGCGTACCCGCCACCTGCGCCTCGATGGAGTCGAGCCGCGCGTCGACGAGCGCGTGGCAGCGCTGCAGGTGGCGCAGCAGGCGCACGCGACACGCGCCGTTCTCGATGGCCGCCTCGGGCTGCGGACCCTCCGCCGCCACCCCCGCCACCCCCGCCACTGCACACTCTTGCTCTGATACGGGTTACATATTATACAGGGTCATTTTTGCATTATGTTACTAAATGAAACCATCGCACCTTTAGGATGAAAACGACACAATTCAAAATAACAGAAAATTGGGTCATCGTCATAAAATTACTTAAAACGAAGTACTAAATACAACAATAGTTCAAACACAGCCATATTCAAGCAGAAAAAGGACAAAACTGTTATATTGGTCCTTTTTTATTATATTTTTATAAATAAGGAATTAGTTTTTAGTCATTTAAAAATGACAACTCAATTTTAAATTTTTTGAATTGTGTCGTTTTCGTTCTAAAAGTGCGATATATTCGTCTATACCTCTGCTAACATTGTGCCAAAAATGATCAATGAATAACGAATACTTTCGCCAAAAATCTCGGTTGTAGTATACCAATTTTTTGATCATTTTGTAGTTTAGTACGAATATGGTGTGTGCGTAAGTGTATTTCTGACTGAAAGTGTAATGTTGCTGCTGCGAGGACTTCTCCTAGAGCAGTCATAGTGGCATTAGGGCGTGTAAACTTAAAGTCTTTTTTATTGATATTTATTTTGTTTGAAACTTACACTTTTTTATTTTACACTAGCTTTTGCCCGCGGCTCCGCCCGCTTTAAAAGTTTTTCCGGGATAAAAGTCCCGCTTTATATTTTCCCGGGATAAAAAGTAGCCTATGTGTTAATCCGGGACATGATCTACCCGTGTGCCAAATTTCACCGAAATCCGTTCAGTAGTTTTTGCGTGAAAGAGGAACAAACATCCTTACATCCAAACATCCAAACATCCAAACATCTAAACATCCAAACATCCATACATTCTTACAAACTTTCGCCTTTATAATATTAGTAGGATCTATGGTTAAAATAATTTAATAGAAAACGTTATTTTCAAGGAGATAAGTATGTGGTTTCATTTATAAACGCAATGTCAAAATGACCCTGTATATTATGTAGGGTATAAAATTCAGTGACGGATTCAAGGTGATGTATTAGACCGATTACAGAGTATGCGACTGTAACCGCTCAGTCGTTCCCCTTGAACACTGGGCGGTAGTAATAATTTACTTTCTCCGCGTAAAAAAAAAAAAAAAAAACTTAAGTTTCCCTCGACCCGGCCGGCGTCTGCATTGTGGATTGTAAACTATTTGTGATTTATATTAATTGTTGAATGCCACATATACATATACACTCACGCCTCTTATCCCCGAAGGGGTAAGCAGAGGCGCAACTAATGCACCCAATTTTCGCCGTTATTCCGTCCCATGATGTGATAGGGGGCGAGCCTATCGCCATATCGGCCACAAATTCCAGACTCCGAACTGACACTGAATAGAAAAACTCAATATCACTTTGCCCGAGCCGGGAATCGAACCCGAAACCTCAGCATTGCAGTCGTACCATAATACAACTGGATGAGTCATAATTGAGTCGGCGAGGAGTAATCATAGAAATTACGAAAGCGTCAGTCGGCACTATCCAGAACCTACTTCACTTACTATCAGGAGCAATTAGGTCTCTTTGTCGTGCCGAAATAAAAAAAATACAGATAAATGCATTATCGTTGGACGTCTATACTGACCGAAAACTCGAAACGTGAAGTTGGTCGCTTCATTATAAGTATTGAATTTTTAATCATAGTACAAAAAAGTTTTTAATTTTTTTCAGCTACAAAGCTTTGAAACCAGGTATAAAGATTGAAAATAAATGAACATAAAAACTTGCACTTTGAGAGTATAATTTATCTTTACCTTGAACGGATTTGGCGAGCGTCTCCAACTCGGATGTACTTATAGGCAGCTCAAGCGACGCGCCGCCAGGACTAGATAGCAAGTTGGTCAGCAACACATGCGGACTCAGTTGATTGTCACGCTGCGAGAACCTGACAATAAAAAAAAATAATACTTAATGTAAGTACCCCTTAATGATCTTAAATTAACCATTAGCACAGTCATTTATCACGGCTCTCACCTATCAAGGTCCGCGTCGTCCGAGGGTAGTCCGAGTTGCATGTCCTTCATGTCCTCGGGTTTGATCGGCATGTTCTCCTTCCCGACTGTATTGATCATTATGTTCAAGTCTGAGTAATCAGAGTTGAGCTTCTCTTGAGTGTACGATATCTCAGCGTGCTCCCAGTCTTTTGCCCATAAGTATAGTTTCGGGTGATCTTTTTTGCTAAAAATAAATACTATAATAAAGTTTCAAGAATATGTAACTTCACCTATGTCCCAGTACGAAAACAAACTAAGATCTATTTTATCTTTATTTAACTAAAAAAAATATTAAATTATATTGTGACGCCATTTCCAAATCTTAAGTGGATTGTGATTTAGACTATCAAAAATAGCCTATACCAAACATACCAAAAATAGTAGTGGACGATAGCTTAGTTGGGAATGGAACGGTCTGCCGAGACAATGTTCGGAGGTTCAACCCAAGGCACACACCTCTGACTTTTCAAAGTTATGGGTGAAGGAAAACATCGTGAGCAAAACCTGCATACCTAAGAAGTTCTTTATAAGAATTTCGAAGGTATGTGAAGTCTACCAATCTGCACTAGGCCAGCGTGGCGGACTAAGGCCTAAACCCTCTCAGTAGTAGAGGAGGTCCGTGCCCAGCAGTGGGACAGTATATAATACAGGGCTGGTATTATATTTATTATTCACTTTTCATTTTTATCAAAAGATTTTCATTAAACAGCGTCAACCTTTTCATTTCTCTTTTTCTTCAACTTCTCCCGTGAGAATTTTTCGTCACACATGCGCGCGAATCCACAATATTCACTCTCATCATTTTTTCATAACGCGCCTAAAGAAGTATAACTTCAAAAAAAAAAGTAACTCACGATGCGACAAAGCACTTGACCCTGAGCGCGTGCAGCGCGTCGTGTATGCGCAGCAGGTTGCCGGACAGCTCGTGCGAGCGACGCAGCAGGTCGCACGGCCGCGCGCCCGGCAGCACGCCCTCGTACAGCCGGTCCTGGTCGTGCAGGAACCGCTGCGACCGCCGCCCGCGCCGGGGGTTCACGCAGATGCTGCACGTGTACTTCTCCGGCACCTGGGAGTGGTATCACGAGGAGAGTTAAAAAAAATGAGGTAGGCAGAAGTGAGACCAAGACACCCATCTGTCGCCAAATGTGTTCAGAGATCCACCACATGATGTGATGGAGGGTGAGCTTATCGCCTTATCGGATACAACTTCTATACTGCGGGCCGATGTTAAGCAGAAAGATCCTATATCACTTGGCCCAAGCCGAGAATCGAACGTCAAAGCGGTGTCGTACACACAAACCAACTAGAAATGAATAATGCGAATTAACTAAACCATATCTTACAAAGGCGTCTAGAAATTATTTTAAGGACTTTTGGAAAAAATGCATATTTATTTGATCCATCTCCAAGAAAAGAAAGGAGGGCAAATTATTTATAACTAAAAATAAATAACGCATAGGAAGAAGACTGCAAGACAAGACTCCCTGTAGTGACAAATGAAGCTTGTCAACAGCTCAAATGTATGTGCATGATGCAATTTCCATAGTCAAATATAATAGTGGTGTACCTGCGCCTCGCTCTGTATATTGTGGCAGAGCGCATGCTGCCAACACAGGCACAGCTCGCACTGCACCATGAGCCCGTCCTCCTCGCGGAACCCGCAGTGGCAGTTGATGATCTCCTCGCGCTTCATGTGCACTATCTTCACGCGCTCGCCGTCTGCCACGAAACATACATAAAACATTATACAACAAAACACTAAATATAGTGAAAATTCAAACAACCTCTTAATGCCATCTTTATTTTTTATTGCAACGAATGACGAGACGAGCATGCCGTTCACCTGATGGTAAGCGATACGACCACCCATAAACAATAGAAACACCATCCAGCACCTTGTGTTACAAAGTACTTCGTGGCATTTCGTGGTGCTCGTCATCCTGAGACATAAGATGTTAAGTCTCATTATGTCCTGTAGTTACACTGGCTACAATGCCCTTCAAACCGAGACACAACAGTGCATGCACACTGCTGCTTGGCGGTAGAAATAGACATTGCGGTGGTACCCACCCAGACGGACTCTTTCATATGAGAGTCCTAACACCAGCAAATGAGAGTCCTACCATCTTATCTCGTATAATCATTAACAAAGACAATATCAAACCATTTGCATATCGCTAAGGAGAAGAATAGCGATTTGATTGTAATCTTACGACAATTATGTTTTTCTTTCTAATACAGAACTAGAAATCGATGCAATGAAATAACCATATGGATACTCACTTTCCGTGTACGTGTACTTCTGCGAGTCCTTAAGCTCGTCAGTAGATTCCGGCGTTAAGCCCCGCGCCTTAACTAATTGCAACTCCATCGATTTAGAGTCGGGTGTGCCAGACCGCGGGAAACTGGACTGCGTCTCGAAGTCAGAGTTCGCAAACCATTCCTCATCCTCGCTCGTCTTTTGCGACATCACCGTCAGAGATTTGCGGTTCTTATCCTTCTTCCGTTTTTCACTCACAGGTTTAGTCACAGTATGCGTAGAGATCGCCGTCTCAAAATCTAACGGCTCTATCATACTATAGTTATCGACCACCATTTCTGGCAGCTCTTCATAATCGTCCACATTCGTTGGCTCCGGTTCAAGCTCTGGTCTCCTGACTGGAAGCAATACTTTTGGTCTTTTCACCGGCTTGTTGACCAACGCATCACGCAACTTAGGTGAATCCTGGGCTTTTGGTGTACTCTCACCATCTTGACTACCTGGAGTTTTGGGTGCTATATCAATAAGCAAATCGGGTTTAACTTCAGGTACTTCCAATTTAGGTTCCTCACGCTTCGGTTTAGAGATCTTGACCTTTAGAACCTTGCTCTCCACTTGCTTTACCGGCTCAGGGTCTAGTGGCATAGTTCTGGCATATGCCAAGTCGAGAACTTTCGGCGTGTCACCCAACTTTTCTCTTAATTCTCGATGATAATGCTTAATGTGCATTTGCAACAATGTGTTGTTTCGGAAATTCTTGAAACATCCTTCAGCAGGACATCGGAGGAGATTCTCTATTATTTGGACTTTTAGGGAGCCGACGTACACTAAAAAAGGTATATTTTAAATTAATAAACAAAAAATTACAAGAAAATATTAAGCTGTAATCGTGCACCTACCATAGCCATCTTCTAAGGTCATAGTGTCAAGCACGGGTTCCGGCATCGCCACGGAGTCAGAAGTGGTCTCCACACAAGTGTCGTCAACGATCTGTGATCAAACATCAATTAGGTACATATTTAATAGCTTACGTTCACAGCCAGCCGTGCTGCAATGACGAGACTTTAAGCTAATCTCTGAGGCACTGAACTTCAATTCTCTTTTTGCTATTGTATTTCTTATTGCTTGTTACATCTGAGTAAGCAGCTGATGTCGTATCCTGAGTAACATTACGATAAATAGAAATGAAACTCATGAACATAAATACCTATTGCCCACTTACATTCTGAGATGCCAAAGCCAACTTCATCCTGAAAGTCAGTTTGTTTTTCTTCTGCCGGCGTTTTTTCTTCTCCGATTTCTTAAGGCTCAGCTTCTTTCTCTTAATCAAGGGTGAGGTGCTATGCAAGGTACCGCAGGGTAGTGTGGGCCCGTCGGCCACACCGCCCGGAGTGTTGGTGATCCATCCCATACGTCGAGCCAACTTCAAGTGCACCCCAAAGTCCATCAGGGCAGCTTCATACGGCTTCAGGGACTCGTCTGGATTGTTCTCGAGGTAATTACGCATGTCTGTCTTTGTGTGGAAACGACGATTTTCCGGGCTGCGTAATGGAGAATTGTTATTGTAACATTACTTTTAAAGTAATAGAGTCACTTCACCCTTCATAAATAATGTTATTTCTACTATAAACCATTAATTAATCCATAATAATATTACTCCTATGAATTAACAGAAAGAACTCACCTAACAAGTACGACGTCCCACTTGCCGGCAGAATGTCCCAAGCTTCTGCGTACCATGTGTTTTGTCCATCCTAGTGGTAACCGCTTGTCTTCCACCTTTGATTTAAAAAAAATATTACAGTTATGTAGGTATTGAAATATCACAAAATATAAGATTAATTATCAGAATTCCCAAAAATTCGTACATACTTTTTAATTTACAATACTTCAAATTGCCAAACAATATACTTTATTAAACTATAATGAACTACTATAACACTAACTATAAAACTAAAATATACCCTAATTAATTATGATCACTAGTTTTTCTTACGTCCTATAAATTGTACTATTTACCTGAACACTTCGCCGCGGCAATCCGGGCTTCCCGTCTCCATCAACTTTAGTCTCGCACACGATCTCGCTAACCGTCCCCACTGGCTGTCCGTTCAGCCACCGACAACACCACTCTCCGGGTAACAGGAAACTCTCCGGCATCTCTGACTGCGCCTTCGCAAACTCCTGCGTCTTCAACAACATCTGCTTTCTCATTTCTTCCACTTGCTTTTTCATCTCTTCAAGTTCATTCTTGACTTTTTGCACTTGTTTCTTTACCTTCTTCTCTTGCAACATTCTCAGTTTCTTACTTTTCTTAATCTTGGAAAGCTTTTTAGATTTCACTTTTTTTGCAGTGCTAGGCTCTGCGACGCTGTCATCGACTACGTTTTCGCTTGGTTCTTCGGTTTTTGCGTCTATGTTTTCAAGTTTCGTAGGTATTGGAGTTTCTTCCTTAATATCTACTTTGGGAGAATTTACTGTTTCCTCTTTCAGACCACCTTCCAGTTTGTTGATGACCTCTTTCATCCTATCGATTACTTCTTCGTGCTTGCCATCTTGTTTATCAAATTTTTCAAGCTTTACGTCTTCTTCGTGTACCTAAATGTTATCAATTATTGTTAAGTAAGAAATATATAACCATTAACCATACATGCAATTCAGTTTAACAACAAAATTGCAAAGCAGGATATTTTGTAAAATTAAAATTACATTACATAAATAATACTACACACTTTGTAATATTGTGGACATAGACGTCCCCGATGATTTTGTCCGCCAAACAACCCTAATGTAATTAGATACTAATTCACATACATTGGAAAATCTAACACAGAACTCTGAGGTACATTTTGTATATTTTTTTCATAGCCGTTAATGCAAACGATAATTAGTATCAAGGAGTAACATACATAGCTTAATCATAAATAGCTTAAAAAT
The DNA here is from genome assembly GCA_949316025.1 of Lapara coniferarum. NCBI lineage: Eukaryota > Metazoa > Arthropoda > Insecta > Lepidoptera > Sphingidae > Lapara > Lapara coniferarum. The sequence continues at coordinate 17,135,711 of OX438931.1, read as the reverse complement.
TCAGAAAACTTCTCTTAACCGATTCCAGCTACTTGGAGAGTTGCCAACCCAGCAACTCTCCAAGTTGCATTAACATGACATCTTTAGCCTCAGGCTGTAGTGCAGTGTTATGCAGTGCATTATGTTTTAAGCCATTTACTCATCACTTTATTGAAATGTGTATAAAATAAATACAGCTAACATTTAACAGGTGCCACTAATAGTTTAATCATTTATATCAATAAGAAACATTACCACTAGCACCAAACAAGTATCACAAAAGATAGATAAAAAGCTGTAGTCAAAATAATTTACACTACAGCCTCTATGTTGCTAGTATTAATTACGATGATATAAGTACTAGCATATATTCGAAGTGATCTTAATATCTCTAAATCAAAATAGTCAATGAAATCCAAGTTTTAACAACATTAGAAATCACAAGACATTCAGTGGTTGCTCTTCCATACAAACACCGACCCTGAGGCCTACTATGCAAATTTTGTACTAATTTTCACTCACAAAGACCCCGTCTAGGCGATATTATGTTGGTTTTGATTACCCTATCTTCATAATTAACATAGTAATCTGTAACGGGTAAGTAACGGGATCTGCGTCCTGTTGAAAATTTATATCGAGGTCCAAAAAAAACTCAATACTAAATGAATGTAGAGCTAATTATATAAAAATATAATTTAAATTGAATAGGTAGGTAGTTATATTTAAAAATATTCGGCGGTCCAAAGATCGACCTTTCGCAGTCCATCTGTTGCCGACCGCTGCTCTAGAGTCTACATGGACCCCCTCCGCTTACCATTAGGTGCAGTGGAATCACCGTACTCGTATAAAAAATCTCATCATACAAATCAGTTAAGGCATTCCATGACAAAATAGGTGAATATTCTATTGAAAAATGGCTGATTGCACTCATATATTTAGACACGTGAAAATTATATTATTATATACAACACACTAAAATACTCTCCTAGTCAACACAACTATGTATTAAACTATTAATCTAGATAAATGATAACATTAACCCTCAGTCCTAGAACCACAACTAAATGTGCCATAATAAACCATGTAGCTACTACACTAAAGCATATATTACTACTACTTACAGGGTCTAATTCTGCTTTAAATGGATCCACTGTAAAATCATCCGCTACCTGTACATCATTTTCTGATTCGGTAGCATCTGTGACTTCAAAATCATCCTTGTCTATTTCTTCAAGTTTTACTTCAATAATGTCTTCGGTTTTTAATTCTTCTACCTTTATTTCGTCTTTTTTCATTGAACCAATGATAGAAGCAACAGCATCTACGATTCACAAAACGTTTACTTAATAAAATATGGCGGCAATATTATTTAAGCTTTGTAATATAAATGACACAGGGTTAATTAAGAAAATCTAATCATATTTACAAAAGTCGTGAATTTAAACCAAACAAACAATAGGCTTACCTGGTATCTCCCTTGTAAGTTCAACCTTCAGTTCTTTTTTAATAGGGTCACTTTTAACTTTAGGAGGCCGTCTGATTATCCTCGGCTTTTTCACAACTTTATCCGATTTAGTTTTTTGTTTCTTTTGACCAATATTAAATATCTCTTTTATGTTCAATTTTCTTTTCATTTCGCGTCGTTCACTTTTGGAGCTGAGGTAGTCTCGCGTTGGGTCAAAAAGATGTGTGTGGAAACCAGTTGGGATGGCTGGTGTAGCTACCGTGCTTGGACCTCCGATTTGTATGGGCGATGGAGCCCCCGTGGGAGAATGTAATGATGTGTCTACAGTCAAAAGATCATTTTTTCCAGTTTCCTTCCATTTGTAAAGTCTTGATACGTTGCATTTCCAGTAAAAACCGTCGTCAAATATTATTTCATAGGTACCTGAGAAAAAAAACGTATGTCTTATTAAGCTGTCGGAGGGTCGGAGGAGCGATGGCTGTGTAGAGTCCGCGGACTTGACCGCCGCATAAATTCAATAATAGGTTTTAGGTACCTACATATCTAGTTCAATTTGATACAACGATCAAATATTAATGATAAGCGCCTCCGCCTTCTACATACGCAACACATACATCATGGGTGTATATAAGGGGGTCCGTAACCCCCCCCCCTCTCCCCCTTAGGTTACAATAAAAAAATTGAGCCAAAAACTTAATATTATTATTTTAAAACTTTTGGTGACGGGGACGGGTATACATGACTTATTTGTTGAAAGGTTTTTGTGTCATGGGGCGGCAAGAACCCACACTACACCACTGGCAATTTGGTATCCTCGGATCCCCTCTATGTGAAAGCTAAAGCTACGCCAGTGACATACATACATACGCCAAAACTTAACTCAACCTGACTCCTAAATATCTCGAACATAGCACTTATATTTCTTACCATTGCCCAAATCATTATGTACGGTGGCCACAAATCTCCTATTATCTCTCCACCGCGCCAGACATCTCTCTCCCACCGCGAACGTTAACTTCGCTTTCTCTTCCACCTTTACTTCTTTAATCTCTTCCTTTACTTGAGCGACCTGCTCAGGCATCTTGTCTTCGGCTGTGTCAAGTTTAGCGGTGGTGCGAGTAGATGTTGGTCTTAAACGAGGGCTGCTCACGCTAATCCATTCATCGTGACGAGAAATACTGGGAAAATGTAAATTTCATAAACTTTTTGTGAGCAACGCGGCTATAGCACATTTATTATGTTTTAGGCCCTGTCGTATTCGATTTTATTCTTTCATCTATAATTATTTATTTATTCCACAAAATAGCTCTAAATACCCTGTTAGGGCATGCGTTCTGATAGCTAAGTGTAAAAAAAAATTGATAACATCAATTAAAATTCAATAAAAGTATAAACCTATAAATTTATTACTGTTAATAGAATTGAAAAGAACTAAAAATGACTACCTAACTTTAACTGTTTATATATTCCTGTATTCTGCGGTAAGTTTTTTTAATAATTTTTTTTATAAAGCTGAAGTATGTGTTTTTTTTTAACACGCAATTCCGGGTCTAATTCTCCACCTTAAAAAAATAACTGTAAACTATATCATGTCTGATTGTTACTTTTTTCGCGGGAGCAGTCTTCGTGCGGGCGAGGACTTCGAGCTTCTACTAGTTATTAGTTATCATTCGCTCATTATTCCATGTCACAAAATAATCAACAATAATGACATTACGTATTAATGAATCCGTAACAAATTATACCTATATTTTAAATGCTCGCTACTTCTACGTGGTCATGACTCACGACAATATAGCACTAATTTAACAAAGTAATTAGACTAAAACCAAAACTTATTACATTACATGAATCTAAAAAAACACGCACTCCTTGCGTTCCATCTTCATGAATTAAATTAACATCAAAATTACATTATTTATACAGTATAACATCTGCCTGACTTTTAAACACAACTTAATTTACAGACGACTAACGCATTATGTAATAAATTACGAAAAATCTGTATTATTCAATCAAAGCATAAACCAAGTGTTGGAAAACGATACTATAAAATGAAAGATATCCAAAACAAACAGTAACCATGGTTACCTAGATTTTCTGCGCAACGACCTATATCTTGTTTCGTATGTATACATTTTTGGATATCGCTAAACGTAAATACTTAAACTCAACAGCGAAACTTATTAATTATTATTCACGGGTTGTAGTTATTAAAGATCAAATACGACCCATCACTTCGTCACTCATTATAAACAAAAGACTATTGACAAAACTGTCAAATCCATAGGGCTTAAAAAAATGTTATTTTGAATAAAAAACTTTTTTCTCATTAATCGATACATAATAATAAAAACGTAAATATTCTGTCTCTGAATTGCAAAAATAACTGGGAGACGCGAGGAATATATTACAACGTTAAACAATAACATTCAAGATTTCTATTATAATTTATTTACATCTTTATTGTACACCAACAATTTTTGTCTGTTTTTTTTTATCGATGGTTCGACAAAGTGGCTTCACTGCATCTGATGGTAAATGAAGTGAATTCAAAAAATATTGTTGACCAACAAGAGATAAGCATTCCTGGTCGGTCGGCACAGTTATCCCGGCCTGCATAATTACTTCTTCACGCTCCGCTTGAAGGACCCTAAGTTGTAGCAAGGAGGGAACACGTATGCTGGCAAACTGTTCCACAGTTTAATGGTGGAGCAGAAATATGAATTACTGAACCTCTTGGTTTGTCTGTTTATCGACTTGCTGATGGTTCGCACGCACTACGCGTATCAAAAGCTACTCATTTCATTTCAAAACCTAATGACTGAAATGTGATAATCTTTGTTCGTAGTAACATAATATTATACTTTGTGTATATTCCATCAAACAGACTCATGATACCAAAAATATTAATTTTTAACTAATAAATCTCTTAGTACCTCTTTGCCACAACACTTGTTCTATTAGGGGGAGCCGGGCTATAAAAGGGTCAGATAGATCTAAATTCTAAGTCCTCACAGGCGCAGCTACGGGCACAGCTATTTTTATCTTTATAAAAATGTCTGGATGTTTGTTAGAAATAAACTCAAAAACTTCTAAACGAATTTTAATGAAATTTGCCACACAAATAGACCATTTCTTGGATTACCACATAGGTACCTATTTATTATGGTAACTCTCTCCCATTAGGAATACTATTTTTATCAGATTTTTAAACAAACGGACTGGTATTGTACTGTTGGTACTTTTTGTAGCAGGAAAGGCTTTTAAAATATTCTATTTACTCGTTTCATATACACAAATTTACTTACCTCTTGTTGTGAGGCTCATAACGAACCAAAACCTCCATCTCGTCATAATCAACCTCCACAATCTGCGCTGGATGCCAATCATCGCCAAAATCTTTGGCTTCTATTCTTGAACCAACCGATAGAGAAATACTGCCACCAGCAACTAAGAGACACATAAATGTAGTTATTACGAGGTAAGTCTCACATTTATATGAATCTTTGAATACTATTGCTATTGTTAAAGTGCATGCATGGCACTGTTAGTAGACAAGTAATCTACTTGTCAAATCTTACAATAATATAAAAATATACCGTTGAGTTTAAAATCATAAGTGAAGTTCAAAATAGACCCCAAACTAAAAAAAAACTATTTATTGCTATAACAGTCTATAGTACCGTATTTGGCTATGCCCACGTCGCCAAGTGGGGTATTTATTAAGTAAATGGTCGTTTCGAGTATTTACTCAAAAAGACCATTTAATTAATAGATTTTTTTTTTATTGCAGTTTAATGACGAGACCAGCATGCCGTTCGCCTGATGGTAAGCGATACGACCATCCATAAGCAGTAGCAACACTGTCCAGAACCTAGTCTTACTAAGTACTGTGTGGCATTCAACTGCGCTCATCATCCTGAGACATAAGATGTTAAGTCTCATTATGTCTAGTAGTTACACTGGCTACAATGTCCTTCAAACCGAAACACAACAGAGCATGCACACTGTTGCTTGACGGTAGAAATACAAACCACGGTGGACTTTTACATAATATGAGAGACCTACCACCAGTAAAATAAGACAAAACAAACCTTTATCTGCTGCTGGACTCAAGCTGTTATACTTGGGCACGGGTGCAAAATCCTTTTTATCCTCTATTTTTACTTCTGATTCACTTAGTATCATATCCATAACACTGGAATCAACCTCCGTTGTTCCTTCATTCTTGTTATTTATAACATCATTACAAGTGCTTTTATTACTTTCTTTATTTGCATCATTGTTATCCAAAATTTCAAGTTCAACTGACTGTGCAACATTTGATTTATTATTTTTCTCATACAATTCTCTGTCTTGATCTTCAATAAATTTTCTTATTGCATCTAAATTTTCTTCAGACTCTTTGCTGGTATCTGAGGTGTTCAATGCAGCTTCTATCTCCGGTGGTTCACATCCATTATTTTCTAATAAGATGTCTGTGGTTTCCATTTTATCAGATATCTCAGACATGGTCCATGGAAAAATTGAGGGCACCGCATCTGAAAATCAATGACTGTGAGAAACTACAGGATCATTAAATAATTGAAAAGTCCATGCTTTGAAATGCAAAATAAATATCCAAATATGTTGAAAGAACCCAATGGTAAAGTAGATTGTAAATGCCACAGTGTAAAGAAAAAGTATAAATATGTGAATAATCTATCTACAAGTGTACAAACAATGCTCCAACAAACTGAACAACAGCATATTATCTTTTGTTACAAGACACTACATCAGTGACAAGAAAAAAATTAATCTAGTAGAATACAAATGAAAAATGTTATGTGTACTAAAATAAAAAAAGCAATACATAAGTAACATTCCTCATCGGAGATCACAAAAAATGTATCTACAAAAAAAATATGAAATGTGTCAAAGACAAAGAATCCAAGGAAAAATAAAGAGTCAACATCATTACAAACATGAAATTACAAAATCAATTTCCAAATGATTTTGATATAAGTCAGTCCACTTATTGAGCAGTAAAGGAGAAGTAAAATTTCATGCCACAGTATCTGCTTACACTCATAATAATATAAACATAATAACCAATTTAGCAACAAGTTGTCATCAATAAGAATGAGGAAAAAACACAAACACCACACTTGTAGATTACTTTGGGAAGAATTCTAGTATGTTGCAACTTGAAAATAGACTATAGAGATGAAGTTAAAAATAAACAGACTCCAAAAACAACTTAGCAATAGCAAAAATTACTACAGCATAAACTATAAGACATGTTGCAAAACTACAACATTTAAATCATGTGCAACAACAACCCAACAAGCAAGAATACTTCAGTACCTGACTTCAATATGTACTTAGAGTCCTTATACGATTGAAAGTCATGTTTACAGAAATGCCTTGAGCACACATACTTTGCCAAGTTTGAGTCTTTGCAACAAGTTATTGACATCCAAGTGTTATATAAAGCCAGATTTTTTGGAAATCTGTGATATGTGACACCATTGTCTTCCTTTCTTGTAGAGCAGGATTTACATGTTTCTACACAACAGTTCTTTACACCCATCCTAGTGGATGAATCAGGTCTCAGCACATAATATTACATATTCATAATAGGGGTAATGTACTCACAATCCCGTGTTTATTAAACATTGAGGTTTAAAGTGTGCTACATTTAAAAAATATGATGTAACATAGTAAAACATTCTGGTTTGTATTGACTTTTCAACTTTGACTTTTCTATTTTATAGAACAGATTTGAGCGAATTGTATTGTAAAATTATTGTAGACTTTACCCATCATCTAAAGCCAATAAGCATTCTAACACCCAATACTGCCACCAGTTTTAACCAGTCATTCCTTTGAACCTAATGTGGATGTATGAAGTATATTAAAATAGACTGAACTCTTTGTTCAATGAGGAGTATTACTGTAATATTACAAATTGTACTTTGTAGTATAATTTAGTATGAAATTAGTAACAACAAAGCAATAATATTGTTTTGACACACAAGTATTGTGTATCCTTAGATTTGATAAAGCACATAATATACAAACCTGCGACTGTATTTATATATTCCTTAAACTTTCATAATTTAGAAGTGGAAGCCTTTATAATATGAAATAAATATCATCCACCAAGCCTATGCACCAGGCAATTTCATCGCATTCGACACTTTAAACCGACATTTTTCTGTACAAATTACGATAAACATCAAAGACTCGTCAGAGTATTTTAAGCGCGCTTCAGACGCTCACACAAACGGCATTCAATTCCATTACTCATGACTGACGGATGATTTATGAAAACAAAGTGACATTACATTATCACTCAAAATTCTCTTCAGTCATACGCAAGATTTTGCGGAGAACACACGTTTTCACTCGTTTTGGTATGAATACTTGTAAAATAAAAGGGAATTGAGATTACAAACGTGTAACAAGAAGGCGTTGGGTAAAATATTGACTGGAAAAGATAGTTTTATAGCCATACTTTTGTTTTACCCACCTTTTATTAGCGGCCACGCCCGTTTGATTTTTTTATCCGGAATAAAAGTTATATATTTTCCAGGGATAAAGGTAGCCTATGTGTTATTTTATACTATAATCTATCTTTGTGCCAAATTTCATTCAATCTGGATGTTTAGCCGTTCTGGTGTGATTGAGAAAAAAAAGCATCAAAGTTTTCGCAATTATTATATTAGTACCTATAGATCAATTTAGTCTGAAATACGAGATACAAAAGTATGACAACAATTTTTTTTATTATCTTATTGGATAAAATTATCTTATAAGATAATAAAGAAAAGTACCCTATAGTACTGAGGAGTAATGTATCTTCTTATTAGTGAAAGAATTTACAAAATGAAACAAATCTTTCCTCTTTATAACATTAGTATAGACTAACTATTAAAGATTCGTGGTATACCACAACTCAGGGATTGTTTCAAAACTTAAAATAAAATTTTTCTGCGAATGTCGGAGAAGGTAATTGGCTGCGCGGGTGCGCCAGCGCCTCTCCGACTCAACACAATATGTCCCACTCCACCGCTGTCCGCGCGCTGACTGGCGTTTGCGGGACGAAATGCCATTAGACGATCGCGCAAAAGTCATGACTGATGGTTGTGCGACGCGCATATCAAAAAATTCAGATATTCGTCACTCAACCGTCAATCACCACATTAGACAATAGGTTATTCGTCACTCACGGACGTGACTGTGGTAAAACGGACAGCAAAACCTACTGTCTAATGCGCGCTTTAGAGTATTATAATTTATCTACATTGATAGACACAAATTAATAATAAATACTAACTACGTTGTTTTTAATTAGAAGACAACACTATACAATATCATACATGTGCAAAAGAGACCGTAAAAACGCTATGCTAAGTTATTAAGATTTTCTAAAAAAATAATATGGAACTAGAACACCCACATGACGTAAGTAGTTATATTATAAACTTCTTGCGTAAGCCCCTAAACGTAGATTTCTTAAATCATTCCATAATGAATCGGCTAAGGTCAAAAACCATAATTCCAAGTTATAAGTAAAGCCATTTTTGGTAGATACATAGATGACAATGGCATAAAATAAACTTTTAAAAACTATAGAATGGTATATATACTATGTAGTGATGTGATTAATGGTTAAAAATTATTAATGGTTAATAGTTAAACATTAAAAAAAAATAACGTGTTAAATTAATAGTTAAGTTATAACGGTCAAGAAGTAAGGAGTTACGTGAAAAGCATTAGCGATAACATGTTCATCACGTGTCTTGCGTCGTTTATTTTAATGATGTTAAATTTTTTAACATTGAACCAATAACCAACAGGTTAATTTTTTTTCACAATAACAGTCACATCGAAATAAACATTTTCTAATTATTACGTATTCATGAACATTTGTGTAAATGACGCTTGCGTGCCGTTCATACAATTGAAAAAATCTGCTTTGAGGTGTAATGACTGTTCAATTTTTTACACCTTAAAATTATGTTAGTATGTATCTTTATATTACTTATTTATTTATTTATTATGGACAATAGCACTATAGTATTCAGAACCAATGTTAGAATTGGTATACACGGCCACCATTTTGAATTTCTATGTTTTAAGGCCAATTGACTTCAAAATCGGTATTTGGGTATAACTTTAATTACTAAAAACTGATCCAATGTCGGAATTGAAAAAAGTGGCCGCCATTTTGAATTTCTTTGTTTTAAGGCCTATCGACCTCAAAATCGATATCTGGGCAGGCCTGTAGGTACAAAAGACGGATCCAATGTTAAAATTGAAAAAAGTGGCCACCATTTTGAATTTCTTTGTTTTAAGTCCAATCGACTTCAAAATTGATATCTGGGCAGGCGTTTAGGTACAAAAGACGGATCTAATGTTAGAATTGAAAAAAGTGGCCGCCATTTTGAATTCCTTTGTTTTAAGGCCAATTGACCTCAAATTCGACATCTGAGTATAACTTTAGTTACCAAAGAACATTCCAATGTCGGAATAGAAAAAAGTGGCCGCCATTTTGAATTTCTTTGTTTTAAGGCCTATCGACCTCAAAATCGATATCTGGGCAGCCCTGTAGGTACAAAAGACGGATCCAATGTTAGAATTGAAAAAAGTGGCCACCATTTTGAATTCCTTTGTTTTAAGGCCAATTGACCTCAAATTCGACATCTGAGTATAACTTTAGTTACCAAAGAACATTCCAATGTCGGAATGGAAAAAAGTGGCCGCCATTTTGAATTTCTTTGTTTTAAGGCCTATCGACCTCAAAATCGATATCTGGGCAGGCCTGTAGGTACAAAAGACGGATCCAATGTTAGAATTGAAAAAAGTGGCCGACATTTTGAATTCCTTTGTTTTATGGCCAATCGACCTCAAGATCGATATTTGGTCATGGCTTTAGGTACAAAAGACGGATCCAATGTTAGAATTTAAAAAAGTGGCCTCCATTTCGAATTTATTTGTTTTAAGAACAATTGACGTCAAAATGGATACTTGGGCATGCCATCGTTAGTAAAAAAACAGATCTAATGGTAGACTCAAGAAAAGTGGTCACCATTTTCAACTTCTTTGTTTTAAGACTGATTGGATTTAAGATAGATATTTGGGCTTGTCTTTAGCCAAATAGAATAAATCGAGGTTGTAATTTTACTAATTTAACAATTTAAATACGCAGTCACATCAAAATTAAATACTTAAAAAAATTAATAAGGTAATCAACGTGAGTAGCCTTTTAAGTCTGGTGAAGGGGGGTAAATAAAAAAAAGATACATTAATTGAATGGTCAACCAACAGGGCATAACGATGTGGGGGAAGAAAAATGTAGAAGATAATTTCTACTACGCGGCTAATTATTCTTATAGCAATAGTTGAATTGTTAGCGACTCCCTGATTTTTAACCGATTTTGATGCTTTCACAGAAGAATTTACTTTATTTGCTGTTTGCTGCCACGGGCCACTTCTTTGTTCTTCAATTCTTTATTTTGCGACATAACAAACCTGCGACATCGTTATTGAAGAGAATTGAATAAGCATTGATGGTGGCCATATTATTTAAAAGTTCTATAACCTACTATAGTTTGTGGCCATGTCCAGCGGAGTTTGATTTTAAAACCAATAGCCCTTAAAACAAGAACATTTAACATGGAATGCAGTTCTTGAAATTCCAACCTCGATTTATTTGTCTAAAGACAAGCCCAAATATCTATCTTAAATCCAATCATTCTTAAAACAAAGAAGTTCAAAATGGCGCTCATTTTTCTTAAGTCTAACATTAAATATGACTTTTACTATCAATGTCATGCCCAGTATCGATTTTGAGGTCAATTGGCCTTAATACAAAGGAATTCAAAATGGCGGCCACTTTTTTCAATTCCTAACATTGTATCCGTCTTTTGTACCTAAAGCCATGCCCAGATGTCGATTTTGAGGCCGATTGGCCGTAAAACAAAAAAATTCAAAATGACGGCCACTTTTTTCAATTCTAACATTGGATCCATCTTTTGTACCTACAAGCCAGCCCAGATATCGATTTTGAGGTCGATTGGCCTCAAAACAAAGATATTCAAAATGACGGCCACTTTTTTCAATTCTAACATTGGACCCGTCTTTTGTACCTACAGGCCTGCCCAGATATCGATTTTGAGGTGGATTGGCCTTAAAACAAAGAAATTCAAAATGGCGGCCACTTTTTCAATTCTAACATTGGATCCGTCTTTTGTACCTACAGGGCTGCCCAGATATCGATTGTGAGGTCGATAGGCCTTAAACCAAAAAAAATCAAAATGGCGGCCACTTTTTTCAATTCTAATATTGGATCCGTCTTTTGTACCTACAGGCCTGCCCAGATATCGATTTTGAGGTCGATAGGCCTTAAAACAAAGAATTCAAAATGGCGGCCACTTTTTTCAATTCTAACATTGGATCCGTCTTTTGTACCTACAGGGCTGCCCAGATATCGATTTTGAGGTTGATAGGCCTTAAACCAAAAAAAAACAAAATGGCGGCCACTTTTTTCAATTCTAACATTGGATCCGTCTTTTGTACCTACAGGCCTGCCCAGATATCGATTTTGAGGTCGATAGGCCTTAAAACAAAGAAATTCAAAATGGCGGCCATTTTTTTCGATTCCGACATTGGATCAGTCTTTGGTAACTAAAGTTATATCCAGATACTGATTTTGAGGTCAATTGGCCTTAAAACAAAGAAATTCAAAATGGCGGCCACTTTTTTCAATTCTGACATTGGATCAGTCTTTGGCAATTAAAGTTATACCCACATACCGATTTTGAGGTCAATTGACCTTAAAACAAAAAAATTCAAAATGGCGGCCACTTTTATCAATTCTGACGTTACCTAAATAAAATTATTTTCGCAATCATTGCAAGTGGCGATTTTATTGTTCACAAATCACGGCACGGCATAATTTAAGTTTTAGCTAAAGAAAAAATATCATTTTTGTACTTATTAGTAGTATTAAATTTCATTTAATAAATAGCCTATAGAGGCGTTATTAGCATTTTTCTATGATTAACAGTTATCAAGTTTAGTTTAACAGTTATCAAGTTTAGTTGAATGATAAATTAACAGATGGCATTAAATGCCTCCGCAGTCCGTTCATTAGTTTAAACGTTTAATGAATATTGCAATAGTAGTTAATAGAATTAACAGCTATTTTTTTATAATGAGTTAAATTAACAGTTATAACGTTTAATGATCACCTCTAATACTATGGCGAATAATAAGTTCCCACGACTAAAACTAGGTATTTTTTTTTATGATATAGGGGGCAAACTAGCATACGGTTCACCTGATGGTAAGTGATCACCGCCGACCATGAACATCTGCAAATGTAATGAATATATTGAATGTGAGCAGCTAGCTTTCGCCGTTAGTTATAACATTTGTAATTATAGAAAATAAAAAGAATCAGTCGCTACCACAGGAAGATACAATATATAGGATATAAGATTTGAATCAATCCTTTTGGACAAAAAAGTCCACAAGTGGAAAATAAGTCCGCAATTTCACGTCTCTTAGAGAGTGGCAAAAAAATTCTTGCTATTTCCTGCTTTTTTCAATTTTTTTTTCTAAGGTTAACAGAATTCGTTTTAAATAAAGGAATGTAGAAAATTATTAAGCTATTAACTGTTAGTTCTCCAAAATAAATAAGCCAAAATTGGATGTAGTTAAGCAGAAAGGTCTCAACCCACACTTTGGTCAAAAATGAGTTATTGATGCGAAGAGGGTCCTTTAGGTAACATCTTTCATTCAGCAAAAAAGATCGGCGAAAAAGACAAGGGAAGTTACTATTTAGTGGTATGGGACCCAACCCAACTAACTTACCGTGACCGCTACCGGAGCCAGGAATAGCGGGGTTGCCGGGGACTGGGGGCCTAGTCTCTATCTTACTCCTCATAGAAGAACGAAAGTCACTGACATAGCCAAACGGATAAGCAAGCTGAAGTGGCAATGGGCAGGGCACATAGTTCAAAGAACTGACGGCAGATGGGGCAAAAAAGTTCTCGAGTGGAGACCACAAAGGTGGACCGATGACTTGGTAAAGGCCGCAGGAACGCGCTGGATGCAGGCCGCTTTTAACAGGTCCATCTGGAAATCTTTGGGGGAGGCCTATGTTCAGCTTCTTCTTGCGTCGTGTTCCTCAATACTGAGGGTCGAGACCCCCCTTTTGCATCACTTTCTCTCGGACGAGCTTTCTCCATTCATATCTGTCACATACGGTGCGGAGGGCGGTGTAAATTGTAGAGTCAAGAGTGGTGCTAATCTGGTCAGACCAAGGTATTGGACTGCGTCCACGAGGTCTTCTCCCCTCTACTTTGCCGGTCACGATGTTGTATATATACTATGTTCAGCAGTGGACGTCATATGGCTGATGATGATGATGATGATGAACCAACCACACATATGGGGAGGAAAATATTTTATTTACTATAACGATCTTAAATCTGTGTGAATCATTTCTGATAAAATATTTTTTACTGATACAGGTCTATTAAAAATATGGTAAATAGATTAAAACCGTGTGAATCATTTTAGATATATTTCCTTAAAATGAGAATAGCATAATATAAATTTTATCTAAAAGGAACTAAACGGTTTAAGTAATTTTTGAGAAAATAAAATATAAAAAAAAAGTTAATTATATTCTTCGCTTTAAAGGAACCAGACTCTCGTAAGTCCTTTTTAAGAAATTCGATTTTAATGAAAAGACTAGTTTTATATTTAGCTAAACAAACTTAATCCACGTAAGTCCTTCCTTAAAAATTGAATCGTTAAAACAAGCCAATTTTATAATTCAAACTATGTATGTAGGTCATTTCTGTTGAATTTTAAATCCCAGAAACAACAAACTCTTTATTATACTAAAAGGAATTTTATTTTTTTCAATAACTTGTATTATGATATTTGAAATGTAGAATAAAGAAAATTAATATTAATATCGCTGTTATGTACAAACCTATTTATGAAATACGACTCAACCCAAGAAGATTATATGTAGTGTGTATAATGTGCTTGACTCAACCCCTTATTTTTCTTAACCCGTCAACCCCGAATAGTTTGACAGCTGTCATTGTCAATTTTTTGGTAGTACGTATGTGGGTGCGTATAAGGTCGATTTTCGCTTGTTGACAGATGACGTACCGGGCCAATATAACCGAGCGGGCTTGAAGGGAAAATTATGATATATTACTTACTGATAGCTTGAGTTGAGTTACAAATCATACCAAATCGTTCCGTAATTAGTCACGTACCAACGGACTATCGTTTACGACATGAATTACTGAAGAAAAGTATGTATTAAAAATTAGCGGTCCTCCAATAATGGCATATAATAAATTCAAATCACATAAGTTAAGGAATAGAAATAAATAATTATTAATCTTTGTTTCATTTTTGACCAAACTCCCTAAATAAGAATTAACAAAAATAATAGTAGTTGGTACATACACCTATTGGTGCCTACCTACCTATCCTTATATCTGTGACACTAGCGCCATACGGAGATAGTGCCAAACTTTTTGCCCAACCCCAGTGTCCTATCTGTCTCTGACTAATATATCAGTGTTGCCAGAAGGTTACATTTCTTACATTTTTCGTTACTTTTGACCCCCTCGCGTAACATGTAAGTAATTTTTATATTTAAGGCAATTTTCGTAACTTTTAAGAACAACGAGATTTGTAATACTAGATTTTTATTGTAAACAGTTTACGAACGCATTTCAATTCAACGCATCTAAAACTGGTCTAAAAAGTATTTCACTCCATATCACACTCAGAGATGGCTCTGAATGGAAGGCCATGAAAATATGAAACGTATTATGAACGCTTTAAAACTTAATTTTGCTTGAGTGTGCGCGCGCACGTTTCCTACTTCGCAAGTTCCCGCCGTTCGCGGTTTCGTAGCTGAAGTCTGTCTCACGAAAGAAGTCCCGCAGACACGGCGCCACAGTCATGTGACGTAATGTTGCTAACATAGGCGTTAGATGTCCCGAAATCCTACTCGGTACCCGAAATTATTACTCGGTGGATAATGGTGTTGGTTATGTAATTATCATGTTACCTATACCTACTATTGTTATTAGTTTAAGTCTTATTACATAATTGTTTATTATCCCAAATAAAATAAAATAAAATAAATAAAATAAATAAATCCATAAAACCATTACGGTATAATTATTTTTTAGTGATTATGAAAAAGTAAAATAAAATGTTATCAATATTGCTGTATTCGAAAAATCTGCGATACGGGGGATTTAGGGTAGGTAGGGAATTCAAGGTTACCGGGTCGGGTTTACAATTTTATTTTACTCCCTACATTTTGAATGCTTTACAGCATTTCATAGTAATTGAGCAAGCTTGCAAAATCTTTAAAACGTGGTATACAAAATGTAATATTTAAAGGGGGGTGGGGGTAGAATAACTAGTTTTATTTCAGTATTTTATGATTTTAAATTTTTATAGAATCCTGAAAAAGAAACAGTCGAAGGTAGGACTCGAACCCACGACCTCCGGCGTACCGTGCCGGTGCTCTTCCAATTGAGCTACTCCGACCCTCGCCATCGATTGCTAATTTCAGGATCCGTATTTAATTCTTTTAAAATCATTAACCAGGCACTACATGGCCATTGACATGTATAAAAAATCATAATATAAAATTCAGTATTTTATTTTAGCACAATAGATCTGAAGATAAGATAGTAATATCGGGTGACTACAGACAAAATCGGTAGATCTCTCGATAAACCGAGAACTTTTGCAACACTGTAGGTAAACAGCACCTGACAATGACAACTTTTCGAAGTTATGTGTGTATTGTTTATCAATTATCGTTCGCTTTACCGGTGAAGGAAAACATCGTGAGGAAACCTGCATAACTGAGAATTCTCTATAAGAATTTCGAGGGTATGTGAGGTCTGCCGACCCGCACTAGGCCAGCGTGGTGGACTAAGGCCTGAACCCTCTTAGTAGTAGAGGAGGCCCGTGCTCAGCAGTGGGCAGTATACAGGGCTGGTATTATTATTGTCGCGGGACTTCTTTCGTGAGACAGACTTTACAGAAATGCTTGATTGTGATTTGTTTTGTACCGTTACGTTTTTGCTTACATCAATTATTTGCTTCCGACCCCAAAAACACGTAAATTAAAAAAAAAAACAATAATGTAACTTTTGCAGCAAAAATGTAACATTTCAGGAAACGAAACGTAACTTACGATTCAAGGGCCCTGGCAACACTGTAATATATAGTTATCTGTGTGTTGGTTTTTTTTGGCGGGAACTTGGTAGTGTCATGAGGTGCTCTTGTTTTAATTCATTATTTTGGTGATACTTAGTGTTATGTTGCATAATTATGGTGGTATATTATCCAATATAGTTCTATTAAAGGGCTCAAATGAAGTGAATTGAAATAACTGTGCTAATCAAGTGCTTTTTTGTTGCCGCCAAAACTCCTCGATAAAGTCTTGGTAAGGTAACCTCTGCTTTACTTTGACATAGTAGTTAGTAAGTACTGAGGATAATTAAAAAAGAAACAAGTATGCGTCTGAAGGACTTTGTATCCATGGACATGAATAAATTAACAAAAAAAAAAAATAGTTATCTGTGCTCTGGACGTAAAAAATACGAAGTCTGACGTGTGACCTTTATTTGTTATGATTTTGTGATCAATACCGAAGGGAAAGTACTATCGTGATAAGAATTTAGTTTAGAATCAGCTAAAGTTTTATGAATTGTCTTAAAAAATATGGATTTAGCAAAATCCTTATTTAGTTCACGCGACCATGTCGGGTACGTAGGCCGGGAGGATCATGAAAGAAAAATCAGTGCAGCATTAGCTGACGACGACCCAGAAGATGTAATAGATGCAATACGAGGACTTAATATCGCCGATGAACTTCTTCCGGCTCCTGGTGGGCCGTTTTCCGCCTTGACTCCAAGCATGGTACCCCAAGACATCATGGCCAAACTCGCACAACCCGAATCCGAAGGTCATGGCGGCGGTTTGCCAGATTACAGATTCGACGAGTTTGGTTTTTGTGTCGAAGAAGAAGACGGGCCAGAACAGAATTCAAATAAACTTCTGGCCAATGCATTTGTAGAAGATGATCAGCATAGACTCCAATGGGAATTCTACAGCAAGGAAATAAGTTTCTCTGAAACTGAAGGGAAACTGGAAAAGACAGATAAACTGCAAAAAATGGTTAAGGATGGTGTGCCGCACTCTCTGAGGCCACAAGTATGGATGAACCTATGTGGAGCAAACAAAAAAAGAGCATCCACTGAGATCACATATCATGATATAGTAAGGGCTTCAAGTGATGATGGCTTGGTAACAAGCAAGCAAATAGAGAAGGATTTGGTACAAATATTACCAAATAATGTGTGCTTTTCACATCCAACAAGCACTGGTGTCCCAAGGCTGCGTAGAATACTAAGAGCCTTAGCATGGCTATATCCAGATATAGGATATTGTCAGGGCACTGGAATGATAGCAGCATCACTATTGCTTCTGATGGAAGAAGAAGATGCTTTTTGGATAATGTGTACCACAGTAGAGGATCTTCTACCAGCTTCATATTACTCTTCCACTTTGATTGGTATACAGGCTGATCAGAGAGTGCTGAGAACCTTGATAGCTAACTATCTGCCAGGCATTGATCAAGTTTTAAACGCTCATGACATTGAACTATCGCTGATAACTATGCATTGGTTTTTAACATTATATGCTAATATTGTTCATATGAAAATTTTACTCAGAATTTGGGATCTCTTCTTCCTAGATGGTTCTATAGTTTTATTTAAAGTTACATTAGCTATGTTGAAGATCAAAGAGAACAGATTTACTGAGATATCAAACTCAGCTCAGATTTTCAACACACTCTCAGATATTCCACGGGAAATAGATGATGTTGACTTACTTATCAAAACTATTTATGAAGTTTGTGGAGATACTCTTAGTCCCGCTTTAATTGACACACACAGGAGGAGGCATTTAGCTTACTTGATGGCCGACCAAGGTGCCCTAGTTGGCAATCCTAGTGCTGTGCCCAACTTACCCAAACAACAACTTCAAAGACGACAGATAAAGAAAAACAAATCTGTTATACAGACAATATTATTTGGTGAAGATAGCAACAATGAAGATGCAGTTTCTAAGAATGTGAAACAAACAGAAATTCTAGTTGATCTTAGAGAAGCAATTCTTCAAGTTGCCAGACACTTTTTGGCTCTAGAGCCCCAATTAGCTTCTGAAGTACAGTTAACAGCAGATTACACAATGCAAAGCCACGCAGCTGACCGGGAGAGATATGTCAATGTGTCAAGGAGTAAAAGACGTAGGGCTAAGGCTCTTTTAGATTTTGAGAGAAGAGATGGTGATGAACTAGGATTCAGAAAAAATGATGTAATAGAAGTTATCAGCTCAAGGGATGAACACTGTTGGATTGGAGAGTTGAATGGATTGAGAGGATGGTTTCCAGCAAGATTTGTCAAGCTCTTGGATGAGAAAGGTGTGAAATACAGCAGGGCTGGTGATGACTCGGTGACAGAAAAAGCAGCTCATCTTGTAAGAGGTGTATTAGCACCTGCATTTAAAAGAGTCCTCTTGCATGGTATCAAAAGACCAAGTTTCCTTGATGGACCTTGCCATCCATGGTTGTTTATAGAAGAAGCTTCATCAAGGGAAGTGGAAAAAGATTTTAATTCTGTGTACAGTCGTTTGGTCTTGTGCAAGACATACCGTCTGGATGAAGATGGTAAAGTTCTTACTCCTGAAGAACTGTTGTACAGATGTGTACAGGCTATTAATTTGTCACATGATAATGCTCATGCACAAATGGATGTTAAATTGCGCACCCTTATTTGTATGGGATTAAATGAAGAAGCTCTGCACTTATGGTTGGAAGTCCTATGTTCCTGTGTGGATGTTGTACAGAAATGGTATCATCCATGGTCATTCATAAATTCCCCTGGATGGGTCCAAATCAAATGTGAACTAAGAATCCTCTCCCAATTTGGATTCAACTTAAACCCTGATTGGGAATTACCTTTAAAGAAGGATACACAGAATCAACCATTAAAAGAAGGTGTGAGAGATATGCTAGTAAAACATCATTTGTTTTCATGGGATTTGTAGTGGGTAGAAGAATTTTATTAATATAAAATTAGCTTAATTAATCAATCTATGTGCAATTTCTTATGTGAGTAATAATGTACTTAATGCCTTGTATAAAATTATGTTATATAAAAATTGCTGTTTTGTTGCTTTTAATAATACAATTTCATTCCAAACCAGTAATAAAAATTTGTAACTTCTTTTTTATTCCTTTGTATTTTCCATTACCATTAATTACGTAGTAGGTGTATCAAATCAGAACGGATAAAGAGTAAGTAGGAATCAGGATGCAGAAAAATAATTATTTAGGTGTTCGAGCCTATGCTTGAACCACATTGAGATTAACGTTCCAATATTCATTGTCAACATCCTCTATCTCACTCACTCACTAGGTGTATTTGTGGTATTGTAACGCGCGATAACTATACCTGTCCTTGTCACGCACTTGTTGGGCAGCGCGCGGCGGCCTCTTTCTTCAGTACGCTTTCAATATTCATGAAGTCAACACGTGTACTTTGCAGTACCGGATTAAGCAAGCGCGGGGCCCGTAGCAAATTCTTTCAAAGAGCTCTTGATCTGCTATGGGTTCTTAAGTATAAAGTGGTAAAGGCACAATTCAATACTCAATACGTTTATTTGCTATCTATAGGTTAAAATTTTGTGGGTAATTAATAGTGTAGTAAATTACTATAGGCGCTGTTAGGCTCTGACAAGTACAAAAAGCCTGAGATGAGATTTCCTGGCAATTTAGAATAATTTTGATAGGAAACTAACAATTGAAAACAGATGATACTACACAAAATATTTTTTTCAATACATATTTTAAAGTTTATATTTAACTAGGTGATGCTCGCGACTCCGCCCGCGTGAAAGAGTTTTTCCGAGATAAAAATATTTTCTCGGGATAAAAAGTAGCCTATAGCACTCAGGAGTAAAGTAGCTTCCTATTAGTGAAAGAATTTTCAAAATCGGTTCAGTAGTTCCTGAGATTAGCGCGTTCAAACAAACGAACAAACAAACAAACTCTTCAGCTTTATAATATTAGTATAGATTATTAAGAGGAAAGATTTGTATTTTTGTATGTTTGACAAGGATAACCTCAAAAAGTACTGAACCGATTTCAAAAATTATTTCACCATTAGAATGCTCCTGTATCCCTGAGTAACATAGGCTACTTTATATCTCAGGAAAATTCAAACCGGGACTTTTATCCCGGATTTTTTATTCTCGCGAGTCGTTACGGCCAAACCAATAAACCGATTTCGATGAAATTTGTAAGGGACATAGTTTAAGACCCTGGGAAAGACCTAGGCTACTTCTTATCCCAGGAAAAATAAACCGGGATTTTAATCCCGGAAAATATTCATGCGGGTGGTACCGCAAACAAATAAGTATAGAAATAGTTTGAGACCGAGGGAAAAACGTAGACTACTTTTATCTCCGAAAAACATAAACCGGGAATTTTAACCCGGATTTTTTCTCTCGTGAGTGGAGCCGTCACGCCCAAACCACTGAACCGATTTCGATGAAATTTGTAAGGGACATAGTTTACGACCCTGGAAAGGATCTAGGATATTTCTTATCCCGGAAAAAATAAACCGGGACTTTAATCCCGGAAACTATTTTCTTGCGGATGGAACCGCAAAGAAATAAGTATGGAGATAGTTTGAGACCCAGGGTAGGACACACGGTACTGCCCATCCCGGAAAATTATAAACCGGATATTTTATCCCGATTCAAACCACTCAACCGATTTCAACGAAATTGGTAGGGACGTAGTTCGAAACCCTGGAAAGGACCTAGACTACTTCTGATTCCGGGAAAAAATAAACCGGGATTTTATCCCGGAAAATATTTTCTTGCGGATGGAACCGCAAAAAAACAAATATGGAGATAGTTTGAGACCCAGGGAAGGACATAGGCTACTGCTTATCCTGGAAAAATAGAAACCGGGACTTTTATCCCAAATTTTTTTACCTCGCGATTGTAGCCGTCACTCTCAGCCGATTTCCATGAAATTTCGTAGGAAGATAATTTAAGACCTTGAGGAGCACCTAGGCTATTGCTTATCCCAGAGAAATATAAACCGGTACTTTTATCCCGGAAAATATTTTCTTGCAGGTGGAACCGTGAGAGAATAAATATGGAGATAGTTTGAGAACCAAGGAAGGACAGGTTACTTTTATCTTTTTATTTTTAAGGATATGTCCTTACATCATTACATATTATAAAACAAAGTCCCCCCATCGCATCTGTTTGTCTGAACGCGATAAACTCAAAAACTACCGAACGGATTGTCATATATTTTTCACCAATGGACGCAGTGATTCAAGAGGAAGGGTTATGTGTATAATTCATAAGTAGGTATTTTGTACGACAGAAAATTAAATGTGCAAATATTATGCTTTGCTACCTGTGCGAAGCCAGGGCGAGCCGCTAGTATACTTATATTCTAGAAAATAGATTTTTGGTATATGGTTACTAAATTATATTAAAAATAATGTAGACTGTTAATCTTATAAATAAATAGAAAATTTTAACAATTTAAATCGATCTATTTCAATTCTGCTACACATCCACACTAATTGTTGGGTCAGAGACAAGAATTTTATACCCATATGGATTATTCATTCCGTTTAACAAACTGAAGAATAAAGTGTGACGTCACAGTTAACTGCTGTCTCTCTCTTTAGAGTGACAAAGGTTTATTTTCAAAACCAGGACGTAACATAATTAACTGTCCATAATAATATGATATGATATAATATGGCTGCCTCGGTGGCGTAGTTGTATTATGGTACGACTGCAATGCTGAGATCTCGGGTTCGATCCCCGGGATGGTCGGGTCGGGCAAAGTGATTATTTTCCATTCAGTATCAGCTCGGAGTCTGGAATTTGTACACGATAAGGCGATAGGCTCGCCCCCTATCACACCATGGAACGGAATAACGGCAAAAAGTGGTTGCACTAATTGCACCTCTGTCTACCCGGGGGATAAGAGGCGTGAGTGTGTGAGTGTGTAATAATATGATATCGCACCATAATATTTATTTTTATCTCTATAAAGTAATGCGGTTTAAATTAACTATGAAAACCAACTACAGCGGCTAGTAATAGTTGATATTTAAAAAATATAATTTGAGTTAGAAAGTTTATTCCAAACAAAATTGGCATATTTACATACTGTTTTGGTAAGTAGTTCGGAACTACTAGTTCCACTTACATAAAAAAATACCTCACCACGCGGTGGTGAATTCAGTGGCGGCCTTGGAGGAGGGGGGCGAACCAGGCAACCGCCTGGGGCCTCGCAGTTACAGGGGCATCTTGCAGCTCCTTGGGGGACCGTTTTTTGGCACCTTACTTACAAAGCTGTTAAAAAAAAAAATTTTTGCTTCGCACGGGGCCCCGCGTGCTTTTTTTTTGCTCGGCACACAACCTCACATTATATATGTTTTACTTTCCCCTGCGACTGGATATGTTCACGTTGTTTGCTGGCCTTTATAACCAAATATGGAGACTGTAAGGTTAGACAGAAAAACATTGGGATATTTAAAAATGAAAACTACACACACACACACACACACACACTCACGCCTGTTATCCCCGAAGGGGTAGGCAGAGGCACAACTAGTGCACCCACTTTTCGCCGTTATTCCGTCCCATGATGTGATAGGGGGCGAGCCTATCGCCATATCGGACACAAATTCCAGACTCCGAGCTGATACTGAATAGAAAAACTCAATATCACTTTGCCCGACCCGGGGATCGAACTACAGTTATTGTTAAATTTAAATATAATAAAAAAAAAATAAAAAACATACTCATAAAAGTAAACAATCATACATGAACAAAATAATACACATTTAGGAAGTTAATAACCTAATTTTCAGTGAGTAATTTTGAAATATTACGAATATCTATTTTGTGTGATTTTACAATTTTTGCAAGTATTCTGCGAACTTTTTTTCTGTAATTATCCACTATAATAAATATTGTGTTTTAGAGATATTCTACTATGAGTTGTGTAATTCATGGTTGCAGAATTATTTGCAATCCAACATCTAGTGTGAAATTCCATAGGTAAGTTGATTGTAAACAAAGTTGTGTAGATATTTATAGCAAAAGTAATAAACACGTGGATGTTTTACAAATTACAATACTAAATAAATTCTTGTTTGAGAGCCATGGAATCAAAAATTAACGCTACATTCTGCGGGTGAGGCTTCTTCCTTAAATTTATTTTTAATATTCTAACACTTCTGTGAAGAAGCCAACAAAACTATTAAAGTTTGCTAAAGATCACCATAATGTGCTCTCTTTCGGCAAATAAATCTTTGAATTTATAAAAACAAAATTGTTTTCGGCGACTAAAGGTGTAATGTTAAAACAAAAGTCTTTATGTCATCACTATATGTAATTTTTCTTTGCTTGCTATTTGGAATATACTTTTAAAAAAAATCTCAAATGTTAGCAAAATTTCACTGCAAAATATTTTCAATTTCAGACTGTAAAGTATAATCATGAACAACTTTAGTAAGAAATAACTTGTCATTAATTTTCTTCTTTTATCTCTTCATCTTCTGCTGCAAT
This sequence comes from Lapara coniferarum, assembly GCA_949316025.1. Taxonomy (NCBI): domain Eukaryota; kingdom Metazoa; phylum Arthropoda; class Insecta; order Lepidoptera; family Sphingidae; genus Lapara; species Lapara coniferarum. The sequence goes on along the minus strand of OX438931.1, from coordinate 17,111,524 downwards.
ACTTTCTTTTATTTCTTCTAATTTATTTCACGGGATGTCTTCACATTTACTGATATATTGAAATCTTTCAAGTCTTGACGTTTCAATGGTGGTTCATATTCATTTCGCTGACATATAATGTAAAAAGTAAATATCAATCAATAATAATATATTTAAGTACCTATATATTTTAGACAGAGGCAGAGGTGCCATTTAGTACACTCAGATATCACCCAATGTACCGCCGTTATAAAATTTGGTGGGTCGCAAGCTTAATGCCCTATCCTACTAATCTTACTAATATTAATATTCTTATTTATAATTAAAGGCGAAAGTTTGTAAGAATGTCTGGATGTATGGATGTTTCTTTCATGCAAAAACTACTAAACGGATTTCGATGAAATATGGCACACGGGTAGATCATGTCCTGGATTAGCACATAGGCCACTTTTCATCCCAGTAAAATATAAACAGTGACTTTTATCCCGGAAAAACATTCACGCGGGCAAAAGCTAGTAAATAATAAAGTCTAAGTGGATCATAATTATACCAGTGAAATGATAAAAAATAATATACTTACAGCATGAGTTTCTGGTAATAAATAATTATTTTTGACATCTTCTGCCATATTCCGAGAAGTAGAAGACACATTATCACATTCAGAATCATAATCTTCTGTCTTTAAATGTAGACTAGTAATTCTTGCAGACATCAAATTGACCTTTTAATGGTATTTATATTTAACCACGTTTTTGCTTATCCAGATCTTTAAGAAATCTGTAAAGAGTAATACAAACTCGATTTTATTTTAAATAAAAGTTTCAATAAATCAATGCTGGATACACTGAGAACTCGATTGTAACTGTTGATCCTCAGTTTTTATTTACGATGATTATTTAAAGATTAATAAGCTTTATAATATTCATTAGTAAGGCGGCTAGTATTACAAATACTCTAGCACCATCGTGAAACCGGTCCACCAAAGCTTACACCATGGTCACCCTAGCCTCTTGTTTACATATACTATTTACAATACAAAAAATCACATTTAACATTACGTTAATATGAAAAAAGTAGTCATATATAAAGCAAATCACATTAAGCGAGGTTTTTCTACAGTTCATTTATAAAATATTCACGTATTTTATTACGATTCGTATAAATATTGATAAAATTATAATATTTACACAATATTGATTACAATAAACTTACCTGTAGAATTTCACACTAAATTATGGATATCAAATATTTCTGCAACCGTGAACTACACAATTCACATTAAAATATCACTAAAACACACTTATTATTGTAGATAATTACAGACAAAATTTCGAAGTGAACATTTATTTGACAACTATATTGTCATCGAACTTAACGTTTTATAACAGTGTTGCCGAAATATGTATTCGCAATTACCAATTAAATGAGGAAATTTTATTTAACTAAAATGTTAATAAGGATAAAAAACCTTAAGGATATCTTATTCAACAAGAATAATTCTGAAATGAAAATAGTACTTATATCATTATATAAGATATGTTGGAAATATTTATATATATATGATTGAGACGACAATAACGGTATTGATATTTTTTTATGGGTGGGGAAATAATCCGTAAGCTTTGGCAACATAGGTTAAAGAGTGAGTGAGATAGAAGACAGCTCAAAAGGTAATTTTTTTGTCTTCACAAAAATGTGTGGACCGAGGCCTCCAGTAGATATATTATAAACTTCTTGGTCAGAGAGCTTGCATATACAAGCCGCGCCCGGTAATGCTAGAACAAAAAATATCGACCATAGAAACTGACAGTGCAAGAATCTCAACTGACATTCCGCGCCCCTCTTTCGTCGTCTTCACCCCCGCCAAGAACAGTCGCCATTTTGACCATGTGTCACTGTCAAAAAAGGCAAGCGTCGGCCATCACCTCTTTAAATCCACAAATACAGTAATATCCAGTCAATGTAATTTCAACATTTTTAACAATATTACGAAGGTGTTGTGTATCCAAGTGGAATAGTTTACGACAAGACGTTAAATTGCATCAATTTCCCGCAAGGAAAGAGATTAAAATCCGGTGGATACAGTGCATAGGTAGTGAAAATGTTTGTGATACAAAGAATATGTATGTTTGCCATAAGCATTTTGAGCAAAGATTTGTTTACCAGGCAACAAAACGCTTGAAGAGTGACGCCTATCCAAGTTTATTTACAGACTTGGAGATTTCTTCAGGAAATTCGTCATTGGTTTATGAAGAAACAGGTAACTTATCTTTCAGAACCGAAGATACTTTTAAGATGTAGCTAAATTGTTTTAAATATAATATATCTTGTCTTTTCTAGTTCCTCTGAAGTACAGAAATCACGATTATCCACGAAAGCGACACATTGACCATACATACTCAAAAACTGAAGAAAGTATCCCGTTTAAAGTGGCATGCTCTGAAGTCAATGGTATGTAGTAATTTATGTATATTGTGTAATCTAAATTCTAACACACACACACACTCACGCCTATTATTCCCGAAGGGGTAGACAGAGGCGCAACTAGTGCACCCACTTTTCGCCTTTATTCCGTCCCATGATGTGATAGGGGATGAGCCTATTGCCATATAAGTTCTAAAGTTGCTTGCCATCTGGTGAGCAGCTGGCTTGTCTCTATTAATTAGTCATCAACTTTGCTGTGTGTCTGAAGACAGTCATGGGTAGAATTATAAGCATAAGAATAAGATCTGTCCTAAAGTAATGACAAGGCAAAAAAGTATACTGTGTTTATTGATAGATTTGAATAATAATTGGTAAATGTAAGATGTTTTATTGTTTTTTTTTTTTCAGTGATTTGTCAGTCAAGACAGTCTGCTGCTGTGACCTCCGGAACTGAGATCCAGGGTACACAAGGTATTTATTTGTTTGAAGTTTGTTGTATTGTGGTCCTACAAAGTCTTTGTTGACTATTTTTTTATATATAATATTTTGTTTTATTTTCAGCTTCATCATACAAAACTCCAAAAAAGTTGGTCAGAAGGAGATTAATAAAAACATTGGGCACCTTAGCTCCACAATGTCAACTAATCTATAATGAATATAAGAAAGCAAAACTTATAAGTAATTATAAATCCAGAGCGCAGAAGGCACTGGTATTCAGTAAAGAGAAGAAGAAGTCTTTAGAGGGTTTAACTAAAAATATAAATCCTTTAACTAAGAAAGTTCTGTGGAAATTATGCAATAAAAATAAAAAGGCACGTAGATTTACAATGGATAAAATTAATTTAATTTTATTTTATTTTTTTCTTAACTGATGTTATTGAAAACTTTTGGACTGCCTCGGTGGTGTAGTTGTATTACAGTACGACTGCAAAGCTGAGGTCTCGGGTTCGATCCCCAGGTCGGGCAAAGTGATATTGAGTTTTTCTATCAGCCCGGAGTCTGTAATTTGTGCCCGATATGGCGATAGGCTCGCCCCCTATCACATCATGGGACGGAATGATTGCGAAAAGTGGGTGCACTAGTTGCACCTCTGCCTACCCCTTCGAGGATAACAGGCGTGAGTGTATGTATGTATGTATGTTTTTTGGACAAGTACAGGCATACAATTATTATAGATTTAATAATCCGACTGCCCACTCTTATTAACATTTAAAGCTGTATTAATAACAAGATTTATAAGTTTTAATTGTGAAGGTTTTAGTATCAATATTTTAAATTTAGAATCCTTGTTTGAAAATGTGAATTCTGCACCAACGATGAACTCTTAATTAGATAGTTCAGATATAACTGAAAATATTGAGTTTAGTAATGAAGAAAATATTCATGAACAAGCCAGACGAGAATGGTTAAATATTCATTCAAAGGCCTACACAGAAGGGTGGGTAACAAGGAAAGTGCTTTCTAAAATTAATAATTGTGCAGAATGTAAAAGCAATCTTTTAAGTGAATGATAATATTCACAATTTCATAGTAGAAAAAGAATATAAAAGTTGTAAGAATGCAAGAAAATTAAGTTATCCCCATGAAAACATTGTTATAAGTTTTGGTAATATAATTTAAATTACAAACGAATATTTGGAACAACAAGGACATAAAAATAATATTAGTAAAAACATTAAACAAAGTATATGTTCGAAATATTCTTTTGAATTGCCATTCTCACAAAAACTTAGTTCCTGAATATTTGTTAGACATAAGTATTAAACTCTGTATTTTTATTGATGCAATGTAATAAACAAAACATTAAAAGGGATAGACATCATAACGGCCGAAAAATATAAATTTAAAAAAATGCAGAAGAAAGCATTGCTTAAATTTAAGAAAAAGTTCAAAAATAAAAATATAAAATAAAAACCTGTTTTATTTCAACATGTAAATTTTTTCCTTAATATTAAATATTTTTTAAATTAAAAGAAAAGAACCTAATCACTAAATAATCAACAAGGCTGTATGGGCCTGAAAAAATAATCCATCATGGGCTGCATGGTTTTGTTCCTTTGCCTATACTACAAATGTCCGTAAAAAAACAATTAAATGTCATCTGACAAACTTGCAAGTCTCCTTTACGGTTCAAAGATAATGTATCCGACATGGCGGTCTGAACGTAGTTCTTCTGAGTAGTCTGTGATACAAGCTACTTTTTGTAGAACTTGAGTGTTTACCGTATGAAATTATTTATTTATTTATTTATTTATTGTTATAAGGTACACCAACAGCACTACATATTATGACATTAAAATATACTATAACAATAAGGTGCAACATCTGATATGTATGCTACTTATAGGTGTACACAGCATTTACCACAAACAACACATAAAAAAAAAATAAAATAAAAAATATATAAAATTAAAAGCTAAAATTTAAACATTAAAAAATCAAAACATAATATTAAAAGATACAGGATACTACGAATTACTAATATTATGATATTATATAATAAAATTTGGTTACAACACTAGACATGTAAAATGTAGGCAACAAGAAGAGTAATGTCCATATATAATTACGTACAAATATTTTTTTTTAGATAATCCAGCATCTTACCCTTAAATACTTTAAAAGAATCATTAAATACATCGATATCAACTTTACTGCCAACTTTATTATATAACGCACACATTCTAGTTATTGGAGCATTTAGGCCTACGTTTGTTCTGTAAGGAGGGGTTTTAAAAATACTAGTAATTGGGCGTCTGGGTGTGTTGTATGGGACTGATATACTGATGTTTTCAAGAAGTTGACTGCATTTTATATTATTATTCATTAACTTGTACAGGAATAACGCATCAAGAAGCTTCCGACGACTGTACAAACTGTCCATTTCAAAATGGGCCATACGTTGTTCATAAGGACACCTGTGTGAGATTCTGGGTGATGTGAAGGCAAGATGTCGAGAAAAGGATCGCTGTAGCTTTTCAATTCGTTGCGAATGCTTGCTATATAAGGGGTTCCAGACAACACTTCCGAATTCTAAATGGCTCCGAACCAATGAATTATATAAAATAATTTTGGTCCGAGGTGACTTGAAACCTCGCGAGTTACGTTTAATGAAACCGAGCATGCGAGCCGCCTTTTTGACAACCACATCTAAGTGGCACGTGAAATTTAGTTTTCCATCCAGAACTACACCTAGATCACGAACTTCTGTAACTTCCGTTAGAACTTCAGTCCCGAGAATGTATTTAGAAGGTAAATCAGTTTTCTTTCTGCTAAATTTGATGTGAGAACATTTTTTTACATTCAAGCACATGCCATTATTCATACACCAACCATTGATACTGTCAATATCGTTTTGTAAAAGTACTGAGTCCTCATCTGAATTAATAACTCTGAATAGTTTTAAATCGTCAGCAAACATGGATATTTTACTATGTTGAACGGTAGATGTAATATCGTTAATAAAAACCAAAAAAAGGAGCGGACCAAGATGGGAACCTTGCGGGACACACGATGTCGCACGGAATACTTTGGACTCAAAACCATTTACTCTAACTAATTGCGACCTGTTCTGTAAATACGATGCAAACCATTTAAGTAAGTCACCGTTAATACCAGCGATTTCCAGTTTGTGGAGTAAAATAGTATGATTGACAGTATCAAAAGCACTGGAGCAATTATTTGAATTATTTACGCCAAGGAAATAGTCGGGTATCGAGTGTCTGACGTGGATTGTCTTAGTAGGAAAAGTTATAACGTTTTACGTTTTTGTGATATCAAAAAAATTTAACATACCACATCTTAAAAAGTTTCACTCAAAAAATTACGCTTTGGCAGAGATGATTGGGTTTAAATATGCGGGGCCCCCTTTCGCGCGGGGCCCGTAGCAATTGCTACTCTTGCTACGTGGTTAATCCGGCACTGGTACTTTGTCTTTCCGTTCGGCGCTTTTAAGCCCAACGACGATATCGTACCGCTCGGCGCCTCAAGGCCCAGCGACGAATGAGCTATGCAATACTCATAGAGATACCTCATAGAAAGTATGTTCCGTATCGGAACAGTTGGCAAGACGACAGTTGTTATTGTTTGAGGCGTCTATTGTCTCGATTGAGACGACCGTTTCTCGTCGATTGGGACGACAGTCGCCTCGATTGGTATGACTGTCGTCTCGATTGAGACGGCAGGTTCACTTCGATTGGGACGACAGTCGCCTCGATTGGTATGACCGTCGTCTCGATTGAGACGACAGGTTCGCCTCGATTGGGATGCCAGTCGCCTCGATTGGGACGCCAGTCGCCTCGATTGGGACGACCGTTTCACCTCGATTGGGACGACCGCCACGCCGGTCGCATCAAATTGAATATCGTCTCTACTTAAGCGAAGAGTGTCGTACCAATTGAAGTGTCCTTTCTTTGGCAAAACTAAGTCTAATGACAAGATTGTATTGAACATTAATGACGAACTAGTTTCAGATAATAATATTACGGCTAATTACTTCGAACATTTTTTTACTACCATACCGTTTGAGACGACAAAATGTCTGCCATCCTCACCAGGAGCAGCTGAGTCATTTTTAAAACACAATCTAGATTTGACAATACCTAATTTTAAATTTGAGTTTGTTACACAATATGATATCATAAAAGTGTTTAAGAGCCTACACATGAAAAGCACTGAAGATCTTTGGGGTTTGTCTGTTAAAGCGTTGCAGTCAGTAATGGTTAGCATCGCCCCAATCCTTGCTAATATATTTAATTCCTGCATTAGAGATGGCATATTTCCTGATCTTATGAAGATAAGTAAAGTAGTACCAATTTTTAAAGCAGGTTGCTCAAACACTCCTTCAAATTATAGGCCTATTTCTATTTTACCAGCTTTAAGTAAAGTATTTGAAAAAATATTGCTTAATCAAATGCTGGTGTTCTTTAATAAAAATAGAATATTACATGATAGGCAATTTGGATTCACAAAAGGCAGGTCTACACTAGACGCTGGATGTGCTTTAGTTAAAGCTGTGTTGGATGCCTGGGAGGGATCACAGGATGCTCTAGGGGTGTTCTGTGATCTTTCCAAGGCATTCGATTGCGTAGATCACAGTACCCTAATTTTAAAACTTCGCTATTATGGTATTAGGGGAAACGCGCTAAATCTTATATCTTCATATTTATCAGATCGGAAACAACAAGTATGTATCGATAACGTCTTGTCTGCAGGGTCCTTAGTTAGGATTGGGGTTCCCCAAGGATCCATTTTGGGTCCTTTTTTATTTTTAGTCTATATAAATGACCTTCCCTATATGGTTAACCAGATGGCTGACGTTGTGTTATTTGCTGACGACACTTCGTTAACATTTAAGGTAAATAGAAGGGAAGAGAATCTTACAGAGCCAAATAAAGTACTTAAATCGATTTCCGACTGGTTTTCTGCTAATAATTTACTGTTAAATGCGGCAAAAACTAAATGTGTTCGATTCTCGTTACTCAACAATAAAAAAGAAGTAAATATTGATTTAGACGGGAATAATCTAGAATTAGTACCCTCAACGGTCTTCCTCGGGGTTTCAGTCGATAATAAATTACAATGGGGACCCCATATTCAAAAAATTGCAAGTAAATTGAGTTCTGCCGTCTTTGCTATTAGGAAAATTAGAAATTTAACTGACGTGGCTACGGCGAGATTGGTATATTTTGCTTACTTCCACAGTATTATGTCGTATTGCATTCTTCTGTGGGGTTCTGCTGCAGATCTGCAGACCATTTTTATCTTACAGAAGCGAGCAATTCGTGCCATTTATAACCTTCGTTCTCGCGATTCTCTTAGAGAACTGTTTAAGGAGGTCAATATACTGACTTTGCCGGCCGAATACATTTTTCAGAATATCATGTATGTACGCAAAAACCTTAGTATTTTAAAGAAAAACAGTGACTTGCACTGTCTGAACACTAGAAATAAAAATAAACTAGTTGTTCCAAATTTTAGGCTCTGTAAAACGAGTAAATCACATTTAGCAAATGGAATTAAATTTTATAATAAACTTCCCTCCGAAATAGCCAATCTACCCGGACACAAATTCAAGTGTTACGTTAAGCGCGAGTTAATGTCTAAGGGGTATTATAATGTATCAGATTACCTTGATGATCAGACAGTTTGGAAAACTGGTCCTGCACACAGTGGCCAACCATAACACATTAATATAATAGAAATTAATTGCATTGAATATTCCATGTGTATATCTACAATATTGACATTATAGAATTGAATTGACATTATAATATCAAATCTTTATGTGACAACTCATAATTATCCTCGCGTTGACAATATTTGACATACTTATTATTATTATTTTTTTGTTTATTGACGACCGACCGATCATTGTGTTGCCCTTGCCTTTAAACTTTTAAATTATCGAAATTGTGCGTATTGTGAGAAATTATACAATAAATCAACAAAAATTATGTTTGTAAATGTAGGCGTATGCACGTTGTACACCGTTCAATTATAATTATTTATTTATGTACCCTCGTTTTATTATGAATTCTTAGGTGTAGTGTTTAGTGCTTGTTTATATACTTCAATTGGATTTTATCAAAATTTTAACGGTGATGTGTGTGCATTAGCTTATATAACTAATCTAACTATGTATGCAAAAGACTTTAAAAAATATATATATAAAGACAAATGATGGAAAAATGATGACAAAAAAGTAAGCCCGGAGTTTCTTTCTGCCTTTCTTCTTCGGGTAGTCATCGCTTAGGTAGCTAGTGAAAGGCTGGTAGGTTAGCTAGGCTAGGGCCTGTAGTGTCCTCACCGGTGAGGATCGCGACGCGTTCCTCCCATTATTATTACTATTATTATATATATTTTTTTTTTGTTAATTATCTCTTGTTTCATATTGCTTTTCTTGCCAGCCCGAGCTGGCTTCTTACTTTTTACTTTTTATTTTTCATCATTTATTTTACTCCTAATAAAAATGTCTGTAGTTATATAAGTGACTAATAATTATTATTAAATATGTCTCGACTTATCATAAGTGCAACTATGTTCGCCTACGTGATGAATAAAGTATTTTATTTTATTTTATTTTACTTTCTAGTGCCTATGCATGATATAGCGCTTCACTTCCAGAACCTTGGGATAACAACGAAAAGGGGTTATCGGCCGTTATTGCCTCGTTGGACGAAAACTTTCCTGTTTATTGGAGAGATAGGAAGGCCATTAATTACTCCTTTGAGGAACTGTTCGGGGGTAGTCAAGTTCCACCAGCAATAGAAGCAAATCTCAGATTTGCAATTCCCACGGTAGATTTGGCTCAGGCTTTTAATCCTTCCGCTACATCACTTTCCGAGCGATGAGGGCTTCCTTCTTGAAATGGCCATCAGGAAGAGCTCTACGCTTTGTGCCACACAGTTTAATGGAAAAGATTCATTCGCCAACCTACGAGGTCTTTAAAAGTACCGTGAAGGATCTTAAACCAAAACTCTCAAAAAGACGGGAGGCATCACAGGAGTCGGAACGCCTCAGCCCACTAGCTGGGTATGGGGCCTTCCACGAGTACGAAACGCTCGATTGAGTCTCCTAATGAAGTGTATCATAGTCGTTCCTCATGCCTAAATGTCTCAAGTTCACCTATCCAGCCTGAATCTCGAGTCCCAGCACAAGGCAGCAGCGACCATCTTCTTGCTACTGTTCTGAACCAACAAATGGTATTGTTTAACAAATTGCTCAGCATGCAATCATAACAAAACGAAAATATTAAAACTATCATTCACAATCACCGAGTGAGCATCGCGTCGAGCACATTCCAACCCTGTGAAGAGAGCCTTAAGAGTCCTACGACTCTCTCCCAGACAGTACATAATCTGAGGAAGAAAAGGATGAGCCAGTCCAAGACGGTGGAAACAATCCTCATATACCAGATAATCAGGAAACCAGAGAAGCTAAGCTACGGAAAAATATTGCCGATGCACAGAGAGCACTTGAAGTATTAGCAGAAGACAAAAATTCTAATATTACTGCTTTTGACTTTACGCCAGCCACCACAGAACAAGAACCTAAGATCGCACGAGCAGACCCAATAGCAGTAGGGTCATTCGGGGTAACCTCACGCAGTGGGTAAAATTTCGCATGGTCAATATCTCGGAACCTATTGAGGGGGCTCAGACACTTTTTCGGCAAAATTAGGGGTGCGTCAGGGATCATGTCAGAGCCCACAAGCTATTTTACCAAGCCTCACTTGTTTAGCGAAAAACGGCGATCAACGTGATTTTGTTGATTAGTTATCAACTATTTTGTGCCGGGAAAAGTTTATGGATAGACGGTGCATCAGTTTACAAAAGACCGTTGATTATATTAAGTTTACTCGATTATTATAGTATTTATTTTAGCTATTAATTCTGTCCTAAAAAATAACTGCATCTCTACTGACGTGTGATTGTTTAAAATATTCCCTGTTGGGTAAGAGTACGGGATTAAAAGTACGCACGCTGTTATAACTTCATTACAATGAAAAGTAACATCAAGCGTTCCTAAAATTACAATGATCATTAAATTACAAAAATAACTAAAGTTTGTTATAAATACAGTCTAATTAATTATGTTCCTGGTGCCTACAATAGGTGTACATTTAATGTTTATTTTTACAATATTTGTACCAAGAATAAAGGAAGTTTAAAACCATATTCCATATGATTCCATGTGTACTTATACAATTTGTAATTATATGCCTGTAGTTTACCTGCGTGCGAAGCTTACCCAGTATGCGACCTATTAACCGCATCTCTGCGTAGTTTTACCCACATGACGGGTCAAGAGTACGAATTTCTCCCGCTGCACTTAAACATGTATTGCAAAAAAACCGATGAAGCAATGTACAAAAACTCATTAAATAATGAAAGTAGAATAAATTTACTTTAAATAAAGTGTTAAAACGTTTATCAGGACCCTATATTTTTGAGTGTGTAGACGATAGAAAAAAAAGTGCGTACTTTTGAGCTGAATGACCCTAAGGCATGGTTTGAATTGCCAGAGGCTAGATGACAGTAGCTGGTGTAATGTCAGATACTCGCGAGATTCAAAAACATTTTCAAGCAACTCCTGTCTTTACTTCCCTAAAAGCAAGCAATCTCTTAGCTGAATTTACTCCGAATTGGAAATCAGTAAAGATTTTAGAGAAATTCGATCTGACTTTAGGTGCTATTACAAACGGACTTATTCAGCAGAGGATTATATTCCAAAACCTGTTGGCGAACTTACCAACAGAGGTTAAGAACATTGTAGGCCGGGATTTTGTAGCAGGAAATTCTGTATTTAGTAAGAATTCAAATGCCCTTCTACAGTATGTGTGTGGGCGTCGTACAGAAGTAATGAAATAAAGAAGGTAGGTCTACAAACCTTCTAGTAAAACTTTCTGAGATATTCTTCAGGACATTCCGCCTTCAGGGCCCCATTTGTTCGAAGACAAATCTCTTAAAGTTCAAAACAAAACCTAAAATCTCTCAAAATGTGCCCTATCGCTTTCGCGATACCCGATATAGAGAGACAGAAGGAAAAGGACGCCAACAAAAACCCTTTTTCATCCAAATAACACCAAAACAAAAAGGATAGAGGCGGTCGAATGTGATTACTTTTCCGCGGGGCGTCTAGCCAATTTTGTACATCGGTGGAAAGGCGCAACCGTAAACCTTTTAAAAATATTAAATGGCTACAGAATACCATTCAAGAGTATTCCCCCGATAGCAAATTCTCTCGAGTAAACGCCCAAAGATATCTTAACAGAGCATGGACGGCAACGTCGGTAGAGATAGAGAAAATGCTACAATCCGGTGCCCTTTAAATCAGCACATACCAATCGGGATTCCTATCCTCTGTTTCTAAGAAAGAAGACGGATGGAGGGATTCGCCCTATATTCAATCTGAAGAGGCTCAACGATGTTCTGGCTCATGTCCTTGCGCCAAAATTTCGCTTACTAAATCACCATCAGATCCCAGAACATCTGAGAGAAAAGGATTACCTGATGAAAATCGATCTTTCACAGGCATACTTCCACGTGCCCATCGACTATAATCACTGTCGGTATCTGTCACTCTCGCATCAGGGGAAGATATACGATATGACGTGTCTACCTTTCGGCCTAGCAAGCGCTCCTTCGGCATTTGCAATAATTACGAAATGGGTAGCACAACAACTTCGCCAGAAAGGTTTTCGGGTATTGGTGTATCTCGACAATTTTCTGTTCATGCACGAAAACCCCGCAGTTCTAGAACAGCAAACGACTGTCGCTACAGAATATCTGAAGAACCTGGGCTGGCAGATCAATCAAGCGAAATCATCAACCATAGCTTCAACCACCATAGAATATCTAGGCATCACTTGGAACACAAGTCAGAGTACAATTTAAGAAATTCGGCAGTTGATGAAATGTATTCAAGACCTACGGAGGAAAGCTCAATGGAGCTGGTACGACTCCAAAGTGATTTTAGGAAGATTAAACTTTGCATCATTCGCGGTTCCCTTAAGGCGACTTTATTCCCGACAAATACAGAAGTCAGCTTGTCTCCTGTCACAAACTCGACTCCATCTGAAACATCATATCCCAGCTGCGGCCCTAGAACAGCTGAAATGGTGGGAAGAGAATCTACACAAGAGGTCTCCGATCCATCATCCGGGCGTGACAATGTTTGTCACGAGGGATGCAGCAGAAAGGGGTTGGGGTGCCATAGTAAATGGCCGTCATCTGTGGGAAAAGTGGACACATTGTCAAAGAAAATGGCACAGCAACCTAAAAGAATTGTGGGCCGTACACGAAGTCCTCCAATGTTTGGTTAACGAAATTCACCATAAGACAATAATGGTACAATCGGACAATCGTACAACCGTGGCTTACATAAACAAACAAGGGGCACCAGATCAGCAAGATTATTAAAAGCCACGACACAAATTTTAGAATTATGCGATTTGATGGACTGTCATTTGATAGCTCGATACATCCCGAGGATATACAACGGAATAGCAGACAGGCTATCGAGAGAAAAGGCCTTGCCAGAATGGCATCTCAAGGGAACAATAATAACTTGGATATTTCAGATATTCTAGAGCTAGATCTCTTCGCCACGAAAGAGTCAGCAGTTGTTCAGAGTTCTGTCAGCGAAGACTCGACAGACACAGGGAGCCAATTCTGCGACGCGTTCAGCAGATATTTTGGAAGTACTATCTGGGGTGGATATTCCCACCGGCAGCCTTAATTCCGCAAATACTTCATCACTTACAAAAGTCGGAGGGACGGTAAATATTCTAGTAGCGCCCAACTGGAGCAGAGTCTTCTGGAAACCAGAACGGGAGAAATAAAAGAGAAACCTCCGCTGTTGATTCCGAATCTTCGCGAGAACCTTATAGATCTCCGCACGAACTCTGCTCCTCAAGGTGTAGAACGCTTGCAGTTGACGGTATGGTTGGTACGGGCTGGGCGAAGCATATAGCAAACTGGTCTGAGGATGAAATAAAGCTATTAGAATCATCTTGGAGGTTGTCATCCTTAAGAACGTATAGACCAATCTGGTAAAGATGGTGCAGCTGGGCGCAATCACACGGAATACTCATAGACGATCCCAGCCCTCACTATTTAGCTAGACAACTGTGCTACCTCTACAGAGTCGTAAAATTAGCGCCTAAGACAATAGCAGTCTACAAGTCAGTTGTAGCAAACTTCGGAAATCCCTTAAGATCTTACGAGCTCAGCTCCCATCCCTTAGTAAAGCACGTATTAAAAGGCATCTTCGCTGAAAACCCTCCGGTTAAAAAGTCGATTTCGTGGACTGTAAAAGATTTACTAGAGTTTTTAAGTATCTACCAATTTGATCACGACAATTTCTTCGCAGTTTCAAGACACACTTGCGTGCTCCACCTGTTCACTACCGGCAGGAGAGACCATGACTTAACTCTTTTATCGATAGGAAATGGTCACTTCGAAGATAGGGGAGATGAAATCATATTCTGGCCTAAACTCGGGTCTAAAACTGATTCGGTTTCGTATAAACAATAAATGGTCACTTCGAAGATAGGGGAGATGAAATCATATTCTGGCCTAAACTCGGGTCTAAAACTGATTCGGTTTCGTTTAAACAATTTGCTGAACATAGGAGAAAACAATTTAGATGGGCCTCTCGATATTATTTTCCGGATTTAAAAAAAAAAAAAAACAAAACATTTCGGTTACAAATATGCGCCGTAACTTGACGTGTAACGATTCTTTGTTCGTTGCCACAAGAGGAAGAGTGAAGAACGCTTCCGGAACCGTAATCGCGGGGTAGATAAAAACGTTATTTAAAGAAGCAGGAATATCTGCATCTGTAGGTAGCTTTAGAGCAGTTGTTGCAACCAACAACTGGGTTGGTAACTTAGACTAACAAGGTTGGTAATCATTGCAATATTCATGAAAAAAGTACATTCTTTCGGCATTACTTCAGAGCAATAAAACCGCAACCTATTGGGAACCCAAATACTTTGGGTAATACCTTTACACCGGTGATGTAGGTTTATTATCTATAAATATATAAAATTCTCGTGTCACAGTTTTCGTTGCCATACTCCTCCGAAACGGCTTGACCGATTTTGATGAAATTTTTTGTGCTTATCCGGTATCTATGAGAATCGGCCAACATCTATTTTTCATCCCCCCAAATGTTAAGGGTGGACCACCCCTAAATTTTTTTTTTATTTTTCAGACAAAATTTTTTGTTTTAATTTTTTTATGATACAGTATACAAAAATACCTACAACCCTAAATTTTCACCCCTCTACGATCAACCCTTATTTTTTAATAGCCATTTTAGTTACCTTTTTAGGGCAGGACAACGTCTGTCGGGGCCGCTAGTTAAATATAAGATTTAATCATGCTAATTCTATGAAAAGTTTATTTTGAGTTGTTAATGACATATTGATAATATATCATTCTGGCAATTATGTAAGCAAAGAGCATTATAATACTACAAAGAGCATTATAATACTACAGAAAAGTAAGTAATGTAATGTGTATGTAAGTTATCTTTGCAATTATTCAAGCAAATTGCGGATATTGTCCTTAAATAAATATCTTATTTATTTTTTTCTCAATCTCTGCCTTTCTCTTCATATTAAAATAACAATAGTCACAGTACGCATAACCCTAGTCCCATATTAATATTTCAAATATTATG
Source organism: Lapara coniferarum (assembly GCA_949316025.1). NCBI lineage: Eukaryota > Metazoa > Arthropoda > Insecta > Lepidoptera > Sphingidae > Lapara > Lapara coniferarum. The sequence goes on along the minus strand of OX438931.1, from coordinate 17,095,930 downwards.
ACTAGTCGGACAGCGCGCCGGCAGATAATAAACACGTCTCAATGTGGTTCAAGCATAGGCTCGAACACCTAAATAGAACCGTTTTTCCCCCGAAGGGTAAAAAACGGATATTTAGGTTTCAGCCGTGGCTTGAACCACACCTAAGGCCTTGCCGGCACAAGGTACTGAAGAAAGAGGCCGCCGCGCGCTGCCCAACAAGTGCGTGACAAGGACAGGTATAGTTATCGCGCGTTACAATACCACAAATACACCTAGTGAGTGAGTGAGATAGAGGATGTTGACAATGAATATTGGAACGTTAATCTCAATGTGGTTCAAGCTACGGCTGAAACCTAAATATCCGTTTTTTACCCTTCGGGGGAAAAACGGTTCTATTTTGTGATAATGGATAGAATCCGGAATGATGTTCGGAATTCCAGAACTCTTTGAATATATTACAATTCTCTATGTATTGAAAATGAAAAATCTTTATTTAAATAAATGAAAGGCCAAAAAATAATTTCCAGAGGTTCTAAAATTAGGCGGTGTATTTATGTGTGTATGTGTGCGTGTGTATGTGTGTGTGTGTACGGACCTGTGTATGAGCACAGAACAGGGATATAGACAATTCCTCCGTGTGTATGAGGGCACGTCCCCGTGTATGTGTGCACGGACCTGTGTATATGTGTGCACGGACCTGTGTATATGTGTGCACAGACCTGTGTATATGTGTGCACAGACTTGTGTATGTGTGTGCACGGAACGGTATATGCAGAGAACAGGGATTTACTCTGTGGGTATATGAGTGTGCATGGATCTGTGTGTATGTGTGCACGGGGGCACAAAGGTCCCCGCGCACAAGAGGACGCCCTCGATAAGCGTAGCTTCTCTAACTAGGCTGGTTCAGTCGTAGACAAAGTAAACAATATAGACTAATGGATACCTTCTATTCAGTCCTACAGAAAGAGATGGTACTATAGAGGCATTGCTAGTGAAGAAAAGGGATAGAATCATTTATTGCCATCCCGTAGTGCGTGCCGATTTCTTCAATGTTGGAATTGAAATTCCACACTTTCCGCCTCCGTCGTAAAGTGGTTGTGCTTAGTGTTGTTTGTTTTTCAGAGTGTTATTAAACCTTTAAAAGTGTCAATAACTTTACTAAATCCATTAAAAAATGGTGCGGTGTAACTTGTGGTGTAGATTTACCAAAGAGCATTATAAATACTACGGAAAAGATTTACTCAAATTACTTAATACTTGTCAAATTTTCTGTTTCATGTGGCTACGGCATGTCTTCTTCTATGTTTCCCTCCTTTATGGTTTCAGTATTATAATAAAGTATTATATACATTAGAATCAAAATTTTACAGGTATTTGTTTTATTGGTTTTTACATGCGTTTTCACTGGTTTTGTGCACAGGTTAGTAAATTACTACATACTAAAATGGTGCAGGCCGTGCAGGAGCTTTTTTTTATTAGGTTGCCACCCTGTCCACTTAGCCTACTTCTCTGATGTTACCGATGAAAAATCAAAATCGACGACCTTTTTTTTTTGTTCGTTCAAAATCCGCTATCTACTTTTTTCTCCTTTTTTTTTATGATCTGTTGCTTTTTGGTTTCTTGGGGCTGGCAAGCAGTGTTGCCGTGGCGACTTAGTCACTAGATCTACCGGATTTTATGCATTTTATGCATGCGGACAAAATTTTGGCTGTAGTCACCAAATAAATATTTAGCGACTTCTAGCGACTTTTGAAACCGTAAAATTGGCGACACTTTTAGAAATAATTAAAACATGAATTTTCTAATGGAAGTAAATAAATTTACAAGCGGGTCTACCACGGGTACATTTTAACACGCTTTTATTACTTTCATACGTATGTATGAATGTATGTATGTATGTCACGGAACATTGAACCTGATTTTGACCCCTTCAAAACGTCGGGGCGTACTTATCAGGAACTGATGACAATTCAATATTATAAACTAAAAACATGCTTTTCTAGAAAATCCAACTAAAAAATTAATAAATAATAGTTTACTTATTTTTAGTAAAATCTGTTGGACTATCGTAGAATTATAACTAAACTGGCTACTCTTATCTGTAAAAAAATCCTACTTGGCACAAGATAGCGCTTTCGTTTAGTTTTAGTGACTTCTACTGGATATTAGTAGAATAGAACTAAAAAATGAGAAATAAAATATAATAGTTAAAAAAACTACAAACATGCTTCATAGAAAATCCAACTAAAAATGGGAAATAAACTTTAATAAATATTAATATAATTAAGAATAGTGTAAATAAGAAAAACATGTATTTTATTGCAAAAAAAGCGTGGAGTAGGTACATCGTGTCAAAAGTTGTAAATATTTCATAGACAGATAACATCAGTAGAAGGATCATCATTTTCATAACGTCTTAAAAAGCACCTCACGCTTTTTTTACAATAAAATACATGACTTCTGCAATATTTTTAAGACATATTAATCCTGAAAAAAATATATAAAAATATATAATAAAAAAAATATGTCTAGTGACTTCTGGCGGATTTTTTAAAAATGATTTTTCCTATATCTAGCGGAATTTTCGAAGTCATCTAGGGACATGAAATTTTACAGAACGGCAACACTGCTGGCAAGTGGCAACAGTGGTGAACTGGTGACAAATGTAGTGACAGATGACGTAAAGTCTCTTGGTCTCTTCGTTTTCAGAAATCAAACGTGCTTGTTCTCTGCGAGCTAAGGCCTTTTGGCGACTTGCACGTACAATAATTAAACATGGCATCAAAGGCTGAATTAGCTTGTGTATACTCCGCTCTCATCCTGGTTGACGACGATGTCGCCGTAACTGTAAGTAGTTTTCCAAAATTCATGTGTTGAGTTTGGTGATTTTTGTAAAATTTATATCCGTTTACATCTATAATAATGTTGTATAAATGTGGGATTAAATTCGTGAATTGTTGCACGCATGACAAAAACCCTGGGAATATGAGTTTATTTTGATAGTTAAATGAGAACAAATGGCGCGAAATGTGTTAATTTATATACAACTTATCGTGACAGGGTGAGAAAATCTCCACCATCCTGAAGGCAGCCTCCGTGGACGTCGAGCCCTACTGGCCGGGTCTTTTTGCAAAGGCCCTTGAGGGCATCAATGTCCGCGACCTGATCACCAACATCGGATCCGGTGTCGGTGCGGCACCCGCTGCAGGTGCGCCCGCCGCCGCCTCGGCCGCCGCGCCTGCCGCTGAGGCCGCTAAGGAGGAGAAGAAAGAGGAAGAACCCGAAGAGTCTGATGATGACATGGGCTTCGGTAAGTTATTCTGGAGTAATTTTTTTTTTATAATGCCGGTTTTCAGGTTATGTATAAAAACATGAAAGTGAGCATGTTCCAAGAATGCGAAAGGCAGCTACTTTAATTATGTGAAAAAAAAATTATAAAATAGTATTTAATTACCTATTTCCATTGTATGTTAACTTAAAAACTTTTAAACAAAACAAAAATAAACAGGCTTCAAAACCACTACAAATAAAAAAATAATTAAAAATTTAAATTGCCATCTAAGCTAAGGAAATACACAAACAAATATACGAAAACATTGTTCAATTTCATTAATTAGGGAGTGGATTATGTCAGTACTGATTTGTCCAGCTTGTTAAATCTTAGCTACTTCAGATGAATTCTTAGAGCAGCACTTGCACTTTAGATTTAATATTAATTTAATTGAAAATAAGCAATTTGCTGTAGCAGGTTGTAGCTAAATCCAGGAGGTAATTTTCAATAGTAGTCAATCCAAGTTCATGTACTATAAATTTCATGACATTTGTCTTTACCAACTTCTTTATTGGCTTAAAACATTCAAAATTAGCCAAATCTAGCCCAAAGCTCTTAAAAATACTAAAAAATACTAACGATATACAAAAGTCCTCGTTCTCAATTTGGCATAAAATGGATTTGACTACTATTGATAATTACCTCCTGAATTATTAGCTCCAAGCAATTATAGATGTTATAACTATTTAGTCATACCTATCAATTTTGAATTATGGTCCTACAATATTGTAAGTCTGTATTTATAAGAGTTTACAGCTTCAATGATGTTTAACATGTATTAGCTTCAGAAAAATAATGATCTGACAATTTTATTCCTGAGAATTTATTCTTGTTTCGATTAATGTTCCATCTGCCTAAAAGACACTAACTATTACTTTTTATTTGTTTCAGGTCTCTTTGACTAAAAAGCTTTATATTGAAGCAAAAGAATTCCATTTCGGCTTTTGTGAAGCTTTTAGTTATAAGGAAATGACTTTTATAAAAGGTTAAACACATAAAATGGTTTTATTCTATTGCTATGTATCCAGAAACCCACACATATGACTAGAAAATACATCATGCAACACATTATGTTACCATGCTCTATAGGGATTCTGTTTTTTTATGTCGTCTGCTAAAGATGTTAACAATTTGACCCAGTAGATAAGGCCTGAATGAAGTGTGGAAGGCGTAAGTTGCCTGATCAACCAATGATTCCTGAACCCAGGTTTCTACAAGGGATGAGCCAAGTTGTTTGGTAACAGCTATACAAACTGTATTAAAACTTAATTTGGTTCAAAATGATGCAAGACAAAAACACATTGTTTAACCTGCAACTCCATAAAATTAGTAACTTGGCATTAACTTATATAGTCTAACTTCTAAGTATGTTAAGATATTAAAATTGTTAATTCATCTCTATGGTCTAAAAATCAGTGTACTTCCTTGAAAAGCATTTCCAATATCACTTCCCTCAATAATTGTAATTACCAGTAGCATTCTTAGCAGTTTGTGGTTAGCGTAACCGACCAGGGCATCTCAAGGGGCACAAAGAAAACTGTCGCCCTTTGCCAAGGAGTTTAATAGGCTGCCTCATAGATAAGCCTACTAACTCCACATGCATTTCAAGTGGATATTAACAACTCGTAGTGCTCGCGGCTCCGCCTGTGTGAAAAAGTTTTTCCGGGACAAAAATATTTTCCCGAGATAAAAAGTAGCCTATAGCACTCAGGAGTTATGTAGATTCCTATTAGTGAAAGAATTTTTAAAATCTGTTCAGTAGTTCCTGAGATTAGCGCGTTCAAACAAACAAACTTCAGCTTTATAATAGTATAGATTGCGAGAACTGTAGTAGGTAGGTCTAACAAAAGAATAAGTAACAACTAAACTTTATTATAATCCTATACAAATATGTGACCAACAAAATTATCCCCACATGGCTCTCTGGACTCCCGACAACTTATTATAATCAGCTAGATGACGCCACACAATGCGGCTCATGCGCCACTCTTTTACTATACCTCTGGGCCTGAAAATAATAGAAATTAAATACATAACTAGCGACTTCATATACAAAGTTCCAACCGAGGTGCTGAATTGCTTGTCTCTCTTTCAATATGAGTGTACTTTACACTTGTACTCGGCCTTTTTTTATGGGGTACAAAGACATCTTAGTTATTTTATCTGCCATAACAAAAAGAATCATTGATCTAAAATTTTAATAAAATGTATTCACAATTATAAAAATACAATAATACTTTTTTTGTAAGTAACAAATCATTAACACAATTTTATTTTGTTATTATAGGGGTAGTAAACAGTATGAGTCACCTTGAAAAATATAATTTAGCTTTAGTGAAGTTTTTAAAATCAGGTAAGAGCTCTGCAGGCTGAATGAAAAATTGCACCACACCATAGGTGAAGTATAGCCTCTTGGCTCTTTAGCCTTAATTATAAAGTAATCTCTAATAATGGTAGGCAGCAGCTCAGGTGTGTCCATGGCGATGCAGTTATTCATGATCAATAGCGACAACATACTTTTGGTTGGCTCAATCAGGTTGTCTGCCTTCATAAAAAATATTTGGTACACATCTCAGTTAAACTTTCAATGTGGTCATTTACATTAACACCTACCTTGAGGTAATAACGCATCTATTGTTAATTCTCATGGGAGCGGCATTTAATTCAAACTTCGCAATGTCCTTGTCAGCCAACTCTCTGATTTCCACAGGCAGTACATCGTTTTTTCTCAATGCGTTGACTCTAGTTCTTTCTAGAAAGTTCTCAGCGCTCATGCGTCGCCTCTTCACATCACGAACCATCATCCAATTGACCCATTTGTTCCTTACTTGCTGATACTAAAATTTATAGGTTATATTACAAAACAATGTAAACAATTCGTGATAAACAAAGTATATAATATTATATACTTTTTAGGAGTTTTGTTTCATTACATGGCTTGCAAAAATGATTACGAATTACTAATATGACGATTAAAGTAGAGTAGAATCTGTATTCTACTCACTGTTGATATTGTATAATGCAATACTACTTATAAGCACAAATCGTATATCCATTGCTACTTACTCCATAACCAGCAAGGGCTTGAGATTTCCAGACATACTTTCCAAGGCTAGATATATTTAAATTCATAGTTTTTATTATGATTCTAACCTAACATGTACGGTAGTTCACCAAACCATAACTCCAGAGACATTTTTTTTTTTTTTTTTTTTTTTTATAATTCTCCCTTACAGGGAAGGCAAAGGGTTCAAGCCCATACAGCCTCGTCTTAAGTGATATCTCTGGTTGTCGTAGTAAAGCAGTGGCTACCTTACCAAGACTTTATCAAGGAGTTTTGGCGGCAACGAAAAAACACTTGATTGGCACAGTTATTTCAATTCACTTCATTTGAGCACTTTAATAGAACTATATTGGATAATATACCACCCTAATTATGCAATATAACACTAAGTATCACCAAAATAATGAATTAAAACAAGAGCACCACATGACACTTCCACGTTCCCGCCAAAACTACTCCAGAGACAAATAAATAAGAGAGACGGTTAACTTCATACATATTTTTTAACACGATAAGGAAACACCTACACGCATAAATTTTATATCTATAGTCTAGTTATACATTTCATTCATATCCGTAGTTGGACCTTTCTTTCTTTCCTGTGTGAATTGAATTTTCAAGTGCTCCGTTCTCTTTCGCACGGAGATTATGTATAAAAGAAAATATGGCCGCAGCTCTAGGGATGTGCCGTAGCGGTAATCGGTAAATATGTGGCAATACCGATCATTAAAAAAAATAGGGATAACTTTAAGGTCGGGTTCATACTAAAACCGATAATGTATCGGTTTCCTATAGTGAGCATACGGTGAAAGCGCAATGTGATTCTTGATGAAATTTTGGACTTCCTTAAATAAAATAAAACTAAATAGTAGTTAAAATATTTATTTCTATCTTATTACTTAGTAATTTCATTTATACGTTCATTTTACAATAATTTTCGAATGAACCGAAAGCCCGCGAAATTCAAATTTAACTTGAAATTGCAGTTCCATATTTACTTGAAATATTGCATTATCGTAACAATCAAATAAATTTCTTTATTATTTGTACTACTACAATTAAACTATAAAAGAACATTTAAATTGCGAATTAAATTAAATGAAAACCACAAAAATACGTTAAGGAGACAGGTGTGGCTGGCAGATAAAATATTTATATATATGAATAGGTATTATTATAAAGTGAGTTATTTACATGGCCACGTAAAAAAGAAGCAAAGCACAATGTTAGTAACCATAAAAAGCAAAGCACAATGTTAGTAACCAAAAAAAAGCCAGTTCAGGCTGGCAGGAAAGGGAGAAAAGATTTAAGCATCTATATTTATAATAAAATCATATCAATAACGCATTGCCCTGTGCCCATCGGTTTAAACGATATAGGTCCTAACCTAGCTAGCCTACCAGCCTTTCGCTAGCTACCCTAAGGATGACGACCCGAAGAAGAAAGGCAGAAAGAAACTCCGGGCTTACTTTTTTCGTCATCAATTATTGTCTTTATGTTACAATATTTTTTTTAGTTTTTTTTTACCAATCTTTCGTATACAAAAACACCATAGTGATATAAGCTCATGCACGCATATTATCTTCGTAACAATAGGGTAACATTCAAGTGAAGATGAATTTAATCCTGTGCTACAAAGAACAAAATTCTAGAGAAATTTTTAACAAAAGGGAATGAATGATAAATTCATGGTGTAATGTACATTCGCCCTACATTTAAATTTATTGTAAATTTCAGTTGATACAAACAAATCAATAGCATACAAGCAAACGCCACAAAATGATCGTTGGGTTTTCTATAAAACTAAATAAAAAGTAATAAGTAAAGAAACTGCGTACAGCGTGCATTCACCTATATTAACAAACATAATTTTAATCAGAACAATTTAGTATTATAGTAGCACATTTGTAAGAAAAAAAGTTACAAAAGATAAAAAAATTAAATACTCCATGAACAACTATCATATTATAATAGTCTACTCTATATGTTTACAAATATAATATGAAAGAAGTCAGTTAATAAAAAGGCAAAATTGCAATTCTTGCTTTTGTAAATGAATAGAAATATGAATAAGAGAAATGTGAATTTTGAATACACTCAAAAAATACAATTTAGCATAACATACTTAACATAAGAATAAATAAGTACACATTGACCAATTATCATCTAGCGAAAAGCATTCCATGCATAAAATGTTATATTTAGCAGTATTATGTAATGGCATAATATTTGCAAGTTAAAATGTTACCAAAATCAGAAAATGGTGGAAACACATTAAAGACAACACAATATGCATTAATAACTAATAAAATACGACCAATTCTGAAAAAACTTAAAAAAACTTTTTATTTGTACAAATATCAATTTAACACCATAAGATGCTTAAACTAAACTTAAAAATAATTATACATTTACAAATTATCGCTTCCCGAAAAACATTCCGTGCATAATGTAATACTTTGCAATATCATATAATGGCACATTTGGAAGTAAAAAGACTACAAAAATCAGAAAATGTTGGGTACAGTAAAACGAAAACACAACAATCAAATAAAAGGTAAAATTACTATTTCTGCACATTGGTATATCAATTAAATATGAACAATAGAGGAAACACTCAAATAAATACTAACATTTTGTAATAAGATGATACTAAATCAACAATTATCTAGTAGATTGAATTTGCAAGAATCATTGTAAAAACCTTATAGTTTGAAATTTTAATCATTTATGCTTAACAGTAAGCAAAAGGTTCACAATAAAAACTACGACTGTGATTTTTTACACTATACAAGGAGCCGCACTTAGCTACTATATAGTATGCATAATAACTAAAACCACAAAAATATGGCTAATACACTTTAAATAAGAACAATTTTACTTGCATCAATCATAATAATTGTGGACAAAATACTATGAAGCAAAAACACACTACTATTAAATAAATAAATTAAGAGAAATTAGGTACTACGCCTTCTTCCTGATCTATAACTTAATCCTTTTGTGACTTTTTCACGGATTAAAGTTTCCATATCTATGTCTTTGGGCCTCAAATCAATATTATTTATTCTATTATTAAAATTAATGCACCATTGCTTAACTTGAACTCTTATTATGTATAGCCAAAAAGCTTTAATGAGGGATGTTTTATGTATATTACAATTATACCATGAAGTTTCAACATTTTTTTGTAAACTATCTATTAAACACTGCAAATAGATGGCATCATCTTATCAATAATATAAATACTTTGCCAGACGGTTCTACTAAAATTACTAGAAGGATAATATAACCTATCTATATTAGAGCTATACTCTCTTAAACGAATTAATTCGTGAAATTCCTACCTCTGAGATAATAGTGCATTTGTACAATTATCGCAATCTTTGCAGTTCAAATTGGACATCAGAAAACGACAAACTGCACCAGCAATATATGGTACAGCCTTATGTTGGAATATATTTTCCTGAGGTATAGACTCTATGAAGTTAGTTTCATTACTATGAAGATTTTCAGTGTATGAACTATATTTTTGTTGGCTGACTAAGTTTTTTAATGTACCCAACATTTTGTCATCATCCTCAGAACAATTAGTATACAAAGATTTACCGGTAGTGATATTGTTAATTAACAAGGTTTTAAAAGCTGATACGAAGTGAGAACAATTAGGATTTGTACTAAAATTTCCATGTGCCCTTATTTGACCAAAGAAGTTTTCAATTGGATCTTGATTAAGACGTCTAAGACTTAAAAATTTTACACCATCAATTTTTAGCAGATCTGACCACATATGTCTTATTGTTTTAATATTATGCACAAAGTGCTTCAGAGATAAAGGTTTTCTCTCCCTTTCATTGGAAGCGTCAAAGCGCATTGATGATAGCTTTTTCACAGCATCATTCCAGAAAGTAATGTGTTCAGAATTACATGAAAGAGCATGTTTTAACTTATTACCATAATGGCCGAAACCATTTAAACTGTCAAACAAATCTATATATATAAAAGAAAGTGGTGTTAGTTACACCACTTATAACTCAAGAACGGCTGAACGGATTTAGCTGAAAATTGGTGGAGAGGTACCTTAGAACCAGGAGACGGATATAGGATACTTTTTATTCCGGGAAAATATAAACCGGGACTTTTATCCCGGATAATCGTTTTCTGTCAGTGGAACCGCAAGAAAACAAGTATAGAGATATTTCGAGATCCAGTTGAGGACATATTTACTCTTATCCCGAAAAAAGATAAACCGGGAATTATATCCCGGATTTTATTTTCCCGCGAGTGGAGCCGCCACGACTAAACCGCTGAACCGATGGCGATGCAATTTGGCAGGGAGATAGTTTAAAACTCTGGGAAGAATCTAGGCTACTTCATATCCCCGGAAAATATAAACCGGGACCTTAATCCCGGAAAATCGTTTTCTGCCAGTGGAACCGTATGAAAATAAGTATGGAGATAGTCTGTGATTCAAAGGAGGACATAGGCTACTATTATCCCGGAAAACAGACACCGGGAATTTTATGCCGGAATTTTTTTTTTTGCGTTTTTTTTATCTTTAAGGATATGACCCTACATCTCTATTTATTTTAAAACAAAGGCCCCTATCGCTTCTGTCTCTTCGACGCGATAAACTCAAACACTGCTTAGCGGATTTTCATACGTTTTTCATCAATTGACGTTGTGATTCAAGAGGAATAATTGATAATATTTTGTACGACAGAAAAATAAATGTAGGTATACAGTATTATGCTTTGCTACCTGTGCTAAGCCAGGGCGGGCCGCTAGTTATTTATAAAAAGAATTATTTCTGCTGTGAATAAACCATTATCAATGTTTGAATTTAAACTTAAATAATCATGTTCCTGGAGAAACAGCAGAGACTTCATGTGAACTTCTAGGGATGTAGCCACTTGCCTGCTAAAAACTTGGGCTGCAAATTTGACCTGAAATGTACAAAATATGAATAATACATTAGTTTATTAATAAATAAACTATTTTAAGTCATAGTAGGATTATATAATCTGTTATGAACTTAATTGTAAATTGTAACATATCAATATAGAAGTGTACAACGGACACAATCATATTTTGCTTGACGCGAGTATCAAGTTAGATTATTTATTTACATTTATTTTAAACTAGCGGCCCGCCCTGGCTTCGCACAGGTAGCAAAGCATAATATTACATGCTGAAATTTGTTTTTTTGTCATACAAAATATTTATGTAATATACACATAAACCTTCCTCTTGAATCACTCCATCCATTGGTGAAAGACATAGGTATGAAAATGCGTTGGGTAGTTTTTGAGTTTATCGTACAATCAGATGCGATAGGGGGGACTTTGTTTTATAACATGTAACGATGTAAGGGCATATCCTTAAAAATAAAAAGATAAAAAATAGTCAGTCCTTCCCTGGATCTCAAACTATCCGTCTCTCGTAATTCCACTGGTAAAAAAATATTTACCGGGATAAAAGTCCCGGGTAATATTTTTCCGAGATAATAATTAGCCTAGGTCCTTCCCAGGGTCTTACACTATGTCCCTTCCAAATTTCATCGAAATCGGTTCAGTGGTTAGGCCCCACTCGCGAGATATAAAAACCGGTATAAAATTCCCGGGTTATGTTCTTCCAGGATAAAAGTAGCTCATTTATAAACACGCGCCGCCGGCCCACCGGCCGGTACCGCCGCAACCGCTATGTCCCTGCATTTTAAATCTGTAATATCTTCAAAAATATTTATGTAAATTACATGTTGTAAAGAGCCATATTGATCTATATTAAATACACAATGTATTTATGGTACTTAATTAGATAAGGATTAATGCTGCATTACTTAAAATCGCTTCGTAAGACGTAAATAAGCCATTATTTCTCGTAGAAAGTAAAGGATAAAAAATGCTTATTGTGATTTGTGGGTTATCCCTAAGAGATAGACATATACCATAGTGGACTTTTTTGTAGGCCTTTTTAGGGTGTACAAAAGTGTAGTACATTATTTTGATCTATCTCGTAGAGTTTAGCCAGCGTCTGCAATGTAAGCGCAAAAAAATGTGTTTATCTACATCACATTAGAAACCTCTAAAATTATCAATGTTCCTCTACTATATTATGCATGTATTATATACTAGTAGTGCTCGCGGCTCCGCCCGCGTGAAAAAGTTTTTCCGGGACAAAAAGTATCCTATAGCACTCAAGAGTTATGTAGCTTCCTATTAGTGAAAGAATTTTCAAAATCGGTACAGTAGTGCCTGAGATTAGCGTGTTCAAACAAACAAACAAACAAACTCTTCAGCTTAATCCTACTAATATTATAAAGGCGAAAGTTTGTAAGAATGTATGGATGTTTGGATGTTTGGATGTATGGATGTATGGATGTAAGGATGTTTGTTCCTCTTTCACGCAAAAACTACTGAACGGATTTCGATGAAAGTTGGCACACGGGTAGATCATGTCCTGGATTAACACATAGGCTACTTTTTATCCCGGGAAAATATAAACCGGGACTTTTATCCCGGAAAAACTTTTTAATGCGGGCGGAGCCGCGGGCAAAAGCTAGTAATCTATACTATTATTATAAAGCTGAAGAGTTTGTTTGTTTGAACGCGCTAATCTCAGGAACTACTGGTTCGAATTGAAAAAATCTTTTTGTGTTGAATAGAACATTTACCGAGGAAGGCTTTAGGCTATATAACATCACGATGCAACTATTAGGAGCGAAGAAATAATGGAAAATGTGAAAAAAAATCGGGGAAAATTATTCATCCTTGAGGGCTTCCATTGCGTGCGCTGCGAAAACGGTTCAAGATACCAAAAATATATGTATGAAAGAATTACTTCTCTAAAAATGATCTAAAAAAATGTCCGCGACAGTATATGTCTATCTTTTAAGATTAACTCACTAGAACCGTTTTATGGTAATCAAATTTGGTCGAAATTAATGCATTATTTCCTAAGAGTTGTATCAACGTCATAATATTAATCTTTATCCAAATAAATGAGTAGGATAGAGTGATTCAACGGGAAGGTTTTTATGTACTTTTAGCCCAGAAAAACTTATTGACGCGGGCGAAGCCGTGGGCAAAAGCTAGTATTAGTATAGATATAAACCTTCCTCTCGAATCACTCTATCTATTAAAAACAACCGCATCAAAATCCGTTGCGTAGTTTTAAAGATTTAAGCATACATAGGGACATGAGGACATAGGGTCAGACAGCGAGAAGCGACTTTGTTTTATACCATGTAGTGATTATATCGTAGCAAGTAGGTCATAAATTAACGCACAGTGCATTGTTTATGTTACAATGGCAGTCTTTGTACTCGTAATTTTGATTATTTGGTTAGTGTTTCAGCACTTATAATATTTTTGTGATACGAGTACTTGAGCTTGCTTTTGTTCTAAAAAATCACACTAACAAAGGAAGTAATTCAACGTGTCCGTGATAAAAAAATCTCTCAGAAAGTCAAGAGATACACTTGCACTTAGCAGAAAGTTATGGGAGTATGTAAACCGTATACGTAAAAAAGTTGTATGTGCATGGACAAAATCTTACAATCGATGAGCACCTAATACCATTTAGAGGTAGAGTAAGTTGATTTAATAACCCCAGCAAACCTAATAAGTACAGCATGGAAATTTAGATCTGTGACAAAAACAAATCTACTCTTTATTTGATATAAATATATTAAAAAAAAAACACGAAATAGGGCGGAACAACTGTCCTTCAATATATTCAGCTAATCACGTGAATGGATCACATTACCTTAGAAGTAATAGAAACGTTACTTTTTATTATTATTTTATCAGCCTAAAAGTGTCAAAATTCTTGGCAAAACGTAGTCCCACAGTAGTTGGAACTATGAGACAAAATAAAGCTTCTATACCTCCAATTTTGAAACCCTCGAATCTCATATTTGCATACATACATATACACTCACGCCTGTTATCCCCGAAGGGGTAGGCAGAGGCGCAACTAGTGCACCCACTTTTCGCCATTATTCCGTCCCATGATGTGATAGGGGGCGAGCCTATCGCCATATCGGGCACAAATTCCAGACTCCGAGCTGATACTGAATAGAAAAACTCAATATCACTTTGCCCGACCCGGGGATCGAACCCGAGACCTCAGCTTTGCAGTCGTACTGTAATACAACTACGCCACCGAGGCAGTCAGTTGCTTTTTTCTAAAATGACATTGTTATACATATTTTATCCATTTATTTACCATATATCAAATACACATCGTCCTCTTATTTTCTAGTCTACGATAATGCATTATAGCAAATTAATAGATATCAGTAATAAGAACAAGTACTTATAAAATTAATTTGTACTATTACCCACAGTGCCAAGGAAGGTGTTATCAATACAGTCGATCAGATGCTTTATGTTACATATAATATTTATAGTTTATTGTAAAATAATTAGATTGCCTGCTGCATTTTTTTTTCAAAACATTTCAAATGTTGATATTGCATTGATTATATTATATTGGAATTAATTAATTATGATATTGGGAACATTATAAACTTCTACTTGGAAAAAACAAAATACACAGTAAAAACTTTATACGAGAAATACGCAACTAAGTTGGTAAAGCCTCATTAATACGGCCCGGATTAATATGTAAATACATATTTTTAATTTAAACGATTTTCATTCTATAACTTATTATCTACATCTAATATCGCATTTGGATTGTAAAAAACTAATTTTTATTTTCCATTGTAGTGCAGCGCTCCGTGCATACATACAGATGTATCGCGGCTGCCGCCGGCTACGTAATGATGACGTAGATACAGCCGTGAACACAGCGCGCTCTGCAGTTAGCTCCGCCTCCGAATATAGCCAACGTCAAGCCG
The DNA here is from genome assembly GCA_949316025.1 of Lapara coniferarum. NCBI lineage: Eukaryota > Metazoa > Arthropoda > Insecta > Lepidoptera > Sphingidae > Lapara > Lapara coniferarum. The sequence goes on along the minus strand of OX438931.1, from coordinate 17,080,690 downwards.
GTGAGGCCCAATAACTTGTACGCATATGTAACGGTTGTTTTAACACATTTATAGATTTGTCGTTAATATATTATTAGTTCGCATTTGGTTTTTATTCTGCCTCGTAGTCCCTAAAGTGGTGACCCCGACGTGATGACTCAACCCTCGCAGATAATGTTAAGCGAGGAAGACATTAACATGATCAGTATTAAATCACGCATTCCGCAATTTTGGCAAGATAATCCCAGCCTCTGGTTCGCGAATTTCGAAGCGATTGTGGCGAATCAAAAACTCAACGACGATAACAAGTTTGGACTAGTAGTGACACAGCTCAATAAAGTCGACGTGGAGCTACTGAGTGACATCATCGGGACGCCGACCAAATCAGGAAGATATGCCGAAGCCAAAGAAAGGTTAATATCAGTTTACGAGGAGTCAGATGAAAGGAAGTTAAATAAATTACTAAATGAGATGGAACTCGGCGACCAACGACCCTCACAACTGCTCCGCAGAATGAGAGTTTTAGCAAGAGACAAGATCACGAACGATGCACTACGTATACTATGGATTGGACACCTACCCAACCCGACTCGCTCAGTTCTATCAATTAACGAAGAGTCGAACCTAGACGCCTTGGCCGCTAAGGCAGACAAAATGCACGACCAAGCACGAGAAGTAAACTCGGTATGTAATTGCCAAACCCTACCCTCAACGTCGCAGGCACAGTCTTCGTCAGACCGAGACATCATCAGTATGATTGAAGCTCTTAGCAAGGAAGTAATGTCGCTGAAGACAGACCAAAAGCGGTACCGTGGCCGAAATTATGACAATTTTAGAAGTTTTGGCCGTTCACGTTCGAAATCACGCGACTCACGTTACACAATTTGTTATTTTCACCGAAAATTTGGAAACGCAGCTTACCGATGTCGGAGCCCATGCAATTTCCAGAGTACCAAAAAACAGTCGGAAAACTAAATACGACTCAAGCTATGGCGGTGGCCGAAGTCGATGACATACCCACATACCGCCTGTTTATAAAAGATATTTCTACCGGCACAGCATTTCTAGTCGACACGGGAGCAAATGTATCCGTCTTACCTGCCCGCGTATCCGATAAAAGAAACCGGACTCCGAACAACTATTTATACGCAGCAAACGGCACACAGATACCCACATACGGTGAAAAAACAGCTAGTCTCAATTTTGGTATGCGGCGTAATTTCAATTGGAGATTTGTAATCGCAACGGTTAGCAAGCCGATATTAGGCGCTGATTTTTTCCATCATTATGGGCTTATGGTAGACCTCCGTGGCCGGAGACTAGTTGATAAAAAAACCAAATGCGAACTAATAATATATTAACGACAAATCTATAAATGTGTTAAAACAACCGTTACATATGCGTACAAGTTATTGGGCCTCACCGGCTTGACGTTGGCTATATTCGGAGGCGGAGCTAACTGCAGAGCGCGCTGTGTTCACGGCTGTATCTACGTCATCATTACGTAGCCGGCGGCAGCCGCGATACATCTGTATGTATGCACGGAGCGCTGCACTACATTACTCCCCCCGCTATTGATTTCAAGGGTACGGTCGAAAAAATGATACTGAATGTGATTTACATACTTTGATCCAGAATATATTTAACTTATATGCGACATTTACTTTGACTAAGTTGATCCGTAGCCAAAATTGACGAATAGGTACTGAAACACAAAGCGGCAAAATCCCTGATTCTACTGTTTTCTCCTGTTTTTGAAGTTATACTTCTTTAGGCGCGTTATGAAAAATTGATAGGAGTGAAGTTATCCCCCCAATCACATGGGATGGACGCACGGCCGAAAAGTGGGTGTACTAGTTGCGCCTCGACCTACCCTTTTGGGGATAAAAGGCGTGAGTGTATGTATGTAAATTATTATGAAATGAAATGAAATTAAATAAATTTATTCGAACCCATAAAATGTTATACATTATTTAGATTCAGTCAATATTAACTCTACCACCAGTTCGGAAAGCAGTTCTCACTAGAGAAGAACGGGCAAGAAACTCTAGTGTTGCTCTTTTCAAAATCAGTTCAAGGTAAAAAATACAATTAATAATAAAAAAAAATAACATGATATAAATCTATTTGTTATTTTTGTTTAGACCAGTTTATTTATATACTCTCAAAAAATGTAATAAATTTTAAAATCCTATACGAGTGTATAACATCATCTCAGGAATCATGTAATAATTTGGTCTGAAATTCTTCAAGATGTCGTTATTAATCTAAGTTTAATATATATCCCTAATACTTAGATGTAGTAAGCGAAAAGGGCATTATATCTACTCTTCCTATGTTCAAAGCTTTTGAAGCATTCATATATTATCTGCACCATCAGTTGTTGCATAGTAGTGGTCAGTGGAGAATATAGCTAGTAATTACTGGGCATAACAGGCTTAATATATTTTATCAGGAACACATGTATAATGCAATGTCACTCAGTGTTTTGTAATTATAAGTTCAGGTGGTTTTGTTTTGTTACTGTTAATGGGTAATCATATCACTTACTATCAGATAAGCGTCACATTTACATAAAAAAAACCTCTGCCTTGTTCTAAGTCACCTTACTTTTATTTAATGTATCCAGAAATAAAGTGTTAAGAACTTAAATAAAAGTATTACACAATCTGAATATTTTAACTAAATTAATATTTAACTAACTTATTTTTATTAACTCTATTTCCATAGATATTTTTAAATACTTTAGGAACCCAATAACTCAGCCATTCTGCACTTAAAATATATTTATTTTATACTATTGTAGGTAACCATATTTCCCACATTGTAAAACAAGAATATAATGCGGAACTTAGGTATTAAATTAATAAGTTACGACAACACTAAGTACTCTGTGAAATTATTAGATACATTGTTGAATTTTATATATTTTGGGTATCTTAATGTGTTTAATTGCTTCTTATTGTCCATGATTGTATAATTTATATACCTAGGTTTTTATAACGAAATAAGTTGTTTTCTGCAGAAATACAATATTAAACTGACCCTGTATCTATATACATATTTCTATGTCATTGCAATGCAATGCAATCAGCACTGTAATATACAGGGTCATTTTGTAACCGAATACATAAATTTAACTGCGATAAAATCAATTTGAAAGAAACACCATGCAGTTAATTAATTTAACCATAAGTGTAAAATAAAGAAGTACATTTTTCAAACAAAATAAATAACAAAAAAGGTCTTTTAATTTTAGACATCCTATTGCCACTACTAGTAAACGAGAAATCGTCGGAGCGTCAACATCGCACTGAGGTTGTGTGTTTCATTGATAATATGCTCACGCACACGCGAACAAGAGATGCACACACGGAGCGCAACGATAAGCTGTCACATCGCGCCATCGTAACCAAGAAGCTTTATTCCAAACCGAAAAGATGAGGTCGCTATTATTACCAATGCTTGTGTGTCAGGTCACATACGTCAATCTAAACAACAGTCACTTACTAGATTCTGTCAGAGCCAGTTATGTCTCCTTCAGAAGACTGAAATCATTGCGGCATCTTCGATAATGGTCACAGTCCGTACACCGCACGTAGCTTATCAAAAAGCCTCACAACCCTAAGATTCTATCTAACCTAAGAACTATCACACGATACATCAGCAAGAATCGCACGCTCAAGCCGTCAAATTCGTCGATCGATTTCGTGAAACCGACTATGATGCTACCGTTATGATACGAGTGTCAACGTTCTGGAAAATTGGAATTTTGAACATTTACTCAGTAATCCCTAAAAGTACAAAAGACATTTCAACGACCTTCTCGGAAACATTAACACTTTATTCACGAGCTTTGTAAATGTAAATCATAGTTTACCACAACAGAAACTTAAAAATTAACACAATAGAATAATAATTACAATTAGAGAACATTTGATCGTGTGCGCATAAAAGCCGAAACTAAAAACCTACACATGGCTCGCGTCTTCCGAAGCGATGTCAAAGGCAAGGTCACTCGGATCGATACAAAACGATATAATAATAAAATTACAATAGTTACGAGTAAGTACATAGGGCGCATCGGCCTAACATTCGGTACATAAATCAACATACGCCACGTCGTGTTGCTGCCGGGCGAGTGGCCGCTAGCAAAATGACGAGTACCGAGTACCGTGGCCGAGTGGCGACTGGCGAGCGGCGCGCGCGCCGTCCCCCGCTTTCCCGCGGCGCATGCGCCTGAAGGAGCCAGTGCGGGGCCATACGCATGAAGTTCACGAATCCCGGACCGCGAATCTCGATGTATTTCGACACGTTACATATTTTGATAAATATCACTTGTACTTATTTATTGCTATTACCTGGAATTGTCGTAATTTACTAGTAGGGTAAAAAACGTTTAATTTTTACCACTTCATAGAATACACGCACACTTTTGTCAAGAATAAGTAACATTTACGTACGTATTGGAAGCTACGTATTGGAAAATACTAATATTTAACTAAAGCTTACAATAGTGAGTAATGACTGAACTTAATTTAAGATAATCAGGATATTCAATTGACTAATGACCAAAATTATTGTAAGTAGGTAAAACATAGGTATTTAGAAGGATTTTTATGCACTTGGTCGAGTCACTTTATAAGTGGTTAGTAAACAACACCAGTTTTAGGTATTATTACTCAGGCAGGAACAATTAAAAATTGCGATTGTTATTGCGGTGCGGAGATACTGGGGTACTCTGTCAGAGGTGTCCGGGAATAAACCCATATTTCGCCCAAATTTCCGGGATTCTTGCCGTGTTTGTCCGGCGTCGGCAATTTAGGTAATGGCAGCCCTATACAAAGAACATGCCGGCAAGTGCGCCGTGCGCCCGCTGGCGCGCGCGATCGTTGGCCCCGCCAGCTGATGTTCGTGTTACACGTGCTCCCACAGGGATACCAAGCTTTGGTACTATTACCTTATTCTGCAATATCTTGCAATTTTAGTTTTACATTGTTCTATGCTATTTAAACCGTACCACAATGCATATTGAAATTAATTGATGTTAGAGCTCTGGTATGCTTTATTGCTTAAAGTAATGTTATTTTACAATACAAAGATATTGCTGCGTATTCGTTTAAGTAGACTTTTCATTAGCATAATTACCCTAGTTATTTTATTATTTAATACACTTATTTAAGTGTGTTAGAAATCCATGTAATAAATAAACTAATATCCGATTCTTTGAAAAGCTGTGTCATTTTAGCAAACTTGTCGGTTAAAATGTTTATACTGGCAACACAGCGTGTTTGAGTGCGTGTTTGTAATGAATGGCGTGCGAAAGAGACATAACATGTTGGTATCTGCACGTTAGTTTCAATGTGTTAGTAACAAGATCAACGACTCTGACGCGATACAAAATGTAGCTAGAGATTAGAAGGTACAGAAGGCATAATAAGGCCTTTGGTAGTATAAAGTATTTACGTAAACCTATTTTAGGCATGACGTCCAGAAATGTTGATGTTAAAATTAAAATGAACGTTGAAATATCATACGGAATCTAAAAAATATGATATCAATAGATTAAAATCCTGTAACTTTTTTTAATAACCCGCATGCGAGTTGTTTAGTACCTACCTATTTCGGTAGGTAAACTTATTTATTAACGAAAACAAAGTTTATTATTAAAGAATTAATACTTTTCTTTACAGCATAACACTTAAAAAATAATTAGTTCCTTTTCATACAATAACATGACAATTTTTTATTTCATGTTGATATTTATAACGTATTAGTTAGGGAGTAGGGACTGCTCTAGTAGCAATTTAATTATTTTATTTCAAATTCCACGTCTCAAGCGGTACTGCTGCAGCTATGTGAGTGAATGTATTGCAAGTGAATTTGTGAGTTGCCCTTCTTAATCCTGTAGGTTTTGTAATAACATCGTCAGCTGTGACGTGATTCACTGAATAAAGTCAAGCGCGCTAAAACACAGCGTGATCAAAAAACTATAAAACTATAATCGGGATTATTGGCGAAAGTATGCGTTACCCATGGATAATATTTTGCACGATGTTAGCAGAGGTCACGCTGAATATGTGGTTTCATTTAGTAACGCAATGTTGAAATGACACTGTATACTGCCCACTGCTGAGCATGGTATGTAATTGGTTTCTCAGAAGCTGTCAGTCCAATTTGAATGAAATTTGTATTTAGGTTTGTTAACCTCTCAAACCTTGGATGGTTGATTCACTCTGGATTTACAAGGTTAACCTTTTGACATCTAAGATCTTAATAAATATGTATTATTGAAATCTCTTTCCATATGGAATCAAATATATTACTATTGTACTTCTTTTATCAGTCAGTCCAGAGTTTATTAAGAGAACTGATATAGAATAGTGTATATATATTTACCTTCATTTTATCATATGATGTTGGATTTATGTGTTTCTCAGTTAGTTTGGTGCTTCTTGCTCTGCCACCAAAGCCATCTACTTTGTAAAGAGTCTCAATATACTCCCACTTTGCCCTTTGGTTGCCAATAAGAAGATTTTTTTTCTGAAAATTATTGCGAAAACATTTCAATAAATGAGGTACATCATAAATATGGTATAATTGGTTGGGGCCGATTTTATAGCAGATATCATTTGTACATCTCTCAGTATGTAACAGTTCAGCATTAGAATCCGATATTAATGATCTAATAGCAGCAACATTGGCAGAACCTTGGTCACTGATTGTAGCTCTAATTATAAATCCAGATTTAAAAACTGCAAGTACTATTTCTTTAATAATATTCTTTAAAGCAAATGTTTTAATTCCATCTCGAGCAAAATAAAATGCAATTGGAATTTTCCAAGGAGAAAACAAACCCCTTAACATAAAAACTAAGGCTTTATCAGCTACATTGTTTGTACGTTTACCAGAACCTAAATCCTCAAAACCCTCAATGACCCCAGTATAGAAATTGAAATTTAAGTGCTTTTTAATGCTCATCTCATCAAACATTAATGTGCATTGCCTGTCAATTATGGTTTTATCCAAGGCAGCATCTGCCAAATGTTGGAATATGAAGTCATTAATACCAGGCCTCAATGGTATATTGCTAAGGAGAGAATTGATTCTAGATTTACATGGCAGTGCCAAATGTTTTCGTAAAAATCCATAGCACTTGGGGCTTAACTTATATAGTGACAAAGCAAAGACTTTTTCTGTATCTGTGTAACGGCGACCTTTTGATGAATTACCAGTCAAACGTAATTGTGAATCTACTAATAACTTCCCAAATGTACTCATAATGTTATATTTCTTTAAAAACATCTTTGTTTTTGGAGCTTGAAGGTCAAATTTGGTCTTTAATTTTTTATATCGTGATTGCAAAATACGTAATTTACTTTTTAAAATATTAATCGAGTTGCGTAAAATTTGTTTACGAGGGGTAGATTCATTAGGATTTAATCTAATACGATTAATTAACTTACATTTACCTAGGCTGTGAGTTTTGAATTTTTGTTTATTACATAAAGCAGTGGTGGTTGATGTGGTTGGGGTTACACATATTGGAAGATTTTCCATATTATGTGATATATTAGGAGAGAGGAGAGATGGAGTACTACTTTGTTTATTACATACAGTAGTGGTTGTTGATGTGAACGTGGCAATACTGGTTGCTAGAGATTCCCTATTGTCTGGTATATTAGGAGAGATGTGAGATGGAATACTACTTTGTTTATTACATACAGCAGTAGTTGTTGATGTGAATGGGGCTAAACATATTGCAAGAGGTTCCCTATTGTCTGGTATATTAGGAGAGATGTGAGATGGAATACTACTTTGTTTATTACATACAGCAGTAGTTGTTGATGTGAATGGGGCTAAACATATTGCAAGAGGTTCCCTATTGTCTGGTATATTAGGAGAGATGTGAGGGTCAGTGCTATTTGCTTCACTCAATAAAGCATGAATTGATATTAGGGTGCTAGATAATTCAGAACTTAAATCTTTTGAACTATTTTCATTAACCTCAGAAGAGCGAACTGCTTTAAAAACATAGGGTTCAGTAACACTACTAGAGGGTGTAATTTCTAGTTTTAAATCTGTGTTTCTTTGATTATTTAAACTTTCTAGGTTTAATAAGGGAATTGCATTAGGTGTTAATTTTAGCTTCTCGTTAATATGTTCGGGAATAAAATGTTTAGTACAAAAACGTATGCGATCGCGTTGAGTGGCAGAATACTTTTGTAAAAATGGACATGACCTCAACCACACTTCCCACCTTGATTTGGTTGTGTAGGGCGCACAAAAATATTTAATACCCCGGCCTCGAGTACTGCACCCGGGAACAGAGCACTTATAAACCATGTTACTATTAGTATCAAAATAAATCGAACTATACCTACAGACAAAGATAACAATTACACTTTGAACTGGTAAACACAAAAGTTGCTTGTAAAGTTGTTTACAAAAACATATGCACACAATAAAATAGATTAATCAGATGCCAAATAAGTTAAAACCGCCTTCAAATCCAAAATAGCGAAATGCAGCACAAAATCACAAGGCGCGGTGATTCCAATCAGAGCAGCGGTAAATCCAATACAATATGGCGGTACGCGCTGTTTTAAATCCACAGACTGCCAGAATACAGAGAGACAACAGACTTTTCAATACTATAAAACACCACAGACTGCCAAAATCAGAGAGACAAAATACTTTTTGATACTATAACACACACACTAAGAAAAGACCAAGTGTAGAAAGAGATGCAACTAGTTCACCATTCATATAATGTATGGAAAAATCATGAAAGGTGCGATAGCTGCGTAACGCTATTGTGCTACTTTTTTAAGCTGAGTTAAACGGGCCTGCATAACTCTAGTTCACTCTAGTTTATTTTTCCCAATGTAATATGAATATATTAGTGGTGTACCGTGTAACTAATATTCGCGTTCGTGAATATTGGTATTCGTGATAAAGTACGCAAATATTTTGCGAATATTTTTGGCTCACATATAACAATAATTTTTAGCCATATATAAAAAAAAAAGACGTGTGGCACTCGGAGACTGCCGCGGTAAAGCTATTGCATAAATTCTAACATTTATTTATAACCTCTTTGACCAGATCCTACCAATATTATAAAGTAGAGGTGCTGCGTATTTACGCAACCAGGTTTTTACACCAGGTATTTGCTTGCAAGTACGCCGACCAGGTGCCGACCCGAAACACTTGCAAGACTTGAAAGTATTTTACGCCGCGCTTCATCAGCGCGCAATTATGGTTCTTATTTCAACAAGCTAGTGAACAATTTCCTATGCAAGTGTATTTAAGTGTTAAAAGTATTATATTTGTTAACGCGATTGTGCTCCTTATTCGTACCGAAACCTGGGTCAATGTCCTATGCAGTAAAAAAATACTTGAAAGTATTTCGATTTAAGACTAACCAAGTGCTATAAGTACTTTATTTACAAATGCGATTGTACTCTTTATGTGTATTGAAACACGGATCAATTTCCTATACAGAAATAAAATACTTATTATTTATGGAATCGAAGTGTTCAAAGTTTTTATTTGTGAACGCGATTGTGTTCCTTATTTGTATCGCTGCACGGATTATTTCCTATGCAGAAATAAAATACTTGAAAGTATTTCGAACCCTGGTTTTTGGCGCTGGTTTTTTTAGGCGGACTTACTTGTAAGCCCTGGTTCACGATTTTGCAAGTACGACCCATGCCCAATAAAGGCGAAAGTTTGTAAGAATGTATGGATGTTTGGATATATCGATGTTTGTTACTCTTTCACGCAAAAACTACTGAACGGGTTTCGATGAAATTTGGCACACGGGTAGATCATGTCCTGGATTAACACATTGGCTACTTTTTTATCCCGGGAAAATATAAAACGGGACTTTTATCCCGGAAAAACTCATTCTCGCGGGTGGTGCCGCGGTAAAAAGCTATATAAAATAAAAGCTTTTTAAAAATTCAAACTTAAAATCACGTCATCCCGCCACGGGGACATTCTCATCAACTGCGTGCGTTTGACGTTTCAATACGTTTCACTGACTGGAACAATTTTAAAATACACGGTAATTTCGACCTTTTATCCTTTAACATTCAGCTCATATCCTCTTACATATTGTATTCTTACAAGACTGCGATAATAAATTTACTTATGGAATTTTACACTCTACGTGATTGTGATAGAGTTGAAAATAAAATATATCCGCTGTGCCGGTCGGAGTGAAGGGTATTATTATGCAAGTAAATATATTACGAACTGCTCTAGACAAAATAAAAATCTGTATACGTATATTTTTATCAGCCTATGCACTGTACTTAATTTATACCTTTGAACTGATTTTGAAATGAGCAATCCTAGAGTTTCTTGCCCTTTCTTCTCTGGTGGAAACTGCTTTCCGAACTGGTGGTAGAGTAAAAATTGACTGAATCTAAGTAATGTTTAACATTTTATGGATTGGAATAAATGATTTCATTTCATTTAAGATTATGTTTACAATGTATAAATAATAACTTTGTTACTATTTATAGTACTCATCCAAAATGAAAATCATATATTTTGACAACAATAAACTTCCAGCTTTCTAAACGCACTTAAGTACTATAGACAGATAGATAGATAAGAGAGTTTATTTTGGCTACAAATAATACACTGTATAAACATAAACACCAGACAAGTACAAAATGTTGTAGCCGCAATCAGGCCCCAGCTCAGCAATAGGTATGCTATGCTCCCAGGAGCAAAGCGCATATACATTATTTTTTTACCAAGATCACATCGTGATAGGATTTATGTCGTTATTTATACGAATTTCTATACACTTATTAGTTATCAATCATCAACATCTACAATCAAACAACAATCTATTATTAGTATATAAAATTATTGGAAAATATTTTATAACAATTTGACGAAAATATTAAAATCTTTTAATATATTATAGATTATTGATGTTTTTCTTCAATGTCTGTATACCTCTCAAATCCTTCAGTTGCACTGATGACTCACTATTTACTTAACCCTAACGGACCAGTTACTTACATTTTTTTACAGCAATTAGGGTTTTTTTCAATATGTCTTTGTAGTTTTCCGAGGACGCTGAAGCATATCGGAAGCTCGATCAACAGATACGAAAATCCTTCTGATACGACGTCCGTCCTTACAATGTTGAAAGCATCAAGAAGACGATCGAGTGCAACAAAGATTCCAAAGTGTTGAGTGCCACATTGACTATTGGTACATTAAAGGGCTGAAGTGCTTGTACAAAAACGCCACCATGCCAGTCCAAGTACAAATGCAGTGCATGAAGGCTATTCCACTACACAAAAGCGTGAGTAAGGGAGATGTTATTTCTCCGAAATCAGTCACTACCGCGTTGGACATCTTCAAGCTTTTTGATTAGAAAGGATTTGCAATTGCTTCAGTGACGTTTCTCTCCTTTGATTTGCCACAATGTTGTCGTCTTATCAGAATAATTTGAGGACCATAGCATTATGCTTATTTGCTCAAAGACCTCAACCGAGTTTCCCACATGCTAGGCCTTAAAATGAACAAGACCAAAATCTCGTCCAATTCTCACTTTGTGCATATGCCAATTAGTAGATAACGCAATTCTCGAAGTTGTCCAAGAATATGTCTATCTAACAAAAGTGGTCCAGTTAGGAAAATCCAACTTCAAGATAGAGGTCAAAACAAGCTTAGTTGAGCAGCGTACGGGAAACAAGGCAAGGTCCTCTTATCTAAAATACCTCAGTGCCTAAAGACAAAAATCTTTAATCAATGAGTTTAAACAGTGACGACGTGCGGCTTTGAGACGTGGGCTCTGACTATGGGCCACCCAAGACGGCTCACAGTCCCTCAGTGAGTTATGAAGATGCTCGGTGTTTCTCTGCGCAATCAAAATGGAATTGAGGAGATTCGTAAGAGAACAAATATCGCTGCCATATTTCAAACAGGCCAATTTATCTGGACTTCACGACGCTTACTATCAGGTGCAGTGAGGTGAATTTGCAGCTATTATAGTTTCACGTAACGTACGATAAAATCTTTTAGTGCCAAATAAAAATCCTATGTTCGTATTCGCGAATATTGGAGTCAAATATTCGTGTGGCGGCCGCCACAATTCATATTCGCGTTCGCGAATATTGGACATTCTTCATCTAATACACTAGCTTTTGCCCACGGCTTCGCCCGCGTTAATAAGTTTTTCCGGGCTAAAAGTACATAAAAACCTTCCCGTTAAATCACTCTATGACTATGACGTTGATACAACTCAACAACAACAACAATAAAGCATTAATTTGGACCAAAGATTACCATAAAAACGGTTCTAGTGAGTTAATCATAGATATAATTGTAGACGTATACTGTCGCGGAATTTTTTTTAGATCATTTCAAGAGGAATAATTCTTTCATACATATATTTTTGGTATCGTGAACCGTTTTCGCAGCGCAGGCAATGGAAGCCCTCAAGGATGAATAATTTTCCCCGTTTTTTTTTTCACATTTTCCATTATTTCTTCGCTCCTAATAGTTGCATCGTGATGTTATATAGCCTAAAGCCTTCCTCGATAAATGGTCTATTCAACACAAAAATAATTTTTCAATTCGAACCAGTAGTTCCTGAGATTAGCGCGTTCAAACAAACAAACAAACTCTTCAGCTTTATAATATTAGTATAAATATAACCTCGGAATAAGGACTTACTTTAGTCTTTATTCTGAGCATCATACTAATAATACTCTTTGGTTCCTTTTTTTATTATTGCCTTGAATGACAAGACGAGCATACCGTTCGCAGTGTTGCCAGATGTATGACTGTCGAAGCCGCCGAAAATTCATTGTGACGTCGCCTAAAGACGCCTCATTGTATAAGGAACAAAAAAAACATCCTTCATTTCAAATTAAATCTGGCCCAGCTCGCCAACAATTCGAAGTAGCCTAAAGTCGCCCAGTTATCTGGAGACGCGAAGTCTAGTTTATTTGTCTCTTGTGTGAGTTTTGGCGGAAACGTGGAAGTGTTATGAGGTGCTCTTGTTTTAATTCATTATTTTGGTGATACTTAGTGTTATGTTGCATAATTATGTATGGTGGTATATTATCCAACATAGTTCTATAAAAGTGCTCAAATGAAGTGAATTGAAATAACTGTGCCAATCAAGTGTTTTTTCGTTGCCGCCAAAACTCCTTGATAAAGTCTTGGTAAGGTAGCCACTGCTTTACTACGACATAGTACGTAGGAACTGCATACATGCAAGCTGCTCACTATATCTGCACAATATAGGTTAAACAATATAGGGCCTAGGATGGAGCCCTGTGGCACACCTCGCTGCAATGTGGAGAGCTGAGATAATCGAGAGCTCCCATCTGCCAGCCGCAATTCAACATGCTGTTTTCTATCACTGAGATAACTATGAAACCATTTTAAAGTAGCATCGTCAAAACCATAATAATGCATTTTAGACAATAGTAGCGTGGGAATGATACAGTCAAAAGCTTGTGAACACGTTGCGTACGATTTTGTAGGTAACTTTTAAAAAGGTCTAGTTGTGTACTTCTTATTCCAATGTTTTCTTTTTCCTTCTTATTCCATTGAAGATGATAAAATGTTGTATTTTTGCAAGTACGAAAGTAATCTATTATTCAATGTCTTTTCAAAGATCTTAGATATAGAGGAAAGTACTGAGATAGGGCGGTAGTTGTTGACATCGTCTCGATCACCACCCTTATACACAGGTGTTATAATGGATTGTTTTAACGCGTCAGGAAATATGCCTTTGCTAAAGCATAAGTTTATTAAATATGTTATTATAGGTGTTAATTGAGTTACAGCCAATTTAAGAAAAAGTGTTGGTATTAGATCCCATCCAGCTGCACTATTCGACTTTAGATGTATTATAATTTGTTCAACTCCACTGGGTCTACATCCTCCGAAACAAACGAAGAAAAGTTTTTAGTGGTTGGTACAGTTAATGATGACCTGTTATTGTACAATGTGGCAGAAGATTTTAGAATGTCTTCAGCTAATGATTTACCAATGTTAGAAAAGTAATAATTTATTATATTAGTTGATTCTATTGGTGTCTATGAAAGATTAAGTAAGTTAATATTTGTAGATTTTTAGGCGTATATTGTGTAATTTTATTAATAGTGTTCAATAAGGCTTTATTATTTTTTGTTGAATTAGTTAATTTTTCACGTTCATAGTTACGTTTAAGTTTCTTAATTAAATTATTACAATAATTTCGATACCTACGATACGTTATCCGTAAAATCTCGTTTTTAGGATTCTTCTTTAATTTCATCTGCATGTTGTTTCTATTATACACCGTAATATTCCATCAGTTATCCAGGGTTTTATTATTAGTTTCGATCGAGAGATATGAATTATTTTAGTGTTTTTTATAAGACTCTTTCTAATGTTACTAATCAATAAATTTATACTAAAGTTTGGGTCTGCACTCGAGAGTACGTCATCGAGATTTAATTGTTGAAAATTCTTTATTGCGCTGTCAAAATCAACAGCTTTCTTAGTATTTTTTAAATGTACATTTTTTGGCCTATCTGTTTGAGAAACGCACAGAAAAACCATATGATGGTCCATAATTGATATACAGGGTCATTTTTACATTACGTTACTAAATGAAACCACATATTCGTCTATACCTCTACTAACATCGTGTTAATAATCATTAATGAATAACGAATACTTTCGCCATAAATCCCGGTTGTAATATTCCATTTTTTTTTTCATTTTGTAGTTTATTACGAATTGAGTGTGTGCGTAAGTGTATTTCTGATTGAAAGTGTATTGTAGCTGCTGCGACGAATTCTCCTAGAGCAGTCATAGTGGCATTGGGCCGTGTAAACTAAAAGTTACATTTTATTGATATTTATTTTGTTCGAAACTTACATTTTTTTACTTTAAATTTATAATTAAAATAACTTAATGGATAGTGTTATTTTCAAGGGGATAAGTATTAGGTTTCATTTATTAACGCAATGTCAAAATGACCCTGTATAGGTATATACTACACCATACAAAGTAATATTGACAGTAAAGGGTATTTTTTGGGGTTTTTGAATTTTACATTTTTTTTACAGGGCTGGTATGGTATGGGGCTTTTTCATGTTGATTTTAGGGCTATTTTTTTTTAGGAGTTGGTAACCCTGGTTATAAGCATCAAAAGTCAAAACATTTATTATGAACATTAATGTACCTGCTTATTGTAGAACTTGTTACCTATTATTAATTATTATCTCTAATTAATATGTCACATAAAAGAAACTTATCACAAAGATCTAACAGTGCCTTCGGGAGTCAGAATAAAAAGTTAAGGACCATTGACAGAAATAATTGTTTGCAAAAAACTTTACAAGAAAGCGGTCTTATTTTGAATCACCCACCAGAAAAGTGCGTTGCATCACATGAAACTATACATTTAATTGGTAAAATAAAAAAAAATCTGGAGAAACATTTCGAATACCCTCGCAATGTCGCCGAACTTTTATCTAATTTGGATAAAGAATGCCAAAATATGGATGTCTTTAAGCACTACTTGTATCCCAATATCGTGATGATAACCAATGAGAGCTCTGAAGAACACCCTGTGAGCGACAGCGTCATTAAAATACTTCTCAGTATACCTATCTTACAAACTAAGTTGGTTGATTATGTGTTTGAGAAGGCTGTAGACCTGGCAGCCTCATCTGCCTGTGGTCCCTGGATACAGATGATACTAAAATGCTTCACTACGTTAGACAGTATTGTTGACAGTGAAAATATAGCTACCAATATCATAAACCTACTGGATGTTACATCAGAAAAAATGGACAAACTAGAGATAATAACAGCTATACCAGATATTATTGGAGATCAAGAGCATGATAATATTGCTACAGAAATGAGCAGAATACTCGGTGAAGACCATGATTTAATTCCAGCTATTTTGGATTGCCTTACATATTTATGTCTATCTGATGAACAGTATGAGCAACTTCAAAAGAGAACCCTCCACATACTTTCAAGTTTGTCAAAATGCAACTATTTTCCAAATTTTGTGAAATTTCTCTTAATTCCAGGCCGTCTGAGTGATAATGCATATTTTGAAGCAGTTCTAGGTTTAAGAAATGCATTAGGCTGGTCAAAAACATTAGCAAAACCTCAAGATATAGCAACAAGTCAAGTATTAACTACTACAGCTATCAGAAATTCTATGATCTCATCAAAGATAATAGCAAACTCATGGCTAAAATCTGTTTCTATATGCAAAGTACATACTGATCACAAGCCCATAGATTTTATTATTTTGTTAATATTATTTTCCACTTCAGAAGAGAGACAAAAACAGGTGGAAAATTTGACTAGGAAGCAGATCAAATTAAATACTTTAAAAGAAGAATTACTAGATGAAGCATATGAAAAATTTCAACCTGTCCTTAAAGATTCTTTGAAAAATCTAATAAATCTCAGTAATGCTTTACTGAAAACTAAAGGTGACCCAGCTGTAGAGTCATTTGCATCTCACATGTTTACATTAATGTTTTCTAAACTTGAAGATTGTGGCCAAACTATTGTAGCTGAACTTCTACAACTAGGTTTGGACTCAAAGCAATGTGTTATGAGTATATTAATTATATTGAACAATGTTGCGACAAAAGACATGTCACTATTAAAGCCACAAAGCATGCAAATGTTGATATTGTTGGACAGAATGGATGACATGCCACTTACTGAAATTAGGGCTGTTATGAATTTACTATGTGGCCTTGCTTACAGCTATGAAAATTCTCTCATAAGAGATGATATCCACATGATAATCAGAAAAGAATTGAGCAGCTCAAACCCAAAAATTAAGATTCAAGGAATTCTGGCTGGTGTTTATGCAGTAAAATATCTAATGGCATCAAATACAGACAATAATCAAACCACAGAGTTGCCAAATGATGTAAGCTATGGCTCTGTTACACATCTACCTGAAGGTGACCTCCGTGAAGCTGCTCAAATCATTGAGTTAATCAGCCGCAGCACAAGACAATTTCCAGACATGATTGCTTTCTTCTATGATGAAATGTCTAAAATCATATCTTCAGCAAGTCATGTAAATAAAAATTTCATGTCATGGTTGACAGATGCGGTGACAAATGATTTGGAACAGAATTTCATTGTAGATTCCTTGGATAACCAAAGGATATGTGACTTGGAAGTGGCTATGCAATATTGTATTAATGCAGACAGTGAAATGAATGAAATGATTGCTATCAACATTGCTGGGTTGACTTTACAACCAAAAGCAGAAATATGTATAGGTATCCTATCGCCACTATATCAACTAGTTCAGACTTTGCATTTTAAGCAGAATAATGGTGATTTATCTAGTATTGATGCATTACTAGGATGTCCTGTCATAATGCCTAAATATGATATAGATGCTATTGAAGATATGGATCCAGCCAAAGTAAGCAACATCCTGGATTGTCATGTCCATACTGTAAATTGGTTTCGGGAACTACTTAATGCGTTTGCTACACAACAAGATGAGGCATTAAAAACAAAAACTTTGAAAAGAGTTCTCCAAGTTGATAAATTAGGATTACTTATTACAGAAATTTTGTTTAAAAGTAAAATATCGTACAAACCTCCAATCAGCACATTGAATATAAACAAATATACAAGAGAAAACCTAGATAAAAGAACAAATAAAGCACATAGTTCAAAGCAGAAAGTAAGTAAAAAACCAGCAGCAGATGATACTGTGCTTCCTGAAACATTGAGATCTCAACCAACCCAAAACAATCCTGTGACAATAAGAAGCACATTACATGGCCTTCAGGATATCCCTTTTAGGCAATTAAACTTAAATTTACTACAATTGTTGAATACTGACTTTTCAGAAGATGTTGATTCTGAGAGTGATTTAAATGTCAAATCTTTGAAATTTTTATTGAATTGTATTAATAGTAATTTAGAAACTATTTTGATATCAAAAATAAAAAGGATAACATTTCTATCTAAACAAGACAATGTAATTTATGACCCTAAAAAGAGCGAAGAATGTGCAAAAGCAGTCAGTGAAGTACTTCCTAGATTAATGGATCATTTGAAGTCTGTCACATTATATATAGAAAAACACACGACAGAGAATACTCGTGATGAACTTGGGTTCTTGTTTACCTCTGAAGTTATGGATTATCTGGCATGTATTGAATATATTTATAACATGCTTACTATATTCTTTAAATGGATAGGATTTAGAAACCACAACAATGCATTACTAAAAAGCTCACTGAGGACAATAGCTGAATCAAACAACAATACTGCTGTTTCTTTAAAAGATATAGTGATTAATGTATTTGACAATTTAAAAACACACCAAAAATTCTGCTTGCAATTATCAACTGCTGTGGCGCTAATCCAGCTTCTTAAAACTATTCAAAGTCATTGTGATAATGGGATAGTATTAAAAATTCTAAGAAATCTGGCCCTACAATTTTTGTCCCAGCAGTGGAGAACTCCGGATGGCGCTCTAGAATCTGGATTATATTATAATCAGAATGTCGATTGCTTGGCTGCTGTCTATTTCATAAATAATGAAATTTTGGAACTGAAAAATTTTGCCTTAGAGTTAACGAACGACGTTAAAGGGCTCAAAGGACGAAATGATCATTTGAACTCATTTAAATGCATAACGAAATCTAACTTTTCGATACTATACCGTAATCTCGGCACATCTTTGCACGAAGCTACTAAAGCATGTCTGAATAAGGGAATGACTAATTCTGAACATCTGGAGCTATGGAAGGATGTAGCCATGATAATGAAATATATGTCTGATGTCGCTAAAATTGTGGAAAGCAGGAATAACCTGGCTGCGTTTTTTAATAAGTCATTACCAATATTGAAATTATTTCTATCTCAAGGAATACCAATATTTGAACTACAATTCAAGAATGAGACACAAGAAGTTTTGGAAATACTAAAAATACTGCAACAGTCCACTCGTTTCTTACAGTCTTTGTGCTGTCACTCACGATTAAAAAAGGACAAAACCTTGATGAGTAAGGTCCCGAATGTAAGACAGTTACTTGAAACCCTGATTTACAAAGTGAAAGCTGTTCTTGCAGCAAATGACTGCTCTGAAGCATTTTGGATGGGTAATCTAAAGAATAAAGATATTCATGGAGAAGTTATAGCGTCACAACAAAGTGTTGATCAGGAGTCTGTTGATGACTGTGACGAACAACTACCAGAAGATGAAAGTGAAAATACAGATGATGAGATTAGTTCTGATGTTGAAGGTAGGATAAGTGATATTGTTTAAATGAATATATTAAGTACGTACCTACTCGTTTACCATTTTAATTTCTTAAATAAACAAATAAATATTACCTAAATATACCGGGTGGAAGGGAAACGCTCTCTATACCGGAACGGTAAGAGAGAAGAACCATAACATTAACGAAAAACTATATTCATTTGCAAAGTTAAGCGATAATACTTACGATTTTAGTATTTCCGTAATTCATGCGCGCGCAATGTAAAGCGTACAAAGAACTGGGCGGCCGTCGCGCTGCGCCGGGACCGGCCCGCGGTCGTTAACCCGTCAGCTGATGTACGTGTTTCATTACGATTTTTTTGAAATATTGACCTTTTTTACTATGTTTTTCAGAATAATAGTTTGATTTATCTATCCATACGTGAAGCTGTACAGAAATATGAGAAAATCCTACTAAAATTGTAACAATGCGATCGCGATTTTGTTAGTGCCATCACGTCAGGAATCACCAATACTATCACCTGTATTCGTTTCCGAGAGCGTTTCCCTTCCACCCGGTATGTAATATGTACCTACTTCAAAGAAAAACTTTTTAACAAAAAAGTAAACCGCCTTCGGAAACCACTAGAAACAAAATAATTTAGCGTTACCTATACTGATTACCAATTTTGGAGTCAGTGTCTAATTAAAATTCGTTTAATGTTTGTTCATATAGGTATTCATGTAGCTAAGCTACTAGTTAGCACTTTTAATCAGTCACCGACTTCAAAATAGGTAATCATTATATAGGTCAGAGTCAGACATTCAACAGTAGTTAGTAGTAATGTTTAATTATTTCTTTGTTTTTAGTGGTTTTTGAAGGCGGTTTAATTTTTTCTTAAATTTTTTATTTCTTGCTTTTTCGTGTAGAGCTGCGGTTCCACGGGTCTTTAATAAGCTGCGCTAGACATGGGAACGCCTGGCGGGGCCTCCCGCTACCCGTGCCGAGTGTTTCCACCTTTGATTAAATAATGTACCTAATCAAAGGTTCCCATGGCGTGAGTCGGCCTGATGCGGCCGGCTGGCCGCTATTCAGCGAACGTGCGCGTACGTACGACCGCAAACGAAATGAATAGCGACGCGCGCACGCGCCCTTGCGGGTCAACAAGCGCCATCGCGCTGCGCTTTTTTACTTGCAGACTCCCGATGGATCGGACGGGCAACATTAGGCCACCATATGAAATAGACCCAACAAAACCTCACCGCAAAATCACCAGTGAAACAGTCGTAGAAAATCAAAATTCACAATTTCGTTTACTTGGGCGACATAGCATAAATTTATTTCAATTCAAAACCCAAACTACTGAACCGCCGTAGCGTAGCGTGGTTGGGGCGGCACTTTTACGGAAGGCGCCAAAATGCGTTACAATATAAAACCTATTAACAAGTGCTTGATTACGGAGGGTTTTTTTTTTTTTTTTTTTTAAATGGCCATCTTCGGCTCATTAGGGACGGCTGCGGGCTTCCTCCGACTCACGTCTAAGTTGTCGTCCGCAACCGCCCCTGCGCGTACCGCGTTTTTGCGGTCCTTTTTCCTGTTGCGGGGGCTCAGAAGCCCCCGAAACACCGTATCGTGTCCGCCTTTTGGTGTCCGAGGCAGCGTGAGACACGCTGCCTTGGACATGTCCATCACGGGGGTCACAGAAGTTGGCTAGACTAATGGGTGGGCGGCACGTCCCGCCCACCCGTGACCCCCGGAGGCCCCTATTAGTCGCCTTTTACGACAGGCAGGGGATACCGTGGTGGAATTCTCCAAACGCCCCCAATCCACAGGGCGGGAGACGTCGGTCAGTCGTCCGACCGACGCCTCCTACGTCTCGTCTGGCGGCGGGAGGGATCACCACTGCGCTGGCGATCCCTCTCGGCACTCTCCTTCCGCGAGAGGACCGCCTCGCAGAAGTGGGCCACCGCCTGCCAGGCCTCCCGGCCGCCGACCATGGAAGCGACCACGGCCGGCAGCGAGAGGTCTTCTCCGACGACTGTTTTGAGAGCGCTGCGCTCCTCATCCCAGGCTGGACAACACTCCAACGTATGTTGGGCCTTGTCCATTGGGCAGTTGTCACAATAGTGACACACGGCCGACTCCTCTACACCTACCACCCGAAACAGGAACTCACCGAAGCAGCCATGCCCGGTGAGCACCTGCGTCAGGCGGTATGTTGCCGCTCCGTGGCGCCTGTCCAGCCATTCGGCAAAGACAGGACGCACTGCCTCTACGACCCGGTGCCCCCACGACGGGGCCTCTAGCCTGAGACGCCACTCCTCCACGGCAGCTCGCCGTAAGGCGGCCCTCTTGGCCTCCACCTCCTTCAGGGCCGGACGCTCCCCGCGACTGAACGCCTCCTCCCGCCAATGGAATACATCGGCAAGGGATTTGGCGTCCAGGTCCCAGGGCAGAAATCCGGCCAATAGGCAAGCCGCCTCGAAAGAGACCGTGCGGTACGCCCTGACCGCCCGCTGCGCTAAAGCTCTCTGCGGGGCGCGCAGAAGGGCGACGCAGGGGCGGCCCAGGGAGTCAGTCCAAACGGGGCTGCCATAAAGGGCTATGGACCGCACGACTCCGTGATACAGCCTCCGGCAAGGGAAGCCAGGACCTTCCAGGTTGGGCAGCAGGCGGGAAAGAGCGCCCGCTGCCCGGGACAATTTCGTCCTCAACTCCTTAAAGTGGGTGCGGAATCGCCATCGGCTATCTAGGACCAAACCTAGATACCTCATGCTAGAGCCGATGGGGATCCGCACCCCCCCAACGACGATGCCGGCACCGGCCGGTGGCCCTCTCCGAGGTCCGTGAAAACACACGGCCTCGGTTTTCTCGAGGGCCACCTTCAACCCTAAACGTTGGATTCTACCAACTACTTGGCCGGTGCCCGCCGCCGCCAGAGTTGCGGCGTCCCGGAAGGTCCCAGCAGTCGCTGTGACTAACGTATCGTCGGCGTAACAAGTCACGCCGACGCCCCGGAGATTGGAACCACGGAGCACCCAGTCGTACCCGATGTTCCACAGGAGAGGGCCCAAAACCGAGCCCTGTGGAACACCGCACGACATCGCTCTTCGGTGCCACCCATCGGCGCCCGGATACACCACGTGCCTGTCAGACAGGTACGCGTGCACCAAACGCCGGAGATAGGGCGGCACCACGTGGTACCGCAGTGCCTCGTGGATGCAGGGCCAGGGCAGCGAGTTGAAAGCATTGGATATATCCAATGATACAGCTATCACTACACTGCCTCTGGCCACTGCATCCTCCGCCTGTGCCTTCACCCGCAGAATCGCGTGGACAGTGGAACGTCCCCTCCTAAATCCAAACTGCTCGTCGGCCAGATTTGGTCCGACCCTCTCAAGATGCTCGACGAGGCGGGTATGGATGATGCGCTCGAAGAGCTTTGCCACCTCGTCGAGCAACACGATGGGCCGGTAGGCCGACGGCGACTCTGCGGGTCGTCCTCCCTTCTTCAGCAGGACGAGCTTCCCGGTTTTCCAACGCACCGGGAAGACGCCCTGCTCCAGGCAGGCGGTGAATAAGCTGCGGAGCCTCGGGCCCAGGTACTCGAGGGCTAGCACCCAGGCTTTCCCGGGGATGCCATCGAGCCCTGGGGCCGTGTTTTTGCTCCGCAGCCGAAGCACTGCCGCCCGCATTTCAGCGGGCGAAACCTCCGGGATATCCCTTGCCGGATTCTCACTCGACGATGACGCCACATCCGGTGGCGCCATCGGTGGAGGAGTGAACTCCTCGGTGGCCGGGAACAAGGCCGCGACTACGTTGGCCAGTAATTCTGGCCGGAGACTCTGCGACAGCGGGGGCGCCGCTGGGCGAAGCTTCTTCATCACCAGACGGTAAGGGCGCCCCCACGGGTCCCTGTCGAGAGTCCCCACGAACGCCTTACGTGCCGCGACCTTGGCCCCATGAATGGCCACCCGCAGCGCTCTCTTTGCCTCTTTGTAGAGGCCATAGAGCCGCCGCTCCTGGTCTGCGTGATTCTCCTCTCTGAGCCGGCGACGACGATGCCTGGCGTATCGGTGGCGCGCAGCAACGCACGACGCGCGCAACTGCGATAGCTCCGCCGACCACCAGTACACCTGTCGCACCGGCGAACGGCGGAGAGCTCGGGGCATGCCGGCGTCGCAGACATCCGACATTGCCACCCCGAACCACTCCGCCTCCTGCTCAACCCGTACCGGCCCGTCCGGCACGGGGAGCCACGACATGACCAGAGCGGCCAGCACTAGGTCCTCCCCATCGAGGCGACGAAGCGCCCACCGCGGGCCGTCCTGATTTGGGGCACTCGGTACACCACCGGACTGGACACTCGGGGACGCGGAGACGCCGAACCTGACGTAACGATGGTCCGACAACGTCTCCACGCCCACGAGGACTCTCCAGTCCCGGACACGGCGTGCGACGGCGGCACTCGCAAACGACAGGTCTATAATAGACCCGCCGTTGTGCCGCACGCACGTGTCCACCGACCCCCTGTTCAGGACGACCAGGCCGACAGAGATCGCCCATTCCTCCAGGACCCGACCACGACCGTTCGTCGCCGGCGAACCCCAAGCCACGGACTTGGCGTTGAAGTCGCCGGCGACGACCGCCGGGTGAGGTTGGCCTTGTTCCACCAAGGCCCCCAGCCGAACGAGGAAAGACTCGAATTCGGCGAGGGGTCTGTTGGGAGAAAAGTACACTCCTACTATCCAAATGTCTCCCAACAGAACCGCCACGCATCCCCTGTCCTTCGCTACTTTTTCGAAGGGTGGGGAGCCAGCGGCGCCCCGGCTGATGATGGCCACCAAGCCGTCAATGTCCCCCGCCCAGTTATCCCGGGGTGGGACAAAATACGGCTCAGCGACCACGGCCACTTGCACCGACCACTGCGCCAGGCTTTGGGACAACAGGTCCTGGGCACTGGCACAGTGGTTGATGTTCGCCTGGAGGAAATTTAAATCCATTATTGGGCGATCTCTACCACGTCCATCGCGGCCCCTTGCGGTGGGCTCGCTGCCTGCGGCTGGGTCGAAGCCCCAGCGGCAGCAACACTTCGTCTTCCGTCGCGACGCCTATCGCGACGGGAGGGGGCGGGACACGCCTTCCCGCCCACCGGATGTTTGGCGGGCCTCCCTGCGGCCGCGCAGACAGCGCAGTTCGGCGCGGCCTCGCATTCACGGGCTTTGTGGCCCGGTTTACCGCAGCGATAGCACAAATCGCTGCGGTCCGGTCCTCCGACGCAGGTACTCTGCGTGTGACCGTGCTCCAAACAACGGTAACAGCGCATCGGGCGCGCCCCGAGCACGGTCACCCGGGCCACAGTCCACCCCACCTTCAGGCGGCCCGCCTTTATTTTTTGTGCCGCCCTGGTCGGCACCTTGGCCCAGACGGAGCCCAGGCCGGAGCGATCGGGCCGGATTTGGCCCACCTTTACTGCGTCCGCAGCACACTCGCCAGCAAGGCAAAGGGCCGCCGCGACCGTCTCGGACGTGGCTGCGGGATCTAGCTCCGGCAGCCGCAGCTCCGTGCATTTGGTGGGCCGGGAGATTTGAACATCGTCCGACCCGCCAAAGCATTCCCTCAGCCTTGCGGCGAGGGAGTCCGCCTTTCGCTCCGACTCAGCCCCGGGCACCTCGTACAACATGGCACCCGTGGCTGCCACCTTGGGCCTCAACCTGTCAATGTCGAGGCCGGCGAGGTCTACTCGGTGCTGGGCATCCGTCAGCACTTTGGCGTAAGTGAGCCCTTTGGCCACCGCCGCTGGCGTCAGCGACAGCACTATGGCTGCCGAGCGTGGCTGACGCAGCTTGGGCTCCTTACGCCTCTGCCTCCTCTGCTGGGGGTTCCCTGCAGGCGCCGCGGCGGGGGTGTGCTTCCCCCGCTTCTTCTTACCCACCACCACGGTCCATTCAGCGTCCATGGACGCTGGGGCCGGTGGCAGTGGGCGGGGCTCCCTCGGAGCGGACTTCGCGACGGGGGGAGCAGGAGGACCACCTTTCCCCCTCCCCTTCTTGGGCACCCCGGACGGCCCAGCGACCGCCACGGCAGCAGAGGTGGAGGGCCCGGCCACGATGGCAGGAGCCTTGAGAGGAGCAGGCTGCACTGCTCCTTTCCCCTTTCCCCTCCCCTTCCCCTTAGAGGAAGGCTGGGGAGCTCCTCCAACGAAACCACCCTGGACGGGGAGTGGTATGTCCCCGGGGGTGGACCGTCTCTCGTGTGCCAATGGAGGCCTCTGGGCCGGCCCTAGGAGCACCGACTCCATTCTGGCCTGCCACTTGGCCTCCACTGCTGCCAGCTCCTCCAGCCGGCGAAGGAGAGAAGCGTTTTCACGCTTCAGCTCCTTCACCGCCTCCTCTAATTTTGCGCACTTATCGCGCCACTTTTTGGCCTCGCCTTTAGGGCGAGCGCTCGGTGCCGGTTCCGCCGCCGCTGCGACAGCCACCTCCTCGGTGGGCACCTTCGGTTTGGCGGCAGAGCGAAGAACCATGCCCTCCTCGCTCTCCTCCCTCCTTGCCCTTTGGCGGGCCTCCCTGCGCTGCAGGAGATCGCGCGCCTTGGCTTTCTTTCTTTGGTCGACGGAATCGTCGACCAAAGATGGTCCTCCTCTGCCGCGTCCGGTTGTCGCTTGCGACTTCGGGACCGGCTCCTCAGTGTCGCTCCCTAAGGACGACCTGCTGTTATTCAGCTCCGAGCGTTTCCTCCAGAGCCTACGGCTCCGAGCGGAGGAAACGCTCATACTCGACTCAGAGTCGACGCCTGTGGACAACTTGTCCGCGCCGACTCTTCGTCCGCCATCAACGGGCTTCCGCCCACCAATCTCCGCCTCTCCAGCCGGAACTGGAGTAGGCACCCTCGTCAAAATTATTTTTGGATGTATATTCATAATGAATCCCACGAGTATGGGGGAAATAAAGAGTCCACCCAGGCAGTGCCCCCTGTACCTGGGTAAGCCTAGCGTAACCCGCCAAGAGGGTCGGCCGGTACTCTGGCGGGGGTCGCACTAGTGACCGAACTACCCATCGGCCATGCATCCCCTCGCGGTGCGCCGCCGCTTGGGATTCGGGGAACTTTTTATAGAGGTTTTCTCCCTCGTGGTCCGGGCGATTAAGCCAAGACCCTCGGTCCAGCAGGAGCGCGAGACATGTCCACGGACCTCCATACTAGATTACGATCTGCAACGGTGACAGCGGAGAGGAAGGTTCCCCCCCACTGCCTGCTCGGGGCGGTGTTAGCGCACACCGAGCCCGTCGACACCCCCGGATGAACCAGGAGCCGCCCGAATAAACGGGCCCACCATCTAAAGAGATGCGGCAGCCACCGCAAAAAGCGGCGACTACCGCCAAGACCACTGTTCGTCAGGATATTGGCCGTAGCGCCGATCAACTCGACCGACGCTCCGTTGCCCAGGGTGCACCACGTGGAGGTTTCCTGACTTTGCACCCCCCTGACTTTGCACCCCGATTACGGAGGGTGCACGCGTGCTTGAAAACTTTTGGTGGTTTGGGCGGCAAGAACTTGAAAGAAAAAAAAGATTTTTCTAAAGCTGTCATTCCGCAGAACGCGGCAGACGGAACTACTATGCAGTATTAAATTGTATGAGACCGGTTCTGCACACGACGGCATATGACAGTCCTACCGGGCGTCATTTGCAGTCGTGTGCAGAATCGGTCTCGTAAAATTTAACGCAATACAATACATGACGCGGCACATGCCGTCTGCCGCGTCATGCGGAATCACAGCTTAATAGATTTAGAAATGACCCCGAGTTGAGGTAACAAACGAAAACAAACTACAAAATAATAACCTCCTTTTTCGGAAGTCGGTTAAAAAGGCCTCGCGTAGACAAATTCCCACTGGTGGCGATCGTATCGCTTATCACCAGTGAAGCGAAAAGAAAGAAAGAAATGCGTTTATTGCGATTACTCACACTAAAGATAGCTTACAAGTAGAAATTATACCTAATGATAGTATTTTAAAATTTGTACATAAAATAAAACAAAAGGACACTAATAGTCTAATAGGTATACCAAGCAATGCGTACCGAACCCATTGTACAGCCGTGCGAGTCTGCAAAGGGTCCCATCTCAGCTTAAAATGCTGAAACATGAAAGCGTTGCAGCGCTGGTTTTCAGATGGTTACCCTAAGTGATGTCATGATCAGCACCACTTCTCAATAAAAATACATATAATTAAATTTATATAAATATAGGTACAATATATTCATGGTATATGTATAAGAAGGACAAAATGATATTCCAAATATTAAATGTTTCACATACATACATACATAAACTCACGCCTTTCTCCCATTGGGGTAGGCAGAGACTATGGAGCGCCAAGTGCTACGATCCAAGCATACCTCTTTCGCTTCTTCCACAGTCATCAGTCTCTTCATACATGCTCGTCGGTTACGAGAACTCCTTATTTGACCCTTCCTTAAGAGGTCGTCAATTTGGTCCATAAAGGTACGTCTAGGACGTCCCCGTCCGACACTACCACTCACCTTCGCGATATAAATTTCTTTCGTTACTCTCCTTTCATCCATCCTTTCAATGTGGCCAAACCACCGAAGCATTCCTTTCTCAATCTTAGTCACTACATCTTCTTTCAATCCACATTTTTCTTTTATCACGCTATTCCTCACTCTATCACTTACTTTCAGCCCACACATACTTTCAAAGCTCTCATCTCCACTGCATTTATCTTACTTTCATGCTTGTTCTGCCACACCCACGACTCACTTCCATACATTAGTGATGGCGCCAGGACTCCTTGGTGAATGGCTAACCGAGCGCTATTAGAAATATTCTTGTTAGCCATAATCGAGTACAAGGGGCCATTAACACTATTTCCCATTTTTACTCTTCTTTCAATATCTCCGTCACACTTTCCGTCTCGAGTGAACATACATCCTAAATAAACAAATTCATTCACTTGTTCCACTCTTTCATCTCCTATCATTATGTTACACTCGGTTCTCGATTCATCCCTCTCCAGAACCATTACTTTCGTCTTTTTTACGTTCACTTTCATACCTTTTCTCTCAAATGCCTCATTCACAATAGTGACCATATGTTGTAATTCGCACACCGACGATGCAAGGAGTACTTGATCGTCGGCATACAAAAGACACTTAATCACTAATCCTCCCATTCTTAATCCACAATCAGACTCTCTCAAATTGGTCAAACAACTGTCCATGAAGAGATTGAAGAGCCATGGTGATGCTACACAACCCTGTCTGACACCGCGTTCGATGTCAAACCAGGCCGTGCAGGCCCCATTTACTCTGACGCAGGCACTCGAACCCTCATATAAGGATTTGAGCGCCCGAATCAGATTGCTCTCCACGCCATACATGGACAGAGTTGCCCACAAATCATTCCTCACCACACGATCATAAGCCTTTTCCAGGTCAATAAAGGCGCAGAAAACCTTCTGATGTTTCGCTAAGGTTTTCTCAGCTATGCACCTTAGGGAAAAGATTTGATCCATACATCCCATCCCCTTTCGAAAACCTGCTTGTACATCCCAAATTTTCGTCTCTGTTACACGCATCACTCTTTCAATCAATATTCTAGCATACAATTTGCCTACTATACTGAGGAGGCTGATACCTCGATAGTTCCTACATTCTTGCTGTGATCCTTTCCCTTTAAACAAGGGCACAATGACGGCCTTGCACCAATCGTTTGGAACTCGACCGGACCGCCAACATTTGTTAAAGAGAAGGCACAGAAGGCGCACAATGAGGTCTCCTCCTTCCTTCAGCATTTCAGCCGAAATCCTGTCATAACCTGCGGCCTTTCCTCTTCTCGTATACTTTATTGCCGTTCTTATCTCATTCACCCACTCATGTCTGCAGATATCACCTTCGTAACCTATCTCTTCATTCATATCTTCATTTGTGCCATCACGACTTCCTGTGTCTGCTCTACATTCAAATACACTTTCAAAATATTCCTTCCATTCATTCAATACTTCACTCTCTCCTCTTAACACCCTACCATTTTTATCTCTTACCACAGTCACTTGAGATTCTCCTACTTTACCTCTAGCTTTTCGGACCATATGCCAAAATAATTTTACATTGTCCCGAAAATCAGCAGAGAACCTCTTATCATATTTTTCCTTGTGTTCCTCTTTCTTCTTTTCTATCACTTCTTTCACACTCTTCTTCAATTTATCATACTTCTTTTTTGCTACCTTTTCACTATCACACGTAACACCTCTCATTCTACTGGTGGCTTTAGCAGCTAAGAAATCTGTCCAAGCCTGTCGCTTTTTATTTACCACGCATTTTACCTCATCGTCCCACCATTCATTTCTTGGGTCTCTTGCATTCTTCTTCTTTTTTACTCCACATACTTCTATGGCAGATTCCACTAAACCATTCTTAATTTCCTTCCAAATTTCTTCTATCTCCCTATCTTCACCTTTCATTAGCTCTCTAAACCTTTCACTTAAAATTTTCTTATATTTAACTCGCACGTCCTTTTCTTCCATTCTTTCCACTTTTATTCTATCATGACCACTCCCACATTCAAAACTTCGGTGATGTCGCCATCCTCGAAATAATCCTGCTATTCTGGTGACTACGAGGAAGTGGTCAGTTCCAACGTTGACACCACGATACACTCGCGTATCTAATATTTTCCCTCTCATTCGCTCATCTACGATGACAAAATCTATCATACTTCTATCTGATTGTCGTTGCCATGTATAACTATGTATATTTTTATGGGCAAACATTGTGTTAGTGACAATCAGATTTCTCTCTAAACATAATTCTAACAGTTTCTCACCATTCATGTTCACTCTTTCATCTCCGTACTTCCCTAACACTTTCTCATATCCATCTCTACGTACACCCACCCAACCATTAAAATCACCAAGCATTACAATTTTTTCATTTCTCTCGCATTTTAATAACACATCTCTTACATTATCCCAGAACTCCTCCCTGACTTCCAGTGGCTTGGACATATCTGGAGCATAAACGCACAAAATAAAAATACGTGTCAAACCAATTTTCAGTCTGACCCAGAGGAGTCTTGGGCTCACACACTCATAATCTTTCATACATTTCACCATTCTATCCGACAATAACACACCCACTCCTTGACTACCTCTTTCAGTGACCGAGACTCCGGACCAATAAGCTGTATAGTTGCAATGGGTGGTTTCCATACAGCCTTTCTTTTTTGTCTCGGTCACACCTAACACATCCAGTCTTCTCACATATCTCATCTATCTTCACATCCACAGCGCCACAAACATTTATCGTTGCACACCGGCATTCCTCAGCCCACGTTTTGCCTTTTTGGGAGACAGGACGTGACGAATGGCAAATCGCGTCGCCGTCTTTGGAAATTCTGCCCCCCCCCAGATACGATAGGGCTGCCTGAGACGTACTCAGGGAGGGATTCTCCGGCAGTAGCCGGTACCCTCCTGGGGTAACTTCTTTGGAACTCCCGTATCATATTGTGATCTTAAATTGTGGAAAGGAAACAAGGAAAGGAAAGTTCAAAGGAAAAATTGGTGTGTGGAGAGGATTTAATGGGTTAAGGGACACTACAGTTACGGATAGGAGATTGGTAATAACCATAGTGGCTTGAGTGGCCGGGGCTGCATACCCGAATGCCCTTACACTACGACCGGACAGGATCAGCAGGTTGGGCACCCCATGGCGCAAATTATAAATGTTTCAATACAATAAAAATAATAAAACAGAGAAATTTACGAAGCGAAATCTATAAAACATAAATGGAGCAATATTATTGATTGGATAAATAATTATTAGATGTAAAAAAATCGTTTCAATTAGGTATGAGATTTTTGTAAGGTAAGTAGGTGTTGCTTATATTTTTTGTAAAATGTGCGTACTGAGCTTATTTCTCGAAGCGGTGGTGGGAGGTCATTCCAACAACGGGTAGCAGCGAATCTAAAACTACCTCGAAATGCTGCTGTCCTATGTCTACCCGTTACCATGAGATATTTCGATGCTCTAGTATTATGTTTATTGTAATGACATGACCACGTCAGCTTATTGTAGAGATATACCGGTGATTTGTTTAGTACTACTCCAAATAATAAAGTAGCTAAATGTAGCTTTCTACGTGCTGCCATTTTCATCAGGTTACCCTTATTCAGGTAAGAGGTGACATGGGTGCGAGGTGGAATATCATAGCAAAACCGAGTGCATGCTTTTTGAACTCTTTGAATGAGCCTCTCAGTTCGCTTAAGCAGACATGAGCCATACACAGTGTCCGCGTAATTGAGCTTTGAAAGTACCAGGGACTCATATAAAGTCACTCGCATATCCACACTTAAATAAGGGCGAACACGATATAAAAGTTTCAGTCTGTAAAAACAATTACGGACCGCCTCAAGGATGCGGGATTCAAAATGCAGTTGACCATCAAATATTACACCCAGGTTGCGAGCCTCATCGACACACTCAATCGGACAGCCCTCGATTTTTATGACTGGATTGATATTTTGGACATCGGCAATTATTTTTTTTGAACCTAAAATCATAAATTTGGATTTTGCAGAATTTAATACTAAAGAGTTACGACGAGCCCAATCGGCTACTCTGTCTAGATCAGAATTCAATTGTATCGCATCGTGACAATCCTGTGGAAGGAAAGAAGTATATATCTGAAGATGATATTTAGAGTTTATAATATTTTTACATATCAGAGCTATACAGAATGAAGAGAAGCGGCCCAAGGATAGACCCTTGGGGGACACCTCTGACCACTGGAGAGACAGCAGAAGATGCAACATGGCCATCCCTATTAGTTACCTGACCATACTGTGAAAGTGTCTAAGTTGTCGTCCGCAACCGCCACTGCCGCCCGCCTGCGACCTCCGGTCGCCCCTATTAGGCCCTGGAATGCCGGGCTCAGTTTGCGTAAAAGACGCTTGCGTGCCGCCCGTACATTTGAAAAAATCGGATCTTAGGTGTAAATGATGTTCCAATTTATACAACATAAAATTCTTTTAGTACGAATTTTGAAATTATTTATTTACTTATTTATTATGAATCAATGGTCACTAAAATATTCAGAAACATTGTGAGATTTGGAATAGACAGCCGCCATTTTGTATTTCTTTGTTTTGAGGCCGATTGACCTCAAAATCGAAATATGGGCATATCGTTGGTTACAAAAGACGGATCCAATGCATGATTTGAGACACGTGTACACCAATATGCCGACCATCAGGCATTTCATGCAAAAGGCCAGCAAACGCTACTTCGAACGGGCGGAAAAACACCCAAATACGCTTATCCGTAAAGCGACGATATATACTCCATTCGACCGCGCCAAATGGAGACGGCCGCGCTCTTTTCTGACCGACCCAGAGGACGATATAACTCTGGCCATCCGCCGTAAGCACGAGTTCTTAAAACTCATACACTCCACAAGATCGCTGTTCCGTCCTCGTCGCCGAGGACCTCGCCGCGCCCCCAGTCACCCTGACCTCTCGTAGCAGTTCCGGCCCGCGTGCCGATGACTACGATCAACACGTTAAATAGGATTAGGATCAAAATCAATCTCCCCAAACGATGATGTTTTGTCCTCTCTCAGTGGCCGCCCTGAGCCGAGGTTCGTGACCCGTTAGTGGGTCGCCCTCAGCGTGGTCGCTTAAATTCCAAGGGTTACGAGCGCCTTCTGCGTTCACCCGAAAGTCCGGTGTGGCCAGAAAAGCCGACTCGCGTCAGGCTACTGGACGATAGGTCCGTGTTAAAAAAAAAAGCATGATTTGAGAAAAATAGCCGCCATTTTGAATTTCTTCGTTTTGAGGCCAATTGACCTCAAAATCGATATCCAAGCATGGCTCTAGGTACAAATGCCAGATCCAATGTTAGAGTTCAAAAAAGTGGCCGCCATTTTGAATTTCTTTGTTTTAAGGCCAATCGACTTCAAAATCGATATCGGGGCAGGCCTGTAGGTACAAAAGACGGATCCAATGTTAGAATTGAAAAAAGTGGCCGCCATTATGAATTTCTTTGTTTTAAGGCCAATCGACCTCAAAATGGATATCTAGGCAGGCCTGTAGGTACAAAAGACGTATCCAATGTTAGAATTGAAAAAAGTGGCCGCCATTTTGAATTTCTTTGTTTTAAGGCCAATCGACCTCAAAATCGATATCTGGGCAGGCCTTTAGGTAGAAGAGACAGATCTAATGTTAGAATTGAAAAAAGTGGCCGCCATTTTGAATTGCTTTGTTTTAAGGCCAACCGACCTCACAATCGATATCTGGGCAGGCCTTTAGGTAAAAAAGACGGATCCAATGTTAGAATCGAAAAAAGTGGCCGCCATTTTGAATTTCTGTGTTTTGATCGATTTTGAGGCCATATGACCTCAAAATCGATACTGGGCAATGGGCATGCCATTAATAGTAAAAGTCATATTTAATGTTAGACTTAAGAAAGTGGTGGCCATTTTGAACTTCTTTGTTTTAAGACTGATTGGATTAAAGATAGATATTTGGGCTTGTCTTTAGCTAAATAGAATAAATCGAAGTTGGAATTTTAAGAACTGCATTCCATGTTAAATGTTCTTGTTTTAAGGGCTATTGGTTTAAAATCAAAATCTGCTGGACATGGCCACAAACTATAATAGTAGGTAGTAGATTTTAATTATAGAACTTTAAAATAATATGGCCACCATCAATGCTTATTCAATTCTCTTCAATAATGATATCGCAGCTTTGTTGTGTCGCAAAATAAAGAATAGAAGAAGAAAGAAGTGGCCCGTGACAGCAAACAGCAAATAAATTCTTCTGTGAAAGCATCAAAATCGGTTAAAAATCAGGGAGTCGTTAACAATTCAACTATTGGTATAAGAATAATTAGCCACGTAGTAAAATTTATCTTACTATATTTTCCTTCCCCCACATCGTTATGCCCTGTTACCCAACAGGCCATTCTATTACTGTCTCTTTTTTTTTTAATTTACCCCCCTTCACTAGACTTAAAAGGCTACTCAGGTTGATTACCTTAGTAATTTTTAAAAGTATTTAATTTTGATGTGATTGCGTATTTAAACTGTTAAATTAGTGAAATTACAACTTCGATTTATTCTATTTGGCTAAAGACAAGCCCAAATATCTATCTTAAATCCAATTAGTCTTAACCATTTTTCTTGAGTATAACATTAGATCTGTTTTTTACTATCGATGGCATGCTCAAGTATCCATTTTGACGTCAATTGTCCCTAAAACAAAGAAATTCGAAATGGTGGCCACTTTTCTTAATTCTAACATTGGATCCGTCTTTTCTACCTAAAGCCATGACCAAATATCGATTTTGAGGTCGATTGGCCTTAAAACAAAGAAATTCAAAATGACGGCCACTTTTTTAAATTCTAACATTGGATCCATCTTCAGTACCTAAAGGCTTGCCCAGATATCGATTGGCCTTAAAACAAAGGAATTCAAAATGCCGGCCACTTTTTTCAATTCTGACATTGGATCCGTCTTCTGTACCTAAAGGCCTGCCCAGATATCGATTTTGAGGTCGATTGGCCTTAAAACAAAGAAATTTAAAATGGCGGCCACTTTTTCAATTCTAACATTCGATCCGTCTTTTGTACCTACAGGCCTGCCCAGATATCGATTTAGAGGCCAATCGGCCTCAAAATAAAGAAATTCAAAATGGCGGCCGCTTTTCTCAATTCTAATATATAATTAAGATTTGCATCCAATGAAAACCCAAAAATAAGCTAAAAAGAAACACCCTGTAGATGTTCAGTTTTCATACATTTTGTAGAAATCGGCCCGAGCGTGGATCCACGCTCCCGGCAGAGTTTGAACACTTTTTTTGAGCGTGGATCCACGCTCCCGGCACGCGAGGGCTTAGTGTATTACACATCTGCCTGTCCTTGAAGAGTGGAAAAGGCGTGATGCTGTGTATGAATGTATGTATTCAGATGTAAGTGAGACCTTGGAGCAGTGCAAAAAATGATAGAAAACCCTGATCTAGACTTTGTGAAATTTAAGTCTGTAATATTAAAATATGCTTATCACCTAAAAAAAATTCGATTTCCAAATATGCAATTAAAAAGCTTATTAAATGAAGTATACATTTCACTACTTTATTTATTTTATTGTAACTTTTAAAAACTTGAAAATGAGATTCGAAGTGCCGCATGCCAGCCGGCCAGTCAAAACTCTAAGTCCAACTCGTAAACCAGACTTTATACTTTAAAAATATTTTGTATATGGATCGATGACACATACAGGTATAACATAGTAAAATATTACTAAAATCGGAAACATTGACATTTTCTTCGTGCCCGCTTCACGTGGAATGCCCCCAATGCTAGATACTCAAAGATTTACCCATGTATATTGTCTGAAACTGGACAGTTGAAAAGTTAGATTGTTGTAATATTTTTAAGAGTCTACTTTATCACCTTGACAATGCCTTAAAATTTTAAATAAACCTACTTTCCTTCACTTTTATATGATTGTTACAAATTCTCTTATGTGGAATACTCAAGTACATAGTGTAAGTAATAAAAAATACTACAAAATAAAAGTCTGTATTTATTGCGTAAACTTAGTACAATCTTTGGGGCGGGCCCATAGTAGACTTCATATGTAGCGAGCGCACATTCTGCCAGTGTTTCTTAAGCAGGGACACAAGGAAGTTGATTGACAAGTGCACATTTTGTGCAAGCTCATCAGGTGTCATGTCCACATGGCCTACAGCTACCGAGAGACACAGTACCTAGAAAAGAATAATACATATTAAATTTCATATTTGTTGGTTTATGCTGGCAAATTGCAGATTATTTATTAAATTCATTTGTTAAAATGAATAAGACAGACAGATTATTTATTAAATTCATTTGTTAAAATGAATTTAAAAAATAATCTGTCTTTTTTTCATGTGAAATCATCAAGATCTTTCAACATAAAACAATGTAGAAAGATAAGGTTTAAGGTTTAAGAATGATTTATTTCTCATAAGATTATAAATTAATCACTTACTGAGAAAACAACTTACACAATTATTTTTAAATTTCACATGAAAATAAGACAACGCTTAGGGATACTACTTATGAAAAATATTTTTACATGTAACCTGCTTTTGTGACATTTTACTTTCAATGGCTGCTTTTTATGTTCAAATTCACACCAAAGCCACAAAAACAGAATTACTACACATCGAACCTACCTTCTTCATCTGGAATTTTATGGTAGCTTTGACTTCATCAATCTTCTGAGTCATGGATTCCTGGTGGGAGAGCAGACCAGGGAACTTGCCAGCCTTGTTCAGACCAGGACCCAGCAGACGTGGGATCTGTTTAATCAGGGACTCAGAGGCAAGGAATGCATCATATCTGAAATAAAAGGCAGTATTCATTTAGAAATATCATATCAAAGTAAAATTCTGATGTTTTCAATTAATCTAGGTATTTATGCCTAGAAATTTGTGACTATCACCAAAGTATTGACAGGATGTGAAAAAAGTAAGTACATACTTCTTAGCCAGTTTCTTGACAAGCTTTTTGTTCTTGTTCAGTTTCTTAAGAGCTTCAGCATCCATGCACGGCACTACCAACTGTTTAGCTTCATCACAATGCTGTTGGTCTCCAAGAACACACACCTGCATCTTGGGACGGGGGATGTACTTGAGCCTGAAAAGTTACATATGTTAAGGAACAATGGAAATGTGAAAATATAATCATAATATTGAAGCCATATCAGTGGAAATTCTTTCATCAATATCTACAGATAATACATGCATATTGTAACATCATTTTAGGAAGTTATTTACATCAACATTACTGGTGTCCATAATTTGTAAAAAATCTGTTAATTCTGAGGAATTAGCAATAGCAAACATATAAATATGCAAATCATAAACTAAAAATTTGGAATTTCTAGGTTAAGTGGAAATAAGAGAAAAGTATTTGAGGTGTGTGGTCTGCTGACAAACGAGGGGATAAATAATATACTACAAGCTTAGATTTCTAATCTAGATACTTGTATGAAACTTTTGCATTGGAAGCATACCTCACCAAATAGCTTCACATTTCGTAAAAGTTGGGAAGCCGAAGCTTGCCTACCCGTTATTTAAAGACTCTGGGTAGAGTCCCGTCAGCTTTCGCCAACTCCCTGTCCAGATTCACTTTGGTGGAATTCTAATCAACAAATATCCCACAAAAATGCTCTTTTCAGGTAAACATACTTGACGGTACCGGAGAAACGCTTGTCCTTTTGGGGGTCATAATTCTTCAGACCAATTTGTAGCTCCACTGTCTCCAGGAAGTTACGCTTCTTGTCTTTTGAGCTCTGTAGCACGGCATTAACGCACTCGTAGAGTGTATCACGCGACACTTTGGACCTAAAAATATTTAAGGTTATGTTTAAGTTTTCCCATAAAATGAAAAAAGAACCATACATCAGGTGGTACAGTTATCAATTTCACATACATTATATCTCAGAATAACTAAATAACATAGGATTACTGCGATAGTAATTGATGAACTTACGACATCTTTCCGGAGAACGACCACTCACACCGACGTCAAATTACGAAAAGACAAGCGATAAGGTTGTGCCTACGAAACACTGTGATTAATTTGACACTTCTTCTTCGATTGTAGTTCGAAAAATTCGACTATTCTTAATTATTATAAAACGTTACAAAATTTTGTTATTTTTGAAATATTGGTAGTAAGAAAATATTATATTAAAACAGAGTAGCATATTTGCTATTTTTCCGAACTTTGTCCAAGATTAATGTGTTTGGTGACGCTGGTTGGGGATGCCTCGGATAAGTTTGGTGCCATGTACTATTAGTGATTACAGGGTCATGTTGCCACCAACCATACTGAAATTTTTTGAATTATTAGTAAAAATCTTTAGCCAACTAACGTGTTTTAGGGAGGTCACCCGCGGCTACTTTTTGTAGCGATGCTATATGTCCCGGCACGAAACTCTAGCGCTGAGCGAAACGTGGAGGGGATAGCTGCGCATGGGTACCGTCGCGCACGCAATACAAATTAGTAATTTAATTGCTTAATTAAAAACAGCAAAATAATGTTTTAATGTAAAGTCAAATAGTAAGTCTAGCGGTGAACAAAATGTGGAACTTAACTGCGTATGGGTACTGTCACGCACGCAAATATTACTTAAGTAATATTACTTCATGTTACCTACAATATAATTTTTAACAAGTTTATGGGGAGTAGAAAAATAAATACACTATCGGATTTGTAAATTTTTATATTAAATACCAAATAATAATAATTTTTATATTAAGTCCGAATTACATAAGAACCAAATCAAACACAACAAACAAATCAACAAAACAAACTTAACAAAAAACAACAACAAAAATTAACGATGACAACAAAACAATTCAGAACGCGACTGTACACTGGAAGTGCGCGGAGCGTCGTATCGGCACGGGGGACGGAGTACGACTGGAGAGCCAATCGGCGCAACGCACGCTCGCCCTTCACCCCTGTACCCCGCCAAGACACCTTATTTTTTACTTCTGCGCAATAACGGTCACCGCTAGAGTTTCGTGCCGCGACTTATACCGTGCGTTTCCTTATCGCGATTCTGTATCGCTATAACTGTGCGACAGCATCACTGCTGTATCGACGAAAATGCGCAAAAGCGATCCGTGAAAGCAGCTACAAAGACAACAGACAACGTGATGATTTTTAAGATATTAATTTGAAATTGTCTAGAGTGTC
Source organism: Lapara coniferarum (assembly GCA_949316025.1). NCBI lineage: Eukaryota > Metazoa > Arthropoda > Insecta > Lepidoptera > Sphingidae > Lapara > Lapara coniferarum. The sequence continues at coordinate 17,041,680 of OX438931.1, read as the reverse complement.
GACAGGGTTCATCCTGCAACCGTACCGTTAACATTAAATCCTGAAACCCAAATTGCATCGCCACAGCAGCACATTTGCATCGCGTTTATAGTTTTTAATGCTACTGAAGCGCGCCAGCATAGCTCTTGTAGCGATACAGAATCGTGGAAGTAGGTGGACTGCCAACGACAGCATCGCGAGAGTATCACGGTCGTTTTGCGATTGCATTGATGGAACCTACCTTCACGTGGGTGACTTTCCTTTTTGACCGACTTTCCTAAAGAAAGGAGATTCTTTATTCATACATACATACATACATACACTCACGCCTGTTATCCCCGAAGGGGTAGGCAGAGGCGCAACTAGTGCACCCACTTTTCGCCGTTATTCCGTCCCATGATGTGATAGGGGGCGAGCCTATCGCCATATCGGGCACAAATTCCAGACTCCGGGCTGATACTGAATAGAAAACTCAATATCACTTTGCCCGACCCGGGGATCGAACCCGAGACCTCAGCTTTGCAGTCGTATTGTAATACATCTACGCCACCGAGGCAGTCATTTTATTCATTAATAATGCAATCCAATACCAGTATTACATAAACCGTGGCATCTAAATACTATTATTATTACTTTCCGCCTAATTATGGTGGATTGGATACAAAATCGGTTTCTAAAGAAAGTGTCCCTCCCCTCCCCCACCTCATTATGAGGTGGCGGATCTGAATAAAAATAATCTGTATCTACCTCCACAGATGAAGTTGGCGGAAATCTGTACATGTCACAGGGTCCAACTGGTTTAATAACTCCTTTATGTTTCATTTTAATAAATCTTTGCTTGGAACCATAAGCAAAACCATTTACTCTTCCAGTATAGCAATCGATGACTCTAATTACGTCAGCATTAGGCCTTTCTATCTGTTAAAAAAAGATTCGAGAAAATTAAGAAGATATGTATGATATCCTTGGTATAACTGTATGGCATAAAACTGTGCATCCAGATTTTTCTAACAACTACCAATTTTGATTCTCTCATTAGGTATCACATTTGATTCTATCACAGGTACATAGGTATTATTTTCTGATACCTATGTACCTAAATGGAAAAATTAAGAGTGTCTATACCTTTGCTGGTAGAGTAGAATATACTTGAATTTTTTGTAATATGGGCTTTACGTCATCTTTCGACATAGGTTCCTGATATTCTTCTCTCATAATATCCTTTATAAAATTTTGTGGCCCAAATAATGTATGTCCAAGAAATTCCATCAATTATCGTTTTATGCAAAGAGAATTAGAATAGATATGGGTTTTGATAAAAATTAAGATATATCAAATGTCTTCTTTAAATGCAATGCTGTTTGTTTAAATGTTTATATTTCATAAAAGCCACAAACAAAGAGCATTATAATCAGATTATAATACTCCACAAATGTTGTTTCTTGTATCTGTGTAAACTCATAGAATAAAGACTAAAGCAAGCATTGAGATTATAATTTCCGTAGTATTATAATGCTCTTTGGATTATAATCATAGAATAAAGACAGATTATAATACTCCGGAAACTATATACTTTGCTTATAGTCCTTAGATACTCTCCGTAGTATTATAATGCTCTTTGCTATATACCCATAGTATGTTCCTATAATCAAAAAGGTCAAAACCGGTTATAACTACATTTAAAGTACCACCTAAACTGGACCACAGACGTATTTATATAAAGAGAATACGTAGAGTGCGTTTCAACTTTAAATTCCGATGGCGTGAAGTTTCCTGAATTGTATATGCAGTGCTGCTCCATTACACAAAATGTGACATAAAGGAAATTTTTTATTTTTGTAATGAGAACATGTTTTGTTTAGTAACAAAACTTGTAATGTTAAAAAGAAAATTAATATTGCATACTAAAATTCTTATATAGCTTTGTAATTCAAATCACTATATATATATTTCATATATATATAGTGATTTGAATGGATATATGGATATATTATTCAACAAGAATAATTCTGAAATGAAAATAGTACCTTTATCATTTAGTAAGATATATTGGAAATATTCTATTATATATGATTGAGACGACAATGACGTTATTAATATTTTTTAATGGTTGGGGAAATAGTCCGTAAACTTTGGCAACATAGGTTAAAGAATGAGCGAGACAGAAGACAACACAAGAGGTAATTTTTTATCTTAAAATGTGTGTACTGCGGTCTCCAGTAGATATATTATAATCTTCTTGCTCTCGACTCTTATGCGCGCTTTAGACAGTAGGTTTTGCTGTCCGTTTTACCACAGTCACGTCCGTGAGTGACGAATAACCTATCGTCTAATGTGGTGATTGACGGTTGAGTGACGAATATCTGAATTTTTTGATATGCGCCTCGCGCAACCATCAGTCTTGACTTTTGCGGGATCGTCTAATGGCATTTCGTCCCGCAAACGTCAGTCAGCGCGTGGACAGCGGTGGAGTGGGACATATTGAGTTGAGTCGGAGAGGCGCTGGCGCACCCGCGCGGCCAATTACCTTCTCCAACAGTCCTAGATAAAAATTATTTTAAGGTTTGAAACAATCCCTGAGTGGTGGTATACCACGAATCTTTAATAGTTAGTCTATACTACTGTTATAAAGAGGAAAGGTTTGTTTCATTTTGTAAATTCTTTCACTACATAGATACATTATTCCTCAGTACTATAGGGTAGTTTTTCTTTATTATCTTATTAGATAATTTTATCCAATAAGATAATAATAAAAAATTGTTGTCATAATTTTGTATCTCGTATTTCAGACTAAATTTATCTATAGGTACTAATATAATAATTGCGAAGACTTCGGTGCTTTTTTTTCTCAATCATACCAGAACGGCTAAACATCCAGATCGAATGAAATTTGGCACAAAGATAGATTATAGTATAGAATAACACATAGGCTACCTTTATCCCTGGAAAATATATATAACTTTTATTCCGGATAAAAAATTCAAACGGGCGTGGCCGCTAATAAAAGGTGGGTAAAACAAAATTATGGCTATAAAACTATCTTTTTCAGTCAATATTTTACCCAACGCCTTCTTGTTACACGTTTTAAATCTCAATTCCCTTTTATTTTACAAGTATTCATACCAAAACGAGTGAAAACGTGTGTTCTCCGCAAAATCTTGCGTATGACTGAAGAGAATTTTGAGTGATAATGTAATGTCACTTTGTTTTCATAAATCATCCGTCAGTCATGAGTAATGGAATTGAATGCCGTTTGTGTGAGCGTCTAAAGCGCGCATTACATTTAGACGTCAAGTACCCTCAGAATAAAGATGCTTTAGTCTAGTCTTTATTCTATGCATGTACCGTACAAATGTACCGCCTCTTGTGGCTACTCCACACTACTCTCAAAGAGCATTATAATACTACGGAAACTACTCTATTGTCTATGACATGTTCATTTTCCACATCTGACTTCTGAGTTTTATTTTAGAAAAGCAAGCATTCTTATTAATTTTAGCCACAAACATTATAAGATTGACGTACGAATAGATCAAAGTATTGTAATAAAATACGGCTTATAGAGACAACCCTCTTTTGTATTTGGTGTGCCATACTTTATTTTAGAGCGTCGTAGAATCGTAGTATATATTGTATAGTGCCAGTTATTATAATTTAACTCTACTACCTCCGTTTACACAAGTGATTGCTTTCATTCCTTTGTAAATAATTCACGCATTTAATCCAGCATGGATGTGGTAAGAAATATGAGTGTGCTCAATCATGTCTCGCTTCTTTTTTATATGATAACATGACTAATTTGTAGTTGCTTAAGTCGTATTATTTAAAAATACGTTTTCCATACACTATTTTATTTCTTTACATTTTATGTGTATAAACACTCATGTTGACAAACAATTCTATGAGGATGCGCAGTGCCCCCAAACACACAGTGTCAGCTATTTCATAGTTTTCTTACTTTTCTTATTACTTATTTTTGCATATTAATTATTATCGTTGACCCATTTTTAGGCTGTAGGGTACTGAGTACCTTCGCCTTTAAATTGTCTTAAAAGCATTTAAGTTGTCTTTATTTAAATTTCGAATGTCACTTTTACGGCCAGTTCTTTATTGTTACTGGCTGGTTTCACAGGGCAAGCATAAAAAAAAGTGTTGTTACAACTTTTGGTCTTAATTTTTTCCGTCTAGCCCTTTTCGCAACGCGCGATAAGGAACCTTGTTCCAATAATTTGATATTAGTATAAAAAAGGGGATGGACGATAGCCTAGTTGGGAGGACGGAAGATAGCCTTGTTGGGAATGTAATGGTCTGCCGAGACAATGTCCGGAGGTTCAAAACCCAAGGCACACACCTCTGACATTTCGAAATTATTTGTGTATTGTTTATCAATTATCGTTCACTTTAATGGTGAAGAAAAACATTGTGAGGAAACCTACATACCTGAGAATCCTCTATAAGAGTTCTGAGGGTATGTAAAGACTGCCAACCTGCAGTAGGCCAGCGTGGTAGACTAAGACCTAAAACCCTCTCAGTAGTAGAGGAGGCCCATGCATTTATTATTTCATATATAAAAAAACTATCTATGCTCGAAAATGGTATCGCTATAAGTGAAAAAATTACTAGCACAACTAATGCTAGTTTTGACCTCAAACTTTTGTCACAAGACACAAAATTTTAACCCAGCTTTTTTATCGGATAGCCAACTGAAGTTAAGTTTTATCTCATTATTAGCCAATCACATCACTCCTATGCCTACTCTCTGCAAAGATTGTTATGTTGAAAGCATTGAGAAACAGACTTGTTATCATTGCCCCATACATAGCCAAATAATGCTTATACATATATTAATTCCAATACTGGCTAAAGGGTACATATCATGGGCGTAGCTATAGCTTTCACATGGGGGGGGGGGAGGGGGGGTCTTACCATATATAAATTTTAGTGGCATGGGTATTTTAGTGTCATTTTTTTTTTATGGCCTTGCATAACACTGTGACATGAAGCTAAGAGGGAGGGGTCTGGATCTCCTGAACCCCCCTTATATACGCCCATGGTATAAATGCTGCTTTAAATTATACTTTTATTTTTATTGTTATACATTATCTCAATGCTTTTGTTTGATTAGTATTTGAAACTCATTTGTAATTACCAGTTTTAAGATGTATGAATTGACCCTACATATAGCATTTACATTTTTTGGATATTTATACCATTGTACCTATTTGTGGCTTGCCTGTTCTATTATAAGGTTTTGACAGGCCACCAACAATGTTACTTACTATCAACAATTTCTACACCAGTTGCATTTGTATAATCTAATAACAAAACTAGATAATTGCATGGAAAATATATTCTACCTTATTCATAAATAGTTTATGAATGTGCTTTAGTTTTGTCTTTTACCTTCAAACTCACTTAAAAACTTGTCTGAAGAAGACAAAACATTTGATAACTAAAACAGGTTTATTAACTGTTTATTGATAAGGCTGATTTTCTTTAGATTTTTGCTTTTTAGTAATCAAACAAATATATTACAGTTTAACGAGGGAGATTCAAAGAGACAAGTGTCACCTATGTTGCAGAAAATATTATATTATGATGTGCAAATCACAAAGAGATTTGTTGAGAATGCACTTAAAACAACTGCTCTGAGATCACTAAGGAATCATGCCAAATTCCTCGAGGTATGTAATGTTATTATTATACTCCTAATGAAGTTTTAACTTTCCTAATTCCTTTGTTTTATGAAAATGCAAAGTCAAAATGATCCCATTCACCAAATGGTAAGTGGGGTTCGAATAATGTGTGGACTGAAATGAGATGGGTATCCATTAACAGTTGATACACTTATGCTGGCCTGTAAAAACCAGAGCCTGTAGCCAAGACGCTTTTCTACAAGTGTTAATAGAAAACAAAATTTCATGGAAAGCAAGCAAAATGGAATAATAGTCACCAAAATATTCATAGAATATGAATTACATTTCTTGAAAATAAATAGTAAAATGTTTATGAGGTTGTTTTTCACCTTTCTTTGACTCTATGTGAGATCTGTAAAATTTGTTTAATATTATGCTATTAGTGTACTGAGTGATAGCCTAGTTGGGAGTCAAATGGACTGCCAAGACGAATGTCTTGTCTAGAAATTTGTGTGTATTTGTTGTGAATGATTGCTTGCTTTAATGGTGAACGAAAACAATGTGAGGAAACCTGCATACTTGAGAAGTTCTCTGAATTTTGAAGGAATGTGAAGTCTGCGAACCCACACTAGATCAGCATGGTGGAACTAAGGTTTAAACCCTCTCAGTCTTCAAATGAATTTAAGTTTTGACATGCTTTAAAGGCTATCGGCCTTATTAAGAACAGTTTTTAAACCTATTTTAATTATCAAATGTTTTGTCTTCTTCAAATGAATTTTGAATTCACTGAAGGAAGAAGACGAAACATTATATAACTAAAATAGGTTTATAAAAAACAATGATTAAGGTTGTTTTAGTTTATTGCATACTATCAGTGTTAGTAAAGCTTTTAAATTTTTTAAGGTATCATGTCATGGCATTGTGTGGCTTGCAGGCTGGCTCAGCTTTATATGGTTTTTCAACAATAAAGATTTATATCAATTACATGTGAACATGTTCTTTGGTAAGATTGATTTCTTTTATATGAATTGCTTTCTCTCCTAGACTAATTTTCTGCATTGTTGAAGATAGTATGTTTTTTCACATCTATACTAATATTATAAAGAGAAAAAATGTAATTGTTTGTTTGTTAGTATTGAATAGGCTCCGAAACTACTGGACCGATTTGAAAAATTCTCTTACCAATATAAAGCTACACTATCAACAAGTAACATAGGCTACTTTTTATCCGGGGAAAATACATACATAAAGAGACTTTTATCCCGGAAAAACTTACATATAATTAACACTAGTAGTGCTCGCGGCTCCGCCCGCGTGAAAAAGTTTTTCCGGGCAAAAATATTTTCCCGGGATAAAAGTAGCCTATAGCACTCAGGAGTTATGTAGCTTCCTATTAATGAAAGAATTTTCAAAATCGGTTCAGTAGTTCCTGAGATTAGCGCATTCAAACAAACAAACAAACAAAATCTTCAGCTTTATAATATTAGTTTAGATTTGTGTGGCTATAAGATAAATTATTTTTATAACTTGTAATTTCTATCATTTTTTTATAGAATGTTTATAGAATTGTAATAATTGTTTGATGTGGCTGTTATTGTCTTTTCTTTTATTTTTTTCAGCATTAATATTGGATATAGTCATAATAGCACTAACAAAGGCGGTAGTCCGAAGACGTCGTCCAATACCAATGAACAAACTGTTGGCTGTTGGACCAGACAAATTTTCCTTCCCCTCTGGCCATGCTAGTAGAGCTGTGATGATTGCATTTATACTATTATATGTAGATCCCATATCAGTTTTCTTTTACCCGCCAATTATAGCTTGGGCTACTGCTGTGTGTATATCAAGAGTGGTGTCTGAAAGGCATTATATTTTAGATGTATTGGCTGGCGCGGGTATTGGTGTGCTCGAAGGATTATTCATGGCCATCGTATGGTTCTCTCAAAGCATATCTGCTAGTATTTTGTCTACAATATCAGATGAGAAACTAGATGGTGGTGAATATCATGTGTGAATGATTAAGTATAGTAATCAATTCATCATGTAATAGTATACAATAGCAACCAATAATCACTTTCATGCCTTACCCATTTTTTATAATTTAATAAGTACATTTAAAGAAAACTTATAACAATGTACATACATTTACCAATTAGAGTATTTTGTAGTAACTTTAGGCATAGTTTACATACAATGTATAGGGAACATGCACGTGCATAAACTATAGGTGGCAGCAAAAAATCGACACAAGAGCCACATGTGGATAAAAAAATAAACTTAAACTAGAACTGTAATAATTTTTTATATACTTTTAATATTATTGATATCATCTTTTTAGAGCATTTAAATAAAAGCTTGTTTTTAAAGCTTTTTTTACTTTTAATTTATAATATGAATATAGTACGTCAATCTCAAGTATCGATCGGCTGAAAGTATCAGATTGCTCCACCAGATGGCCGAGCTTATGACGTGCACGTTCCCTATAAGGCGGAGCAAAAATCTTAAAATTCACTACTGTTAATAGTTTATAAATATTCGTTGTTTAGTTATTATAGCAAATCTATCAACATTTGTAGGTAGTATCTGTACCTACGTTGATATATAAATGTCTAAAATAAATAATGTATAGATGCTGTTAAAACAACTTGATCCAATAGGCGGAGCTTGAGCGGGGTGCGGCAGGCAAAAGATGCCTGTGTTCTTAGAATGTGTAAAAAAACATGACACGCCTCCATTTCGTTTTACTGGGATTGGTAGAGAGATTAACGCGTGACTAACGTATTGGTCTTTCGATCAATCACAAACATGAAAATTAATCGACTTCGAGTTGCGTTTTTGGAGACATTCTAAGCCCACTGTATCCGTCAATTGTTCGGTCGATACGCCGTTCCGTCGCCCCGCGGGCAGCACACAGACTGCTATATAGATTTTACGCATTTGCGTCTAGAAGCGATGGGTCAAGTTTTTGACATCATAATACTTTTACAAATTATATGGGTGTTTTTGACACAACCAACACCTCAACATTTTTGGAGTTGAAAAGTCAATTAGGTATTAACAAACTTTAACTTTTCAACAAGTCTTTGCTCTGATTTTGTGAAGAAATCCAGTTGGTACATTTTTTCCCATGTGTTGGCCATTTAGCTTTTTAATTGTTTTGTTGACTTGTGCATTAAAGTGAGTGACCTTATTGTATCTATTTTTGATATAAAAGTAGCAACCAAATAATTAGGATTAACTGATGCATACTAAGAATGAATTATACAATTGAAAAGCATTAAGTGTTTGTCGTTTAATAAAATCACGTTTACTGCGTGTTGTTAATAAAATAAAGCGCTTCATTAATTCAAACTTAATTTTACACATTAGTGAGATGTTTTATAATTTTGTCCATATTTAATAAAGTGTTAATACATAATTTATTAAATGATCTTTTAATTATGATAACAGTGATACTCAAAGTCCCAGTTCGCTTAGTTAAATGAATTGTATATGCAGTGGAGGCTCCATACAACAGATCTTTGCGAGATCTTTTTGAAGTTATACTTTTTTAGGCGCGATATGAAATAATCATAGAATAAAGACTAAAGCAGAAATAATGATGAGAGTGAAATTGTAAAATGCGCGCGCATCATGTAACACAAAAACGTACAGGCTATGCGCGCACAGCGCACATAAACTGAGCATTAGTTTCAATACCTACTATTAACCGACTTCAATAAAGGAGGCTTATAAGGGGCTCTGGTTGGTGATGGTGGAAAACACCGTCTCAGGGTTCGAAGATTTGATATTGATTTATAATTGAATTGTGGACAATCGTTGTGAATTTGCCTACTACAGATGATGCGTCCTACGACGTGGAAACGTTATCACTTTAATCAAACTACTCGTCGCTCCCAAAAAGAGTCCCACGTAGTGGAAGCTAAGTTCGGAAGCTGGATTTGTGATTTGTTTAGACTATTGAGGACAGTGGTTACGGACGACCAAATGTGAAATCGGTAGAGTTGCCCAGTAAAGTCTAAATATTGTGATATAAAATCGGTATATGCTCTTTATTTTAAACTCTAGCGACTATTATTCCGGCAAAAGAAGCTAATTTCAATAAATGAGAGTCACGCATACTCCCCCCGTCACCAATGTAAAAAATTTAAACAATTTTTGCCGCCCCTTTAAAGTACTGAACCACGCCGCCCCAAACAGTAACATATTTAACCAAGGAATCGTAAAATATAAAAGAAAAGGGGGATATAGACTTCGAAGTGCTAAAACCTGGTAAAAAATCGTTAGAATCTTCTCGCTCTCTAAAACTCGTAGAAAAATCATTTCATTTCAGTATGTCGGTAGGACAGACACATTATGCGAGAGGTTCGAACTGCGAGTATCGAGACCACTGATCACATAATTCCCCCGAAGGCCGTGTTTCGCCGGCGAATCTTGATGTCGCGATTAACTATTTGTAAGTCTCCGTAGTAGCGCCATCGCTTGGCTATGTGATGGAACTATTTTTTTGTATGATGTGTTATAGGTTCTTAATATCCTCACTTTATTCTATCAGGAACATTATTTTAGAGGACAGGGTGAGGAGTCTACTGTACTGTGCAGCTGTTACCCCCATACCCTCTTGACCATCCAAACCAAATTTGGCCCCCAACCCAATTTGACCCCTTTGACCCCCAAACCCATTTTGATCCCCCAACTCAATTTGATCCCACTTGACCCCGCAAATCTATTTTGAGCCCCTTGACTCCAACCCAATTTGACCCTCCTTGACCCCCAAACCCCCCCCCCCCCTTTGACCCCCTTGCACCCGTTTTTTTGGGTTTGTGCCCCTTGTGCGACGCCCCAGGCGGTAGCAAAAAAATTAAAAAAGGTCTACAATTTCAACGATTTCGTAAGTAAAACGCGTTGGTAAATAGGAAGGAGATCTAAAAAAAAAGACCCTGAATTAGACATCACGACGTCTCGCAACTAAGACTGAGTGCGAGGTCCTGGATGGTTGCCCGATTCGCCCCCCTAAGCTCACCATTTCTGGAAAGAATATTTAAATGTCTTTATGATGGATCCTGCTCAAAAAGAATTATATACACTCATTTGCAAAAAAAAACGGGCGGTTTGGATTTTAATTCTTTTAAAAAAAAATACGGTACCAAAATGATTTCAATCATTTGTACATGTTACTGGCCGGTTTTAAAAATGCCGTGGTGTTTAAAACAGTACGTTCTAAATTAAAATTTTCGTTTGATGCTCGTTTTTACAGAAAACCACTTTTTATCCTACATTTTTGGTGCGAAGTTCCAAAAGATAATATCGGTTTTCATAACTTTTAGTCAATTTTTATGAATTTATTTCATATTCTTAATTGTCAAAGCTTCATTTATTGCTGTTTAGCTGTCTCAATAATGTTAGAGAAAGTGGTAAAAGCTACCAAAATTATTGCGCTGCTCGAAGAGGGCTGCAGCCAATGCTTCGTGGCTCAGAGGCTAAGTGTGAGTCGCTCGACGGTTCAAAGGACCTGGCAGCGGTATCAAGACACCGGTTCCGTCGAGAGAAGGCCTGGTTCTGGAAGAAAACCATGTACCCAACCACGGGATGATCGTTTTCTTGTGAGTCGCGCATTGAGAAATCGCAAGTCTTCGTATGTGGACCTTAAGAACAACCTCGAAGAAGTAAGAAATGTGCATATTAGTCTATGGACGGTCAGGAGGAGGCTGCTCGCGGCCAATATACGCAGTCATCGCCCGGCCCGCGGCCCTAAGTTACTCCGTGAGCACAGAGTTGCCAGGCTTAGGTTTGCTCGAAATTGTGAGTCATGGACTCAAGAAGACTGGAATAGGGTATTGTTCTCCGATGAAGCCAGGATATCTCTGTTCGGTGAAGATCGACGTCGGCGAGTGCTACGAAGACTAGGAGAACGCTTTGCAGAGGCTTGTTTTGAAGAAATCACACCTTATGGTGGGGGCTCTATTATGTTTTGGGCAGGAATAAATTCAATGGATCGTACAGAGTTAGTCTTCATTGAAAACGGCTCACTGACTGGACATCGATTCATAACGGAAGTTCTTATTCCTCATGCACAACCCGCATTGGCCGCTTTAGGCGAAGACTCAATTTTTATGGACGACAACGCTCGCGCCCACCGGTCTGGCGATGTGGAAGCGTATGTGCAAGAGGTCGGCATTCGTCGTTTGGATTGGCCAGCTCGAAGTCCCGACCTCAATCTTATAGAGCATGTCTGGGACGTTCTGAAACGACGCGTGAGATCAGTACAACCGGCTCCGCAAACCATCAGAGAGCTGAAGAATGTGATTACCGCGGAGTGGGAACGTATTCCGCAAGCAAGTATCCGGGATATCCTCGCTAGCATACCCAGACGAATTCAAGCTGTGATTTCAGCTAGTGGGGGTCACACTCGATACTAAACATTTATCTGCTTTTACTTTATTAAAGAAAAAACAAACAAAAATCTTTGTTAACTTTTACTTCACGAGCATATGCACTACTAGCGAGCATACACTACTAGTGAACTTTAGCATTAAAACCCATAAATTTTATCAAAATTTTATGATAATACTGACGAAAACGATTATTTGCTTATTAATTTACAAAATTGTGAAAGTAAAACTACCTATAATTATCAAACAAACCAATAGTAACATTTGAAATGGTTCATTGCTTAGGTGCCCGTTTTTTTGCAAATGAGTTTATAATTACGCGTACCAGACCTTAGCTACATTGTGCTGTAGTAGTGTGTGTTTGGATCGCTATCACAGTGATTCAGTTAGAAATGTACACGATGAGAGTTTTATATTGGGAAAGACCACATGGGTAAAGCAACAAGTATCACTTTGACTCGGCAAGCCCCGCGACGGACGCCGGCGTCCGAGTAGGTATATAGGGTTTCCCCATACATCTATATAATACTAGCTTTTGCCCACGGCTTCGCCCGCGTTAATAAATTTTTCCGGGCTAAAAGTACATAAAAACATTCCCGTTGAAGCGCTCTATCCCACACATTTATATGGATAAAGATTAATATTATGACGTTGATACAACTCTTAACAAATAATGCATTCATTTCGACCAAATTTCATTACCATAAAAACGGTTCTAGTGAGTTAATCTCAAAAGATAGACATATACTGTCGCGGACATTTTTTTAGATCATTTCAAGAGGAATAATTCTTTCATACATATGTTTTTAGTATCTTGAACCGTTTTCACAGCGCGCGCAATGAAAGCCCTCAAGGATGAATAATTTTCCCCCGTTTTTTTCACATTTTCCATTATTTCTTCGCTCCTAATAGTTGCATCGTGATGTTTTATAGCCTAAAGCCTTCCTCGATAAACGGTCTATTCAACACAAAAATAATTTTTCAATTCGAACCAGTAGTTCCTGAGATTAGCGCGTTCAAACAAACAAACAAATAAACAAACAAACAAACAAACAAACTCTTCAGCTTTATAATATTAGTATAGATAAGCGGGGCTTGACGGTTAATCTATATACACAACTAGCGGTCCCGACAGACGTCCTGCCCTAAAAAGGAAATAAAATCTTAGAACTAGAGTACAGCGCCACCGAACGAATCCCATTGTTAATCAAAATCATCATTGAATCCATTTGAAGACACACAAAAATTTCATAAGAATCCGTCCAGCCGTTTAGGAGTTCAGTAACATACACACATAACAGTGACTGCCTCGGTGGCGTAGTTGTATTGCGTACGCGTTACGAGTACGATTTGCGCGCTGAGGTCCTGGGTTCGAATCCCGGGTCGGGTCAAAAACATTGTGATTGGGTTTTTTCATCTTAAAAAAAATTACTCAGTCGCAGCTCGGAGTCAGGAAGTTGGCGGTGTTATACCCCCGTGCCTCGGAAAGCACGTAAAGCCGTTGGTCCTGCGCCTGACCTCTCTCCGGTCATGTCGGATTGCCGTCTCACCGGACTATGAGAGTGAATGAATAGCGAGTGCACCTGTGTATTGCGCACACACTTGTGCACTATAATATCTCCTGCGTACCTGGCTGATCTCCGTTGAGATTGGCCGCCGTGGCCGAAAACAGGCTAGCCCGTCGAGCCCAGACCGGTCTGATCGGACCGGTATGACAGCTGTCAAACTCGCGATGTGTGCGTGTTGACGCGCCTTATGTGTGTGCGTGTAGGTCGATTTTCGCTTGTTGACAGATCACGCGTACTGGGCCAATGTGACCGCTCTTGGTTCGAGAGGCTAGGAGGATTTCATTTCATTCAACATACAAACGCACAGAAGAATATATATAAAGATAAAACAGAAAGCAAATTAGTCTATTAAATATCTATCGACAATTCAATTAATTGATGCGGCACTGCACTATGCCTATCGAAACGAATCTACGTAATTCATAGATAGGTTATGCAAAACGAATACATAGTGCATTTCGACTTTACGTTCCGATGGCGTTATGTTGGCAGTAAGGTATATGCAGTGCTCACTGACCTCTACTATATACCACTGGACTGGCGGCTGATTGATAATCGCCGTTTTGGCGCTGTCGGCCGTAGTGAGTGTCTACAGTACTAAAAGTAGTAATGTCGTCCTCAGTAAAATTATTAAAATCCGGTAAAAAATCAATAAGTTAAAAGACCCGCAATAGCTACATATGACATCATCGAGAATTACATCGCGTGCGAAAGAAAGAGATAAAGCGATATCCCAACTACGCACCCACTACTGTCCAAGGCAATATCTGAAATACGAATTATTGTCTCATTTCTTAACCAATTTTAATGCAGTTTTCACAAGAAGGTTTCTTTTTCGTATCATTTATAAATACATACAGCATGATGTACAAAATCAAGCATAGGACAACCCCTATTGTTTTTTATCCAAGTTTCCACAGATGTTACTGTTTCGAGATAAAAAATGTAATTTGTTTTAGTCTTCGTTTATCTATTACTATGATTTATATTTATAAGTTCATACTGTTGTAAGATAAAATTACAATGCCCACAAGAAATAACAATAGTTATTTTCTAATTCTATGAAAATTATATTATTTTCGTTTACTAATTAAGCCTTGTTCAACTATCTGCCTATCTTTTTTCCGCCCAGCAAATGGGCGTTTATCGGGCATAAATTTATTTATGCCAAAAATGCCCGGCATTTATCACATATTCCCGCCGGGCAGAAACACATTACCAATCACTACTTCTCACACGTCATTTGCAATTTACATCAAAATACTCGCTAGTGGCGCTTCAAATAGGCACAGTGGCAGTGCTGCTACATCACACAAAGGGTGCGTTCCACTAAGCGTTCACAACGTCCAAAATACTCTTTTGGCCGTTCCAAATGGCGACTACGATCGTTGTGGTCGCGGCGAAAACGTCATTAATGACGTCATAACTCACGCTCACGAGAAGCCCACAACGACCCATCTCTGGAGGTGGGTCGAAGTGAGCGTTGAGAAAGATAGCAAAGCTGTCAAAACTAAAAGGTCGAAGTTGTTTCTTTTCACGATTATAATTTTCTAAAATTGTATTCCATTCTTCATCTGAACTGGATGAACTAGTACTTTCGACAGTATTATTGCATGCACGCATCATCAAATAACCTAGTGTTGTCGCTAAAGACATTTTGAATCTATTTGAATGTAAAATAATTGAATATACTTCATTGAAATTACATATAAAAATTGAATTATATATTTATTTTTCGACATAAACCAACTTCACTTATAATTATTAAAATTTACACTTAAAACTTATTAAAACTTAATAATGGTAGCCTAACCTATTAAAGCTTTTGCTTTATTTTTTCTAGCTCGCCATTTGTATTATTTCCTCAACGCTCAAAACGCTCCACAATCCATTCCACTTGGGTTTACGATAACAACGCTCAGGACTAAGTGGAACGGGAAAAATCGTGGTCGTGAGCGTGATCGTCGTGAGTCCTTAGTGGAACGTAGCCAAAATGTTATTACATTGCATTATTATTACTATAAAGCTTTTTTTTGTACTGAGAACACGTTTTGTCTAGTAAATATAAAAATGTATTAAATACTATCCCACTGCTGGGCACAGGCCTCCTCTACCACTGAGAGGCCTTAGTCCACCACGCTGGAGCATAGAAGCTGTGCAATAGCTTAAAAACAGGGATTATAAAGCAAAAACAGTAAATCTACTGTTTAAACAGTAGGGTTGGCAGCACTGACTACGACATAGAACATAGTAAAAAAAAAAGACAACCAAAAATATCACATAAGACTAGGCTCTATGGGCTTGAACCCTTTGCCTTCCCTAGGAGGGAAAATTATTAAAAAAAGTTCTTTGGTTGGTTTTTTTTTTGTTAATTTATTCATGTCCATGGATACAGAGTCCTTCAGACGCATACTTGTTTCTTTTTTAATTATCCTCAGTACTTACTAACTACTATGTCAAAGTAAAGCAGTGGTTATCTTACCAAGACTTTATCGAGGAGTTTTGGCGGCAACAAAAAAGTACTTGATTAGCACAGTTATTTCAATTCACTTCATTTGAGCCCTTTAATAGAACTATATTGGATAATATACCACCATAATTATGCAATATAACACTAAGTATCACCAAAATAATGAATTAAAACAAGAGCACCTCATGACACTACCAAGTTCCCGCCAAAACTCCCTCTTTGGTTGGTAGACGTCAGTGATGCCAGACGTACCAATTTCCTGGTACATGTACCATTTTTCAGGGTCTTGTACCATGTACCAACTAAAACCTGTGTTGGTACGCAAAAGTACCAACTTTCAACATCAATGACAAAATGATTTTTTTTTCTTGTATCTAAGAATATATCAATTCTTGTTGCGTAATTACATCATTGGTTATTATAATAATTTACTAATAATATTTTTTGTTGTTAATATCACTGAACGCCCTTGATTAGCAAGGACGTATAAATGTATAAGTTGCTGTACTCAGTTCCGGATTAGCCTATAAGCAATTGCTTAGGGCATAAAGCCTTGGGGGGCACCAGAAACAGCCCTAAAAAAATATGTTTGCTAACCAAGTAAATATTCTTTTCCGAAAATGAAAATAATAAAAGACGGATGGGGGGGGGGGGGATTGCTTAGGGCATCAAGTAGTCTTAATCCAGCACTGGCTGTATTGGTTACAAATTCTCCTTTTGGGACCTAAAAAAAAAAAGTCGCCTGAAAAATTGTATACTGAAATTGTATATTTTATAGCGTGTACCATCTTTTTTGGTGAAATTTGCTGAAATACCAACTTTCAGTGACCTCTGTACCAGTATTACTGAGACACTATCTGGCATCCCTGGTTGACGTTCTATAATCTATTACTGTTGTGTCATTGTGAAATGTGACGTGTTATAGTAATCGGACAAATTTTCTTTAGAAAATAAAGTAGTTTATTTACTTATTTGCTTCAACAGCAGACATCAGGTGAATGTTTCCGTCTAAGCGAGTTCAATGTAATTCTTACGCCTCTGTGTAAATTATTTTATGTTTGTTTGCGTGTAAGGATTTAAATTAATTGTTCTACAACAATCTACTATTCAAATTACAGCATGAGACAGTTAAAAGGACCAGTTAAGGAAACTGCCAGGCAGAAGAGAGAAAGGAAACAAGAATTTGCTAAAATGCGTCAGCAGATCCATACAGTGGTATTGCCGACTTGCGCGTTGATTTTTATGCTGATATGTTTTTATGTGTACGTCAAAACGAGACCGACTACAATGCAATACGCGTAATATTAACTTGGAAATAAGATGTGTGAGCCGCTATATATTATAATAGTAAATTATTTATGCCACATAGTTTTGGTGTTGGAATATATATAAGGTTGTGAATTTATTATATGGTAATATTTAGTGGATATCGTGGTACATACGGTGTATTCAAACATTGAAACATTCCATACCCTAGACATATCATATTTAAAAGTATATTAAAATTTATGTAAATAATAAATTAATAAAATAATTATATTATGTGCTTATTTTGGTTGTTTAAATTTGCTCTAAATGCAGATGTAGATTTTTGTGCAAGCAAAGCCAATAAAATATTTTTATTTTCCCCTACGAAAATGAATTTCCTGCAATTTAGTTTTTTTTTTTAACTTGGCAGGTATAAGAGTTTTGTAATAACTTAATAGATACCTTTTGAAATGTCTACAATTCTCATTGAATATATTTTCTAAAATCACCTCAGCAAATCTCTAAAAAATATAATAGACGAGAAACTTTTTTCAAACAATCAAGACATATGTGATTATTGTAAGTTAATGTGAATTTAACGATGTTCAAAGACAACTTGTGCATGATTGTATATCTCTTACTATATTAATTGTATCTATTATAGGTTTTTAATCATTAGATATTATTGAGTACCAACTTAGTGACATTTAACCTGCCAAGCCCCATATACAGTGTCATTTCAACATTGCGTTACTAAATGAAACCACATATTCACCGTGATCTCTGCTAACATCGTGCAAAATATTATCCATGGGTAACGCATACTTTCGCCAATAATCCAGATTATAGTTTTATAGTTTTTTGATCACGCTGTGTTTTAGCGCGCTTGACTTTATTCAGTGAATCACGTCACAGCTGACGATGTTATTACAAAACCTATAGGATTAAGAAGGGCAACTCACAAATTCACTTGCAATACATTCACTCACATAGCTGCAGCAGTACCGCTTGAGACGTGGAATTTGAAATAAAATAATTAAATTGCTACTAGAGCAGTTCCTACTCCCTAACTAATACGTTATAAATATCAACATGAAATAAAAAGTTGTCATGTTATTGTGTGAAAAGGAACTAATTATTTTTTAAGTGTTATGCTGTAAAGAAAAGTATTAATTCTTTAATAATAAACTTTGTTTTCGTTAATAAATAAGTTTACCTACCGAAATAGGTAGGTACTTAACAACTCGCAGTCACTATTAAAAAAGTTACAGGATTTTAATCTATTGATATCATATTTTTTGATTCCGTATGATATTTCAACGTTTATTTTAATTTTAACATCAATATTTCTGGACGTCATGCCTAAAATAGGTTTACGTAAATACTTTATACTACCAAACGCCTTATTATGCCTTCTGTACCTTCTAATCTCTAGCTACATTTTGTATCGCGTCAGAGTCGTTGATCTTGTTACTAACACATTGAAACTAACGTGCAGATACCAACATGTTGTGTCTCTTTCGCACGCCATTCATTACAAACACGCACTCAAACACGCTGTGTTGCCAGTATAAACATTTTTACTGACAAGTTTGCTAAAATGACACAGCTTTTCAAAGAATCGGATATTAGTTTATTTATCACATGGATTTCTAACACACTTAAATAAGTGTATTAAATAATAAAATAACTAGGGCAATTATGCTAATGAAAAGTCTACTTAAACGAATACGCAGCAATATCTTTGTATTGTAAAAATAACGTTACTTTAAGCAATAAAGCATACCAGAGCTCTAACATCATTTAATTTCAATATGCATTGTGGTACGGTTAAAATAGCACAGAACAATGTAAAACTAAAATTGCAAGATATTGCAGAATAAGGTAATAGTACCAAAGCTTGGTATCCCTGTGGGAGCACGTGTAACACGAGGAGTTTTGGCGGGAACTTCGTAGTGTCATGAGGTGCTCTTGTTTTAATTCATTATTTTGGTGATACTTAGTGTTATGTTGCATAATTATGGTGGTATATTATCCAATATAGTTCTATTAAAGGGCTCAAATGAAGTGAATTTAAATAACTGTGCTAATCAAGTGCTTTTTTGTTGCCGCCAAAACTCCTCGATAAAGTCTTGGTAAGGTAACCACTGCTTTACTTTGACATAGTAGTTAGTAAGTACTGAGGATAATTAAAAAAGAAACAAGTATGCGTCTGAAGGACTTTCTATCCATGGACATGAATAAATTAACAAAAAAAAAAAACGTGTAACACGAACATCAGCTGGCGGGGCCAACGATCGCGCGCGCCAGCGGGCGCACGGCGCACTTGTCGGCATGTTCTTTGTATAGGGCTGCCATCACCTAAATTGCCGACGCCGGACAAACACGGCAAGAATCCCGGACATTTGGGCGAAATATGGGTTTATTCCCGGACATCTCTGACAGAGTACCCCAGTATCTCCGCACCGCAATAACAATCGTAATTTTTAATAGTTCCTGCCTGAGTAATAATACCTAAAACTGGCGTTATTTACTAACCACTTATAAAGTGACTCGACCAAGTGCACAAAAATCCTTCTAAATACCTATGTTTTACCTACTTACAATAATTTTGGTTATTAGTCAATTGAATATCCTGGTTATTTTAAATTAAGTTCAGCCATTACTATACGTACGTAAATGTTACTTATTCTTGACAAAAGTGTGCGTGTATTCTACGAAGTGGTAAAAATTAACGTTTTTTACCCTACTAGTAAATTACGACAATTCCAGGTAATAGCAATAAGTACAAGTGATATTTATCAAAATGTGTAACGTTTCGAAATACATCGAGATTCGCGGTCCGGGATTCGTGGACTTTATGCCTATCCCGCGCGGCCTAAAATATGGCCCCGCACTGGCTCCTCCAGGCGCATGCGCCGTGGGGCGCGGGGGCCTGCGCGCGCGTTGCCCGCCAGTCGCCCGCCCGGCAGCAACACGACGTGGCGTATGTCGATTTACGTACTGAATGTTAGGCCGATGCTCCCTATGTACTTACCGGTACCTATAGTAATTTTATTATTATATCGTTTTGTATCGATCCGAGTGACCTTGTCTCTGACATCGCTTCGGGAGACGCGAGCCATGTGTAGGTAAAAACCTATTAGTTTAGTAGTCCTTTGTCGGCTTTTATGCGCACACGATCAAATGTGCTCTAATTGTAATTATTATTCTATTGTGTTAATTTTTAAGTTTCTGTTGTGGTAAACTATGATTTACATTTACAAAGCTCGTGAATAAAGTGTTAATGTTTCCTTGAAGGTCGTTGAAATGTCTTTTGTACTTTTAGGGATTACTGAGTAAATGTTCAAAATTCCAATCTTCAAGAACCTCGTTGACACTCGTATCATAACGGTAGCATCATAGTCGGTTTCACGAAATCGATCGACGAATTTGACGGCTTGAGCGTGCGATTCTTGCTGATGTATCGTGTGATAGTTGATGGAATCTTAGGGTTGTGAGGCTTTTTGATAAGCTACGTGCGGTGTACGGACTGTGACCATTATCGAAGATGCTTCAATGATTTCAGTCTTCTAAAGGAGACATAACTGGCTCTGACAGAATCTAGTAAGTGACTGTTTAGATTGACCTATGTGACCTGACACAGAAGCATAGGTAATAATAGCGACCTCATCTTTTCGGTTTGGAATAAAGCTTCTTGGTTACGATGGCGCGATGTCTTATCGTTGCGCTCCGTGTGTGCATCTCTTGTTCGCGTGTGCGTGAGCATATTATCAATGAAACACACAGACCTCAGTGACGTTGACGCTCCGACGATCTCTCGTATACTAGTAGTGGCAATAGGATGTCTAAAATTAAAAGACCTTTTTTGTTCTTTATTTTGTTTGAAAAATGTACTTCTTTATTTTACACTTATGGTTAAATTAATTAACTGCATGGTGTTTCTTTCAAATTGATTTTATCGCAGTTAAATTTATGTATTCGATTACAAAATGACCCTATATATATATATATATTGATGTATGCGGAAACCTTATATTCTTGGGTGCCAGCATCCATCGCTGGCCTTGACGAGTCAATGTCTTGCTTCCATCATCACTACCTTTTATTTGAACAAATATTTATTCTGTCCATTTGGACAGAATAAAAAAATCTTTTCTATTAAAAACTACACTTCTAGCCTGCTGCTGTAAATTATTTATGTTTTAGAAGAACATTGTGACCAAGAACATAAAAACCTACTATTATATTATCAGCATGGCAAATTATTTTATAACACATTTAGAAATTTGAATTCATGCAGTTTTAACTTTACATAAAATATGGATACAATGATAAAAGGAATAAAAAACAAAATGTAGAAAGATTTATTCATTTTGAACTATACAGATAGTTCATAAAAATAAAGTTGCAATAATTATGTATCATTACATTATGGAACATAAAAACTCAATTTCCAAGAAATTTACTAGAATACTTCACAAACAACCTTTTAATCTGTATATAATTTTCAAAAACTGACTAAAGTGTGTTATAGCTCATAAATTTCAGGAAGACTTGTCAATTCTGAAGCACACAAATTAGTGCATATGCGCGATGCTACTTGCAAATTTTTTGCTATAAATATCAGTGGCGTGGCGTAGTTTCTAGCCGTCCGGGGCGGAGTCTATATTTGCCGCACCAAGACACCAAAAGTGGTCATTGTAATAAGTCATGAGTGCACCACCCATCACCAAAATAATTTATTTTTTCGTAATTTGGTCGCCCTTCGCTACAACCACGCCACCTGATAAATATGTCTAAACTATAGCTAGTAATAATAAATCCATTAACTACGCGCCTAGCAGCAAAACATGCAATCAAATTACGAATTGGGGTAATGAATCTTCATGAAGTTTATAGACTAAATTACCTTAAGTCTATTATGTAACTTTGCTATAACTAAATGGTCACTACAAGATATCACAGTCTAAGTCTTATTAATTTTTCAAGGAATTACTACATTGCATTGCATGAGTCTTCACATTGTTTAACTATGCCTACAAACGTCACTGCAGTTGGTTCAATACTTATCCAAGTGTTTTCAAGGCTGTCTTATCAGTAAAATTTCATATTTGTGGTACATTTTATTGATGCGAGGTAATTAAATAAATGTCTAAATAAATTTTGTTCTTATATATGAATATTAAACAAGATAATATTTCCGATAAGCATTTATCGCAGCTGCCACGTAAAACATAAAATGGATCAATACGTCAGTCGTAAAAACTATGCGATAAGTACATTTTAGCGTGCCATTACCTGATATCGGTCGTAGGCTGCGAGTTACCTATGGCTTAAATGTATATTTTACTAGCTTTTGCCCACGGCTCCGCCCGATTTAAAAAGTTTTTCCGGGATAAAAGTCCCGCTTCATATTTTCCCGGGATAAAAAGTAGCCTATGTCCTTTCTCGGGCTCTAGACTATCTGTGTACCAAATTTCATTTAAATCAATTCAGTAGTTTTGGCGTGAAGCGCGACAGACAAACTTACTTTTGCATTATAAGATTAGTAAGTATATGCATTTAATACTAACCTACAACCTAGTAATAACTCCTATGACAAAAACTGACCTTTTCCTGCTTACGTCAACGACAACGGGGCAAGTGCGTGTAGGAATCACGCATCAAGGGTTCCGTATTCCGATTCCTTTATTTTTACGTTTTTTTAGGATAAGCAAAATACTTGCGCGCTCAAATAACTGCTCAAAATAAAGGGTTAGTCAGATAGCATGAGCGTAGCTAGCCATGGGCTTAGGGTGGGACAGCAGTATAAAATAATAATATGTAACTAGCAAACTATACCCGAAGTCTTATCCCGGTCAATTTTTTTGTGTCGATTGACGATTGTCGAGTGTGAATTTTCTTACGGATATTAAGTATTGTAGTTAGTACTTAGATAATTTAGTTATTTAGGTTAGATTAGGTACCTTATAGGTCAGAGCCAGGATGGGGCAAGCGCCCCACCCTGCCCCACCGTGGCTACGCGCATGAGCATGAGTAACATAGTTCCATAAATATGAACTACTACAACCATTCTTTTATAAAATTATTTACATTACTTAATTATTAAATAGACAAATTATCTTTCTACCAATAAATTGATAATCTTTAAGTACTAAGAAATTCAATAAAATAAAATAGATCCTCATAAGTCGTCAGTTTTACTGAACAAATAATATAATATTTTTTTAGAAATATATCTTTGATTCCTGTGATCAACCTTTGATTCATCAAATTGTTCCCAGTAACAGTAAATTGGCAGTGCCATTACTTATTAATACTGTGTACATAACTTTCACACTTAAAAATAATTAAATTGATGTAATATTTTTAACTAAAAGCATAAAGAACTCTGAATTGCATTTCGTTCCATTTTAGTCATAGAATCCATACCGCATTATTTTCTTACATAGTTTTATGATTAACCTCATCTCTTAAAAACCATAGACAATAATCTAGGTTCTCCAACCTTTTTCACTGGTTACTTATATGAATACTTTGTTTCTGCCGGCACATGTGCACCATCCAGCCTAGAATCCATAACAAGGCTAGTAATAAGAACAAGCCACTCAAAGAATAGTACTGGGTGTATATGGAAACATTTAGGTTCTGTATGAGTACATATGTGAGGAGAGACTGTAGTCCAGTACCCAGGAGCGTGTTGATTCCAAAAATAAGTCCGAAACAGCTCTCGTCGCTGAGTTGATCTGCTATTTTGGCGCTGTGGACAAATTAAGAATACTTTAGTACCTTGGTTTCATACATATCTTTACTACGGAAGTACATAATTCTATTGCTGGATACCTACTACATACTTTGAATTGGCTTAAAAAATGTTGCTACTGCGAGGAATTCTCTTCGAGCAGTCATTAGGCCAGCGTGGTAGACTAAGGCCTGAACCCTCACAGAATAGAGGAGGCCCGTGCTCAGCAGTGGGCAATCTATGAAATGAAAATGAAATCCTCCTAGCCAGTTTCGGCCACGGCGGCCAATCTCAACGGAGATCAGCCAGGTACGCAGGAGATATTATAGTGCCCGAGTGTGTGCGCAATACACAGGTGCACTCGCTATTCCTTCACTCTCATAGTCCGGTGAGACGGCAATCCGACATGACCGGAAAGAGATCAGGCGCAGGACCAACGGCTTTACGTGCTTTCCGAGGCACGGGGGTATCACACCGCCAACTTCCTGACTCCGAGCTGCGACTGAGTTAATTTTAAGATGGAAAAACCCAGTCACAATTTTTTTGGCTCGACCCGGGATTCGAACCCAGGACCTCAGCGCGCAAATCGTACTCGTAATGCGTACGCAATACCGCTACGCCACCGAGGCAATCTATATTAATATTATAAAGCTGAAGAGTTTGTTTGTTTGTTTGTTTGAACGCGCTAATCTCAGGAACTACTGGTTCGAATTGAAAAATTCTTTTTGTGTTGAATAGACCATTTATCGAGGAAGGTTTTAGGCTATATAACATCACGATGCAACTATTAGGAGCGAAGAAATAATGAAAAATGTGAAAAAAAAACGGGGAAAATTATTCATCCTTGAGGGCTTCCATTGCGTGCGCTGCGAAAACGGTTCAAGATACCAAAAATATATGTATGAAAGAATTATTCCTCTTGAAATGATCTAAAAAAATGTCCGCGACAGTCTATGTCTATCTTTTAAAATTAACTCTCTAGAACCGTTTTTATGGTAATCAAATTTGGTCGAAATTAATGCATTATTTGTTAAGAGTTGTATCAACTTCATAATATTAATCTTTATCCAAATAAATGTGTTGGATAGAGTGATTCAACGCGAAGGTTTTTATGTACCTTTAGCCCGGAAAAACTTATTAACGCGGGCGAAGCCGTGGGCAAAAGCTAGTATATAATACAGGGCTGATTGCCTTTGCATTGCATTACATTGCAGTCATAGTGGCATTACGGCGTGTAAAAAGTTACTTTTTATTGATATTTATTTTGTTTGAAACTTACACTTTTTTATTTTACATCTATGGTTAAAATAACTTAACGAAAAACGTTATTTATTTATTTATTTACCGCATGGAAAACTTACAGCTTATAAATATATTAGGAATAGCAACAATATAGGTGTCAGAAAGCTAAAAACAAGTTTCTATTTACATATATATATACAGACTCACGCCTGTTATCCCCGAAGGGGTAGGCAGAGGCGCAACTAGTGCGCCCACTTTTCGCCGTCATTCCGTCCCATGATGTGATAGGGGGTGAGTCTATCGCCATATCGGGCACAAATTCCAGACTCCGGGCTGATACTGAATAGAAAAACTCAATATCACTTTGCCCGATCCGGGGATCGAACCCGAGCCCTCAGCTTTGCAGTCGTACTGTAATACAACTACGCCACCGAGGCAGTCCCACTTATAGAATTATATTACATTACTTGAGTGTGAGCATATCTCTTTTGACAAAAAATTAACAGACATAAGCTCAATGAAATGAAAAACAAACAAAACGAAAAATAACAGTAAAAATAAATAAATGCTAAAGCACCATTCAACGAAAGAAATCAACGGCTAAGCACCTCCTCGCCACAGACACACTTGTTATAAAAGGATCTAGAGTTTATCCATACTTCCATACTTAATATTATAAATGCGAAAGTAACTCTGTCTGTCTGTTAAGCTTTCACGCCAAAACTACTGAACCGATTTAAATGAAATTTGGTATACAGATGTCTAGAGCCTGAGAAAGGACATAGGCTACTTCTTATCCCAGGAAAATATAAGCTGGGACTTTAATCCCGGAAAATAGTTTTCTGCGAGTGGAACCACAAAAAAATAAGTATGGAGATAGTTTGAGATTCAGAGAAGGACAAATGCTACTTTTATCCCGGAAAAACATTACCCGGGATTTTATGTTCTCTTAGTCCACCACGCTGGCCTAGTGCGGGTTGGCAGACTTCACATACCTTCGAAATTCTTATAAGGAACTTCTTAGGTACGCAGGTTTCCTCACGGTGTTTTCCTTCACCGTTAAAGCGACCGATAATTGATATTAAAACAATACACAACGTAACTTCGAAAAGTCAGAGTTGTGTGCCTTGGGTTTCGCACCTCCGGACATTGTCTCGGCAGACCGTTCCATTCCCAACTAGGCTATCTTCCGCTCCCCCCCTAAACCCCCTCAGTAGAGGAGGCCCGTGCTCAGCAGTGGGCAGTATAATAATACAGGGCTGGTATTATTATTATTTATGTTCTCGCGAGTGGAGCCGTCACAGCCAAACCACTGAATCGATTTCGATGAAATTTGGTAGGAAGGTTTTTAAGACCCTGGGAAGGACTTAGGGTACTTCTTATCCCGGGAAAATATAAGCCGACACTTTAATCCCGGATAATAGTTTTCTGCGAGCGGAACCGCAAGAAAATAAGTATGGAGATAGTTTGAGATCCAGAGAAGGACATAGGCTATTTTTATCCGGAAAAAACTTTTGAACGCGGGCGGAGACGCGGGCAAAAGCTAGTATGATATATAATTGTAAAATCTGATTGTACGCACGAAGTAGCTGTTCTGCCTATAATTTGATAACGCTTTATGAACATGCAAAGGAGGATTGAAACGAAATATTTTGGATGAAATGTTAAAATATATTTTGGCTAGAAGTTCGGGACAGTCAATGTGATTGTTTAATAATTTCAAAAGATAATATTTCAACGAGATAAGTATGTGATTTAATTTATTAACGCAACGTCAAAATGAGCCTGTATAATCAGTGAACTCACCTGGCCAGAGTAATGGTGTAATGGTAGAGCATGCCCATGAGGATGTAGCCGGCGTAGGAGACGAACACGTTGGGCACCGCGGCGGCGAGGAGCACGGCGGCGGCCTGCAGCGCGGCGGCGGCGCCGGGCAGCACCGCGCGCGCGCACACCGCCGCCGCGCACGCGCCCAGCGCGCCCAGCAGCGTCTGCGCCGCCTCCACTGCGCCGTTGTACGCCACCTGCACGTGACACGTAGACTTACATTTCATACACTATTTAACTAATGGTCACGATTGTAACGTTGCATAGAAAGCTAACACTCACCGTAAACTGTCTGTGGTTTACAGTGAATTTTAACTACCAATCGAAAAGGCTTTTGTTTCGCATTGGTTAATAGTTTGTCATTCGTTTGACGTACGTCGGAATGGCGCCTGTATAAACAAGCGTGCACTGTCATGCGCCCCTTTCTTTTACAATCGTCTTCGCCGTAGATACACTATAAATCTAACTGCGTGCTGCCGCGCATACCGTTGTTCCCGCTGGGTATCTGATTACAGGTTTCTACGATACGGCGTTGACGCCTGCCTACACTGCACGGAGTGCTGACTCCGTGCGCACCATAGTCGTCGCGGGTGCTGACCCCGCCCACGTGCGCACCGACATCGTCGCGGGAGTTGCCCCGCCACGTGCTCACCACCACCATCGCAGTCGGGTGTGCTAACCCCGGCCACTTCAACACCTGCGCCGACCACGTAGCCGCCCGTGGCCTGCCCGGCCGGAGCCAGCCACGTGCATCGGCGTCGTGCCGTTCGCCTGAATCGGAGTCCCCGCAGGCCAGTGACTCGTTAGCATACCATCAGCAAACCGTACTGAGTGTAACGCAGAGGTGCAAAATAAAGCTCGTACCACGAACCTAAACCCTGAGTTTTTTTACTTCTCTCTCTACACACACACTATCTGCGGCATAACGCCGCACGATATATTTAGTTTGTACCTAAAGGTGATGGATGGTGTTGTTACTGTTAATGGCTAGTCGTTTTGCTTTCCATCAGGCGAACGGCATCCTCGTCTCGTCATTCAATGCCAAAATAAAAAATATAGTAATAATGCGCAAACAATTTTTTCTGCCAATTCTGACTGGGGGGAGGTAGACACGGATAGCACACATTTAATAAAAAAAAGCACACGTGCAGGGCTGAGTATAAGGTCGCTTTTTACACAAAAATCACAATTTCTGTGGAGCACCGCTTAATGTCATTATCGTAGAATGTAATGACAGCGATCGCAAGTCACATAGGTTTTAATAAAAGTTTATGACCATCTGCACATCTATGACCAACGAAGGGTTCGGCTGATCATCCCATCTCCTTTGCATTGCTAAATACTCAAAGTTCAATTTGGATCAAAACTATTAGGCGCGAATTATGCAGAAAAGGCGTCAGGTGAAGGCACGGCGTAGGCATCTTGCCGATTCAAAACGTTTCAATACAAAGTGTAGGTAAGCGACACTGTGAATTATAGGTACTGAAGCGGCGTGGCGGAGGCACGTCGTTTTGTCATTTGTTTTATTTTTAGTCAATCGTCGCCTGCTCTGTGCCTTACGCCTTTTCTGTGTAACTCGCGCCTTAGGTTACTCAGGGCTGATTTTTCATCCGTCAGATAAGTCATCCTTCAAATAAATTATAACGTATCTAAATATAGGAGAGAGACAAATAGATTTTATACATTTAGTCTGGTCAACAAGTGCCTTTCAGGTCAAACTTTGTTCTCCGCTTCCGAAAAATATGAACAAGATGTCATTCGATTCGGAATAGCGTGTAGGTAATAAAAAAAATATGTATTAAAAAAAACACGCTTTAAAGAAAATCCATCTAAAAAATAGAAAATAAATTTTAATATACATATTTGACTTAAAAATACTTTACCTAAGAAAAAAAAATGTATTGATAAATAATATCTTAAAAAGCACCCCATACCTTTTTTTACAATAAAATACTTTTTTCTTATTTATTCTATTCTTAATTCATATTTATTTTCTATTTTTAGTTTGATTTTCTATAAAGCGTGCTTTTTAGCTTTTTTAAACTATTATTTATATTTTCATTTTTTAGTTCCAGGTCTCTACGGTCAGCGGTTTAAGCTGTGCGTTGATCCGTCAGTCAATCAGGACAAAGGATTTTATATGAATAGATTATAGTACAAATCTAAATTAAGATAATTAAATATACAATATGTAATCTCTTCCCTCAAGATAAACGCTCGCTGCGATAAACGGCGTGTTGTTTTTATCTTAGGATTACCTAGGTACTTGCCGCGTGCGTTTTGTTTTTGTATATTTAACTAGTTTATTCTTCATGTTGTCACAATGATTAGTAGATAGTACTATTCGTCATGTTCATACTAATTACTAGTACAAGAGAGACTGCACTACACCTACAGTCCGTGCGCGAGATCCTTGAAATTTTGAGGAATGTTGAGGTACTTAGGTAATAACTTAATACAGTGACTTGGTCGGTACGTTCTTGATGTACGTAAAGTCAAGCGGCGAAATAGTGCCATAATTTTTTTAGATGTATGACCAATATGTCTTTGTAGTTTGGATGGTTACACAATTTACCAACTTAAAATTAAATTTACTGCCTCGGTGGCGTAGTTGTATTACAGTACGACTGCAAAGCTGAGGTCTCGGGTTCGATCCCCGGGTCGGGAAAAGTGATATTGAGTTTTTCTATTCAGTATCAGCTCGGAGTCTGGAATTTGTGCCCGATATGGCGATAGGCTCGCCCCCTATCACATCATGGGACGGAATAACGGCGAAAAGTGGGTGCACTAGTTGCACCTCTGCCTACTCCTTCGGGGATAACAGGCGTGAGTGTATATGTATGTAAAACTAAAGCACCACAAAATACATAAAGTGTCATTCCCAGTATTTTAGATCTAATCTACTCTAATCTCTACAAAATCAAAGCCACTATGTTTTGCCGTCATCAAATATTGGTTGCAAAGGGCCGCTAAGGATCAGCATTCAGTATTCAGCCTATTATGATTGTATATTACCGTTACAAATCCCATACTAACCGGATTGTTAGTTTCGTTCTGTATCTCCCTCCACAGCAGCTGTACGTAGGTCTGCGCTTGCACGAACAGCGCGAGTGTGGCGGCGTACAGCGCCGACCACGCCAACACCTTGGGCCTCGAGTACGCAGCGCGAGCGTGTCGCGCGATCAACGTCCACGCCTCTACCACGTTAGAGTAGAATGTTGGCTGAAATAATTACATACAACGATTAGAATTTTGTATGCGCCGAAGATGGCCACCGCGGAGTTTTGGTTGGTATGCCGTGCGTTGTACCTATACCGGGTGGAAGGCAAATGCTCTCTATACCGGAACGGTAAGAGAGAAGAACCATAACATTAACGAAAAACTATATTCATTTGCAAAGCTAAGCGATAATATTTCAGATTTTAGTATTTCCGTAATTAATGCGCGCGCAATGTAAAGCGTCCAAAAAACTACAAAGCAAACGCCGACAAGGCGGCGGCCGCCGCGTTGCGCTGGCACCGGCCACGCGGTCGTTAACCCGTCAGCTGATGTACGTGTTTCATTACGATTTTTTTGAAATATTGACCTTTTTTACTATGTTTTTCAGAACAATAGTTTGATTTATCTATCCATACGTGAAGCTGTACAGAAATTGGAGAAAATCCTACTAAAATTGTAACAATGCGATCGCAATATGTTTAGTGCCATCACGTCAGGAATCACCAATACTATCACCTGTATTCGTTTCCGAGAGCGTTTCCCTTCCACCCGGTATATCGCACCTTTAGGATGAAAACGACACAATTCAAAAAGATAGAAAATTGGGTTATCGTCATAAAATTACTTAAAACGAAGTACTCAATATAACAATAGTTCAAACACAGCCATATTCAAGCAGGAAAAGGATAAAACTGTTATATCGGTCCCTTTTTTATTATATTTTTATAAATAAGGGACTAGTTTTTAGTCATTTAAAAATTACAACTTAATTTTCTATTTTTTGAATTGTGTCGTTTTCGTCCTAAAGGTGCGATATGTTAGGGACTCGGCCCGGCGGTCGCCCGACGTTTTCCATCTCTCCGGACGGCTCAACGTAGGGTCGTAAGGCACGGTGAACCCAACATAACCGCTCAGTCGTTCCCCTGGAACGCTGGGCGGTAGTAATAAGTCACTTTCTCCACGTAAAAAAAAAGAGGCTAAGTTTTAACTATAGTGAGTGACAAATAATACCGCATAAGCGGCCATTACCTCTCACCCGGTATCTCTATTGCTAATTCATTCAAACCTATCCTAAAGCGACGTCGTTTAGTATCGTGGTAAAGGGGGATTAAAAATTCTAGCCAACTTGTAACCACTTTCTTTCATTTCGGGAACAAATTCGTGTCGATATTATCACATCGTCGTGTCTATTGGTAGGCAGTAGTGATATCTTTTGCCATGGGCGTATATAAGGGCGGGGGAGGGGGGGAGTCAGGGGTCCGGACCCCCCTTAGTTTCTCACATACGGTGTCATGCAAGGCAAGAACCCACGCCACTAAAATGTTTATATCGTAGGACCCCCCCCCCATGTGAAAGCTATACCTAACTACGCCCATGTTATTTGTCACGCACTATAGTTTTTGCGTACAGTTTATGAGCTGGAATGAGACACTAGTGTCTCTGCAGAAAACTGTCGTAAGTATTGCGTTTTGGCGTGAGTGAAATAGCCAGGGGCATATTATATATAAGCAGTCAATAAGTATGTCGAGAACACACCCACAATCCTGGTATTGCAGTTGTTCATGGGCGCAGTTGACTACTGGGAGACCCGCTTGATGGATTCCCAGCTGTAAAATATTCTCATTTTCAAATAGGGTTGTTTCCTATATTTAATTTTGTGTATTATTTTATGTTACAGATAATAATACGAAAATAAATTCTTCTGTGAAATCAGCATCAAAATTAATTGAAAAATAAATCAGCTATTCATATTTGAAATAATGTTGTAAGTAAAAGTGGCCCCATGGTGGGGATGTTGTGCTATCTTTTTCGCACACACGCAGCGTTATGGCCGGTGGTACTCGGTGACGTCACAGTATGATATTACTGTTATTTGCCAGCTACCCCTTCTACCAAATTAGAAAACTAATTATATAACTCATTTATTGATTCGTGGATTTTGAAAATCATTTTTCCGTTAGATTTTTGATGGCTTATATTTTTTATAAATGTATTAAAAAAAAACGAATTAATTACCCTATTCCAGAAAATAAGGAAATATGATGAACCTCATATTTTCTTTGTCTGAATGAGCTATTCTCTCAAACTGCTACTCCGTATGTGAAAATTCTTTCACTAATAGAAAGCTTCCTCATTACTGAGAGCTAGAGACTATTTTATCCCTCAAACTGATTTTATGCAAGCAGAAACTGGATTTATTATACTATTATAAATAAATATGTTACTCACTTTATTTTGTTGTAAATGTGTCTGTTTCTCCATGGGTATACTGATTGCTGAATTTCTTCTATGAAAATATATCCCATAACTAACGGGCGGTAGCCACAGAGCCCAGAACGTAGCCAGTATTTGAGCTGGAAAATATTATACCTTTATGAAGTTTTGTAAAGAAGTATAGCCCAACGACCGATTTTAATCCTTGGGATAAATGGTTAGATTCCTATCAAAATACTAAGTCATTTGTAATTAGGTATATCAAATAAATTTTATTCTGATTGGGATCGGGCATAAATAGAATGGTAAGCGTATCGCTTACCATCAAGCAAGCGGCATGTTCGTCTCGTCCCTTAGAAGCAATAAAAAAAAAATTGTATTGGTGTTTAATGTCTCTGTTTTATTTAAGTGATTCCTGCAAATGGGAATAAAGTATGCTGTGAATGTAATAACATTTAGAATATCCTACTTTATTATTGGGCAACTATTGGTGCATACCTATCATATTGATAAATTAAGAAGTAGTAGATTAAAGAAGTATTATGATAATTTTTCAAAACCTAAACCAATTTAAAACACTTAATTCCTTCCAACTTTTACCGTAACGTGAGTAAAGTGTATTCGTCGAGATTACACATACCTATTAAGCTACGTCGACAATTTACGACGCAAAACCCCGACTGACTCAGGAATTCACGCAATGTTTTTTCTGTTTATTAATGCACATTTTTGTATTTGGATAATGCTGAAGACAAACAGTGGTAAGTAATGTTTGTTTATTTTTTATCTTATGTTTAATTAAAAACATGTATGTAAACGTCACAATAATTTTTATAGAAAGTACGTTGGAAGACATATGTTTGCTTCGCAGTAGCCCTTCTATACGTATCTTTATAATTAAGTTTAACCTTTATATTATTCAAGCTTAAATTGCTATTAGTCGCGCCATGTGTTGTTGAGTTGCGTGCGACATATTACCTACTTTGAACTGTTCCCGAGGCGCATGGACTTTAGACTAGCTACATTAATGATATAAATTGTTTTTTTTTAATGCCGACTCCATATTATAATGCGGTTTCTTTGAGTGGTATCTAGTATCTACTTATAATATGAGGCTTGTCAGATAAATCTAGACTCTTGAGTATAGGACAAGAAGCTGCCCTCTAAGGGCAAAAAAAGCCTCTTTAAGCCTAAGAGGGCAGTTTCTTAAGATCTGAATATAAATTAATATCTTAAAAAGCGTAAATAATATTCGTTATTTTTTTATTATCGCCATGATCTTGCCTTTTAAGCTTACGTGGATATCTGGCATAAATTGCAATCTTAGGCAACAGGAAAAATCTCATACATTTTTGTTACCAGATCTGAGCATCGTACGCCTAATCTTAGGAATGACAGTCTCTTGTAGCTACCACTAGGCCGAGACGTTCTTGAGCCTACCATTTATATATTTTGCAGGTATTTCAGCAGTATATTTGGAAGCACCATCAAATATTCACGAGTTCAACGCATAAAATAATGAGTAGGCGATGGTGCAATTATATGACAATTGCCAAATCAACTTTATAAGTGGGATGGGTGAAAGTTTGCCAAAAGTTATACCTGGTGATTAGTGACGTAAAATAAGTGTAAACAATTTTGCTGGGTTATAGACGGATGGACACCTACATAGTACATAATATCTATTAGGTATCTACCAGTAGAGTATCTAGATATATGCGAAATGTAAGATGTAATTATATATTGGAGACAGTATGTAATAAATTGTCCACAAAGTAATAACCTTCAATGCCAGCAAGAGATGTAAGCCATAATATTAGTATGGGTAGGTAAGCCATTGATTTTTAGACTCATTACCAAGTACTAAGTACATTCTTTAGCTTCCCTCAATAGATTTTTTCATTATATTACCGGAACTAATCCTTAACCCGTCAAGCCCCGCTTATATATACGTATAGATGTATGGGGAAACCCGATACCTATATATTATGGACGCCGGCGTCTGTTGTGGGGCTTGACGAGTCAAGAAATACATACCTGTTAATGTAATGTAATTAAGTTGCCGATAGTCCATCAGGCCAAAGTGTGTGAGGAGTTGTGAGCTGACGCCTGATAGAAATCTGCCCGTGAGCGCAGCGATGCGTGTGCATGACGACACCACCGGGTACTTCCCGGAATCCACCTGCGTCATACAAATGCGAGACGATTCTTACTGGAACGGATGTTCATTGTTGTCTAGCAAGTCATAGGTAAGTACAGTAAACCTAGTCTGGATTGGCCTGTTTGAAGTTAGTCATGAGAGGTAGGGATAGTATAGAGATAAGTATTTTCTTAGGTCTTCCAGCATGTTTCCTTATCGCTATGATGTAAGTCCAAATTAGAAAAACTAGTTATTTTTTATTTATTTTTTTAACGATCGGCAGAACTGTCAATTAACGTACCCAAATTCAAGCCGGCCATCTGAGATAGCTTTTATTTCATGCTATTTTATAAACTGAAACAATTACTATATAACGAGTTTATGTTGTTGCCGACTGAGGGTTGTAGAGACTAGAGATTCCATCGCTTGTAAGGCTGATTATTGAAGTATTTATATTTTATTAAATTTATATTTAGTGCCTCAGTGGCATAGTTGTTGCCTGAATGGTACGACTAACGCTCTGATTTCTCAGGTTTGAATCCCGGGTTGGACAGTGATACTGGGTTTTCCTGCTCAGTATCAGCTTGGAGTCAGGAATCTGTGCCTGATATGGCAATAGGCTCGCTACCAATCGCGCGACCAGGGCCACAATCTCGTCGAAAACAGACACTGAAGACATAATTCTGTTGCATTTCATATAGCGAGTGAGATATCTGGAGGCCGGGTTGCGGTATTCCATTAAGTATAACTTTCTATGTATTAAACACGTAGGTAGTATATTGTTTCTAAATACGTGTGTACTAAATTCTAAGATTGAATTCAAAGTTCAAACACAAATGGCACCTCGTAAGTTACTTCAAATAGATCGGGTTTCATCAATACAAGCAGTTTATTACTGTCGCGAAGCGTTTTTATTGTTGTGTTTATTCAGTAGACACAATATTGTCCTTTCCTTTTAGTCTCGTTTAAGTATTTTAGTATTGGGTGATTCTTATATAGGAATTGGCTTAGAGCCAAGAGTTAAGCATGCATGTTGCAAGGTACAACGAATGGAAACATGCTTTCGGAAGTATAATAAAGAATGGACCGACAGTCTTACAGAATTTCGTATTCTAATTGCTAGCTTTATTTATTTACTAGCTTTTGCCCGCGGCTCCGCCCGCATTAAAAGTTTTTCCGGGATAAAAGTCCCGGTTTATATTTCCCCGGGATAAAAAGTATTAACCTGGATTAACACATAGGTGTTAATCCAGGACATGATCTACCTATGTGCCAAATTTCATCGAAATCCGATCAGTAGTTTTTGCGTGAAAGAGGAACTAACATCCTTACATCCAAACATCCATACATTCTTACAAACTTTCGCCTTTATAATATTAGTAGGATTTATTTACACTTTATACCTACATGGAGTAAAGGCGGACTTAATGCCATAGGCATTCTCTACCAGTCAACCTAAAGTGGTGCAGAGATACAAGAGGGCAGGTGCATCTATAATGGAAAATTAAATGAGGATTGAGGAAACAAATGTCTTCAAAGTATACATCCTACTGAATAAAAATGAAATAATAATAAAGCTTTAATATTGTACATCGTCACACCCTCTCATTAAAACCTCCTTAAAACTAGAAGCAGAAGAATACTTATCGTTTAATTTAATAATTATAATACTACTTATGACAAAATATCAGTAAGTTATGTCTATATTACCTACCTTTGCGTAAATATAGGTGAGATACGCGACTTCGGTTGCCATGTACAGACCGTAGAAGAACTGGCTCGCCTGCAACCATTCTAAGCTGGTCGTCCATAGCAGGATCGTGTACACCACGATACCACTTAGACCTGAAATAAATTATTGTTAACACATAGTATCAGTGAAGTTGTTGATAGTGACTGCGATAAATGGTGAGTCTGGTTACCGCCTGGGCATGAGAGCATATGCCGTTGTAGCTTAGTAAAAACATTGTGTTGTATAGTGTTAGTTCTGTTAGCTATTAATGTTGTAAATGTTGATGAAATACGGCGTTAATGTGCGCCAAACCGGTGCGTCTATCTCAGATTGTCCTATCGTGACTACAAATATATAGTCTCAAGAAAGCACGGTAATTTGAATATGACACTGATTGTACAAAGGTACTTAGGTATGTTTAAGCCAATTATAGTCAGCGTGACGGTACTGACAGTTATAAGGCTTTCTTCTAGAGTTCATCATGATCCAATGACCCGATGTTCAGTAGTTTCTGATGATAAAAATTTGACAGAAATTTACTATTGATAAGCTACTGCGGACAACGATTTATGCATTCCTAGCAACAATACATATATCCGGTTCTGTTATGCATAAAAATAAAGCGAATAATTGATTTTAGAGCGTAACTTTATAGCTGTACTGCAGATTTCTTATTGCATGGTCGCTCATGTGTGGTCGAACCATAGCGATTAGCAAAAACTACACGCTTCTCGTGTTTCGAGGCGTCTCAAATAATGTAATTTAATTACTTGTACATCGCAAGTTTCTCGTACGCACGATTCCGGCGTAAGAGGATCGCCAATGTGTTCGAAGGTGCAACATTTTTCTGTAGTATTATAATGCTCTTTGGTACAAGAAGCTTATATGGTGCTATTGAGCACTATGGACAACCATAGAAACTTAAATCTTCGTGAATAGTCATACATTTTTGGACAAAGGAGTTTGATACTTGCCGCATATTTAAATACTAAGTAACGCTGACTGAATAACTAACTGGCCAGAGAATAAACGGCCTGCTTGATCATTACTAAGTTTATTTAAAAAATCTTAGATAATCTTAATACTGCTTTAGTCTTCAGTCACAATAGAGATAAAATACTTTTTTATTTGCAATTCTTGTGGTGCAAAGTCGTTTAGAGGTAATATTTTGTTTTAGTTGTGTTAATTTATTCGCATTGCAGACTTACACACTGGTTATCTGAATAAGTTTGATGTTATTTTGTAACTGTTTATGGTGGGAATGATGTAGTTACTATTGTATTAAAATTACGCGCAAATTATGATTAAAGTTCTTTACACTTTACAGATGCTACTATGAAGACTGACAAAGTATTTTCGTCCATTTAAAACAATTTTTTATTTCTTCCTTTTAAAACTATTTAACTGAACATTTGTAACGAATTCCAAATGAAAGTCAATGAATTAGATATCAAATCAATATACCATGATGAATGAGTTACGCACATAGAGCATATTGCACGGTAGTCACCCATTAAAGATGATGTTTATTGATGCCTTGATTTATAGAGCAGTATTAATAGACCATAAACTTGATAAGCAAGTGGCTTTTGTAAAAATAAATGACATAAACTCATACTTGAACACTAACAAGTTAAGTAAGACGTTATTTTTAGTTAGATTTGAATTTATTACATCTTTCAGAAAACCTAAATTCATTTCAATGTTTTCAATGTAAAAGGCCAGTTAACAAGCAAGTTGGTTACTCGGAGGTAAGCGATTAACCTGTATGGTGCAGGTGATTAGTTACCTACATGTGAAAAACTTGGTAATCATGATTCACCAAAGGCATTGTTTGTCTGTAGCCTAACATTTATAATATTAGTAGGATAGTAGGATTCTGCTGAGGTGAAGCTAGGACAGGTCACTAGTGTAAATATAAAAGTTACGACTTAGAATTGAAGTAAATAAGTGTTATTTAAGCATTATTTACACAACAACTTTCTTTATAAAAAGCCCTTGTGATAAGTGGAATATCCTGACATACTAATTATTGTGTCAGTAAGTTAATTCTCACCTGATAATATGATGACAGGTTTAAATCGCAAGAAGTCTGTGATGAGGAATACGACAACGAGCAGCGATAGATACGAGTAGGTCCCGACTGGGTAAACTTCCCTGGTCAATTGGTTTTCAGTTATATTCCTCCATTCTCCCAGCAGGAACTCCGAAACAAACGGTTCCGATGGCCGTATTTCTCTCAACGTGCCAAATGCACACAGTAAAAGCGTCACTTTTATCCAATCTTGCATTTTGGCACGATTTTAAATGTTATTTCGGAAGGGCGCGAAAATTTGACCTTACCGCGGGTAGCGGTTAACGGAAGCAGCTCGTTCGCCGAGAAGCCCGATCCGTACTGAGCCCCCTTCCATGATTGGACGTATTCGCAAGCACCTTGATACTTATGTATTACGTAAACAGTGCGAAGTTGTGAGCATATGTAATATAACCTCTACATGCTCGGATTAAAGCTGTGTTCACTGAAACTACAAGGTAGTTACTTATTTATTATTCTTGCTAATTACATGTACATTGTATCGGGTATGTTAAGTTAATAAGATTCAAATGTTTAGACAAAAATATGATCATTTTATTAATATTTTGATTAAAACCCCCGATGTCCATACTCTATTGTCAGATGTCAATAAAATTGTCAGTTGTCACCAGTGTTGCCAGACGTTTGACGGTTGAAGTCGCCGAAAATTCATTGTGAAGTAGCCTAAAGTCGCCTCTTTGTATATGGAGAGGTGAAGGAGCAAAAAAAAAAAAAAACCTCCCTAATTTCTATTTTATATTGGTCCAACGCGGCGAAAATTCGAAGTAGCCTAAAGTCGCCCACTTGTGTGGGGACGCGGAGAGCTAAAAGGTAAAAAAAAAAGGTCCCCAGTTTTCAATAATTGTGTGTAAGGGGGATCTAAGGACATGTTTTGTACCTTCAAAGCTATAAATATCCTCAAATTCGACAAAAACAATGCATAAAACACGAACTTTCCGAAATAGCCTAAATTGGCGACTAATCACCATTCGCGTAGCCTAAACGGCGACCGGTCGCCATTCGCAATTTTTGGTCGCCCCGACACTCTCCAAGATAGCCTAAATGGCGAAAAGTCGCCTAATCTGGCAACACTGGTTGTCACGGTTGACGGTTGTCACACGGACAACTTTTTCTTTTACTTGTTCCTCAAGGAACAGGCTAAGATCAAAAACCATGCTGGCAAGCCAGAAGTAATATTTTTCGTTGTCTTTTTTTTATCCCCTGTAGAATATAGCTGCTTTGCATGATAACCACACAATCCCAAGAAAGCTAATTTTACAGGACAGCCAATTGAAAATTTAAAAAAATGTAAATTGTTTGTAACTTTGTACTTATTGAAGATATATAATCAAAGACTGTATTAATCATAAGGACATGCATCAATGGCGACTGCCTCGGTGGCGTAGTTGTACTACAGTACGACTGCAATGCTGAGGTCTTGGGTTCGATCCCCGGGTCGGG
Source organism: Lapara coniferarum (assembly GCA_949316025.1). Taxonomy (NCBI): domain Eukaryota; kingdom Metazoa; phylum Arthropoda; class Insecta; order Lepidoptera; family Sphingidae; genus Lapara; species Lapara coniferarum. The sequence goes on along the minus strand of OX438931.1, from coordinate 17,001,733 downwards.
CAAAGTGATATTGAGTTTTTCTATTCAGTATCAGCCCGGAGTCTGGAGTTTGTGCCCGATATGGCGATAGGCTCACCCCTATCACATCATGGGACGGAATAAAGGCGAAAAATGGGTGTACTGGTTGCGCCTCTGCCTACCCCTTCGGGGATAACAGGCGTGTGTGTGTATATGTGTGTGACATTCATCAATGTTTTGCTGAAATCCTGTTATGTGCTGGGCTTTTAATTCCATAATTCATTAATAACCGAAAATCAACTAATATCTTTCTATGTAAGCGGAGCATTCAGGTTTCCGAATCTGAATTCCTGATCAGGAAACCTGATAAGGAAACCGAACGTGTGCGGCAAGGGGTAAAGACATTTTTATGCCACTGCGCCGTTTTTGCCGATATGACTATGAGTACATACATATACACTCACGCCTTTTATCCCCGAAGGGGTAGGCAGAGGCGCAACTAGTGCACCCACTTTTCGCTATTATTATGACTGCAAGTTTTATTTAAAACAAAGAAATTCAAAATGGCGGCCACTTTCTCCAATTATAACATTGGATCTGCCCTTTGTACCTAAGGCCATGCTCAGATATCGATTTTGAGGTCGATTGGGCTTAAAACAAAGAAATTCAAAATGGCGGCCATTTTCTCATTTCTAACATTGGATCTGCCCTTAGTACCTAATGCCATGCTCAGATATCGATTTTGAGGTCGGTTGGCCTTAAAACAAAGAAATTCAAAATGGCGGTCACTTTTTTGTAATCTAACATTAAATCTGCCTTTTATGGTATGATGCCCTTAATGAGCGGTTTAGCGGGCAACTTCTCCCGTGAGAAAATGTTGTGTCACACATGCGCGCATTGTAAAATTTCACTCCCATCAATTTTTCATAACGCCCCTAAAGAAGTATAACTTCAGAAATCAGTATATTCACATGTGTTCAGTGTTGCCAACTCTACTATTTTAACAGTACATTTATTGTTTTTGCTTTGTTATTCCTGTTTTCTGTTTCGAGTCAAAATTTAACTGTTTTTGTTTTATTGATTTTTATATGCGTTTTCACGGGTTTTGTGCACAGGTTAGTAAATTATTACACACGAAAATGGTGCAGGAGCTTTTTTTTTAGGTCACCACCCTATCCAGTATCCAGTTACCTTTCTTCTCTAATGTTACCAGTGGAAATCAAAATCGATTTTTTGCTCCTCGTTCGAAATCCCCGATGCTGTTTTCTCCTGTTTTTTTTATACCGGGTGGAAGGGAAACGCTCTCTATACCGAAACGGTAACAGAGAAAAACCATAACATTAACGAAAATCTATATTCATATGCAAAGCTAAGCGAAAATACTTACGATTTTAGTATTTCCGTAATTCATGCGCGCGCAATGTAAAGCGTACAAAAAACGGGGCGACCGACGCGCTGCGCCGGCACCGGCCCGCGGTCGTTAACCCGTCAGCTGATGTTCGTGTTTCATTACGATTTTTTTAAATATTGACAGTTTTTACTATGTTTTTCAGAATAATAGTTTGATTTATCTATCCATACGTGAACCTGTACAGAAATTTGAGAAAATCCTACTAAAATTGTAACAATGCGATCGCGATTTTTTTAGTACCATCACGTCAGGAATCACCAATACTATCACCTGTATTCGTTTCCGATAGCGTTTCCCTTCCACCCGGTATTAAAGATCTTCTATTTTTGGTTACTTGGGGTTGGCAACAGTGCATATTGTGTTCAATTTTTAAGCTATTGCATAGCTTCTATCGTGGGCCTTGACCGTGGAGACCGAATCCAGCAATTCCGTAACGAAAAAATAACCTAACACCCCTCACTCCGACGGGCACAGTGGTGATATTTTATTTTCAACTCTATCACAACCAAGTAAAGTGTAAGATAGCCACTGCTTTACTACGACATAGTACGTAGGAAAAAAAAAAAGCCAACCAAAAATATCACTTAAGACGAGGCTGTATGGGCTTGAACCCTTTGCCTTCCCTAAGGGAAATAAATAAAAAAAAAATTACAGGGGTCTGGACAAAATCCCTTTTCTGTTAGCGTTTACGGTTACGGAAAGTTCAAAATGTATGGGAATGACAAATGGTAGTCATGTGACTTCTTTGGAGCATATGTCATTTCCATACATTTTGACCTTCCACTTTCCGTAATACGTAACCATAAACGCTAACAGAAAACTGAAAAGGGATTTTGTCTAGACCCTCTGTTTACACAATACACAGTAGAATGTAGATTACTAACCTACTCTATAAACTGCATACAAATTAAAATATAGTGATAATAATTAGTTATTAAAAACGTTAACATCAGTTATTATTGACCAATTTCCTACATAGTTGATAGCTTGTTGATAGTATATAACGCCATGTTCTGTTGGGATTATGCCGTCATATAAATGAAGTGGTTTCCTTATCTTTTCCCTAGGTATTCAGCATTACGAGATATGAAGTTGAAATGTTTTCATTGTTCCAAGAGATTTAAGTATGAGAGTGAGAGGAAAAGGCACGAAGATAGCCATTCCCCAAATTTTCAGTGTGGAGTTTGTTCCAAAAAGTTTAGTTTCCTGTAAGTAACTGTGTTATAAAGTTTTTGAAAGAATTATGATATATTGGGCAAAATAACCTTGTTTTTTTCGTGTAGTTTTCAATAGAGTTTGTTTTTATAGCTCAGCGCTGCGTCGTCACGAGAAGCAGCATGATAGAAAGAATAATGTGTATTGTACATGTGGTAAAAAGTTTCGAGATGAAATATTGCTGAAGCGGCACATCAACTATGCACACAAAGGTGGGGTACCTACCAGCCTCTTTATAGTAATATCACATTGTTATAAAAATTCTGATGTAATGTACAAATAGAGGGGTGAAAGGCTATTTGGCTTAAGCAAAATTTTTTTGGGATATTATGTTATATATTTATTTGGAATCAGTAGCTTTTATGATTTTAAATATACAGGGTCTCCTATAAATGGTATGAAAAAATTATAAGGAAAGATAGCTTGAATTGAAGAAATCTACCAGACATGAAAAGTTGACCTCTATAAAAGTGTCACCATTTTCGAAATATTAAGGATTTTGTACTTTTTGAGAAACAAGTCGACAGAGATTTCCAAAAGGTACAACATTTACAACTTTTATTCTAGAAAAAATAAAGATATTAGCAGTTTTTGTGCCAAAGGTGCTGATGAGGCCTCGCGTAATACTGAGGCCTCAAACTATATGGGGGGGTCTTACACCGTGCGGGGGGCTTCGCGCTTTGGGGGGGTCGTCTCCCCCCTATGTACCACTAACCTGCTGAGAAAAATATTAATTACAAGGTGTTATTGACATGAAAGTTAGTTTGACAGTCCCACTGAGTAGTTTGCCTGGGTAAAAAAGAGACTAAATATTAATCTACGATATGGTCTCTCTGTAGGCAAACTTTCATCGAAATCCTTTCAATTTATCTATGTTCACTTCCAACAAACACCCAAATCTCAACATATTACCTTAACATACTTTCACACATACAATATTAATGAGATTGTCACACATATCAGTGCACCTTATAATTTGTGAGGGAAATGATAGCACACAATACATAAAGTGGCCTTGAGTATAAAACATGTGCAGTATTGGTGATTGGTCAATGTTACTGATAATTCTACTGTGGATATTGCTAATAATAGTTTTTTGCTATCTTATTATATATGAGTTGTGACTATATTATTTCCAATTTCATTAAGAATCATGGATAGTTGTCCATTAGATTTAATTCAGCTATCAACTATCTTTTTTTGTGCCTATCGCCATATCCGGCACAAATTCAAGACTCTGGGCTGTTACTCAGAAGAAAAACCAAATATCACTTTCAAGCCAGGGATTTGAACCCGACACTTTAGCGCGGAAGTCGTACCGCGCATGCAAATAAAAAATGCTGTATACATACATCATAATATTATGGTAATGTACAAAATTCAATCACTATTAAAATAAAATTTCTTATCAATAATTTTCAGGTACATTTAATTGTGAGAAATGCAGTGCATCATTCAGTAGTGACACAGCGTTACAAACACATATGAAGACACACAAACCTGAGTCTGAAAGAAAATTCAAATGTACTTTTGATGGTTGCGGGAAATCATTCAACTTCCACCATCATTTAAAACATCATGTACTTACTCATACAAACGCAAAGCAGCATTACTGTGATGTGTGTAAAAAAGGTAATATATTTTTAAAAAGCATGATAAAAAGTATTTCTGTTATAAATAAACGTAAAAATTCAGATTTATGTTTAATTTTAATTGATCTATTCAACCATAGGTATTCTTGGGAACTTTTATTTAGGCATAAAATAAAATAAAATATTTATAGT